>CP137670.1:35375223-35403164 GCA_037976565.1 Mesocentrotus franciscanus
TTAGACTTTCTAGTATTAAGACCATGCCTGTCAAAAATCGTTTCAAATGCATTGCACAATAAATACATTAATATGCTAATGAGGCGAGAAAGTAATCACTCCTTTGCTCAAACGTTTGCCATTTCAATTAAGATAAAAGGGTCACATGTGCGGTTAGAGTAATCATTCTTTTAAAACTATTCTTGCTGCCCGTTTTTGGAGTTTAAGTATTAATTTCCTGTTTTTAGAGGAACAGTTCCCCCAAACTGAACAAGCGTAATCAATGCAAGATTATGTAGTTGCCGATGATATGGTGTTCAATAAATAACACTTACAGTTGAGCTTAGTCTTCTTAATGCATGTACTTTAAGTAATCGACATAAATGTTGAACATGAATGTTTAACATGAATATCCCATGTAAGGTGACAATCTACATCAACTCCAAGGTATCTCACATTATGTACTTATTGTAATATATTTCCATCAAGATTAATTTCGAGTTCACCCTTTTGTTTGGAGTTGCGCGCTGAAATAGGCATGACATTTGTTTTTGAAACATTTATTTTTAAACGATTTTCATAATACAAATTATTAATATCATCAATACAAGTTTGTAATCTTCGTTCTATTTCAGCCACATTTGAGCCAGAACTATATACTATGACATCGTCAGCAAATATGTTACAACTTCCATCAGAAACACTTTGAACAATATCATTAATAGAAATCAAGAGCAATATGGTCAATAAACTCCACCCTGTGGAATACCTACAGTAAACTGAATTGGTTTAGATTGTCTTCCATGACATCGAACAACCTGCCTTCTATTTGAAAGATAACTTAGAAACCATTGAAGCGCATTTTCTTTAACACACTATTTATAAAGTTCGAATACGACTAACTTATGATCTATTGTATCGAAACATTAATTACATATATCTAGAAAACAATCGCCAACCATTTCACGATTATTAAGGGGTTCATACCTGTCCAGTCAACAACAGTTTAATCCTATTATTACAATTGCACCCGATGCACAGACAGGTTAAGTATCTCCCGGTTCAGAAAAATTACAACAAGGGCATTATTTAACCCATTACAATTTCGTGCCACTTTTATGAAAACAGGGAGGAACCACTGGGAAATTTGAGTCTATTCCTACTCAGTAGATTGTGCCGTTCATGAATGATAACGATTAGTTGGAATCAATCATTGAAATTTCTATTTTGACAAATGCAGATAAGAAACATTCATTAAAAACTATTGTGGTGTACAACAGTCGGGATACGCCACTGTCTCAAGGAAACTGCTCAACTCCCCGTCGAATTCCAATATAGTAAGACGGGACTAGAAATTTCATAAGGGCAAAATTCACCACATATTGTTCCTCAAATTGGCAACATGCAATAATTTGTCATTGATACATTGTTCTAATACAATATCATGTCTCTGAATGAATTGCGTATGATTAGGAACTTTATTGAAAAGTTGAATATAATTGCCAAATCTTATCGAAAACTGTGATTTTGAACTTATCACGTGTTACAAAATTAAAGATTATTTTTTCGAAATTCAAAATTATTTCTTAGGGCTCTGAATCAAAAGTTACTGAGCTTAACCACTTAATGTGGAATGTTTGTCTTGAAAGGGTTTTAATGATAATTTTTAGTTATGGTCAAACCATTACACTGTGGAAGAAATTTTCTGGCAGCACTGGGGACTGAAAAGTAGTAAAGAATTGAGGTGGGACTCAAAATAGGATGCGGTTTTGAAATCATTTAATGATAAGAAATGGGCCCAGTCTTGCTGACGATCACATGAACTTCACAAAGCAATTTGTTTTGGGGAATACCCACCCGTGTGGCATGAATGCTTAGTCTAAACTCTTTCATCTATAAAGAACTCAGCTTTCTTTTAATTAAAATATCAAAAACATCATATTACAAGAGGTACGAATAATTCTGTTAATTGTATATATATATATATAAATATATATTGTTCTGGAAGTCGTCGGAAATTTCTCAGTTCCATCTGTTAGAGCCCTGTTTCTATTTCTTCGTACGGGAGCTCGCCATTACCATTGCCAATAGCATACACATTGCTTGATGCCGATGCGGTCCGCCGGTTAGGAGAAGGCGTAGGCATAGTAGGTGTACACCAGCCCTCCCTACTTCTCTTGCCTCTTGGTGAGATAACACCTGATGAAATGGTAGTATAGAAAGATGGAGATAAAGCGACGTTATGTTATAATGAAATTCAAATGAAAATATGTGTAAATGGAGACTTTGTCTACCCTCACCTATGGACTGGAACCATTTTATTTTCGGATTTTTACTACTACTACTACTACTACTAATAATAATAATAATAACATTGGTAATAACTGCTCCTGCTGCTGATCAACAAACTTAATAACCTGTTATTGTTCTAATTGTTTCTGTTTCTCTTTTATTGTCTAGTCACTTTTAAATACTTGTTTTAATTCATAAATATTTGTATTGTTATTGTACCCTTTGGTTTTCGGACTTGAGTTTTGTACGGACTTCTAAGAAGAAAAAAAACCTTGGGGGTTAAGGTATTTTTGTTGTGTGTAAACAAATGAAACTAAATAACAGACAAAAGAGACCAGTTCGTAGTCAGCACATAGCACATGATCCAAAATATCCGCAGATCTTTGACACATGGAGACTCCCATTTTGTGCATTTTAGAGTTATAATCACTTCCAAAGACACGGATGTGCATCGTGAATACCTTTTCTTTGCCCTTTCGAGAAGAATACTTCTATCTGTGTTCCATGGAATGTACCGTCGGTGAATAAATGAATAACGATTACATAATTTTTACGAGCACGTATCCAACATTCGTGATTATAATTCTAAAATGCACAAAATGGGACGTCTCCATGTGTCAAAGATCTGTGGATATTACAATGCTGGTACAGATGACCTTGATCTGCCCATGCGCAGATTGAACCTACTAACAAGCGTATTGAAACTCACCCCAGTATAAGCACTACTACTACAACGGTAGAGTTAGGCTCAGGACAGACCGATCCTCCTGATAGTGGATCATGTTTTGGTTCTGTCTTCTGTGGTTTGGTGATCAATGGTTCTGTGGTCCGTACTTCTGATTGAAACAATAATAATATTAATAATAATAATAATAATAATAATAATAATAATAATAATATTGATAGTTGAATAATGATACTAGTAAATTAACTGGTTAACATAGCGCTAAATACGGAATGCTATCTAAGTGCTTTACAGATAATTATTATTATTTCCCGGCTTCATATAAGCACACAATGAGCACCATTACCACTCACTGGGGACTATTCCTGCCATTTACGGTCACCGTAAGGGCATATGGCATATTTCTATCACAAAGGCTTTCGTCATCCTACCAGGTCCCCATTTCTCTCCCGGGCATGAAGTGGTTAATTTATATGTTTAGCCTTGCCAAAGGACATTAGTGCCATGTCGGGGATCGAACCCATGACCTTTGCATCTCCAGCGCTCTAACCACTCGTCTACATCACCTCTAATAATAAAATGAGATTTTTACACGCCTCAGTATTGTTTATCTGCTATTCAAATCCAATATCGATCCGATAGAAATTTGCTTGTATAGTAACCTACTGTTAAGGCACGTTAACGAGAAGATTCTCCTCCTCCTACTACTACTACTACCACTTCTACTACTTCTACTACTACTACTACTACTAATAATAATAATAATAATAATAATGATAATGATGATAACATTCTATGACTGTAATTAATTTATACAACGTTTGTTAAGCTGATAAACCCGACGCCTAAGTTTCTGCAAAAGAAGTTCACTTCAGCGAACGGGCATCGCATCTATTACGCACGTGTTATCGGTGCGAGCGGAGGCGTGATAAGAAACTTACCGATGTCCAGCAATCTATGCATCACAGTTACAGTCGATTCAAAGGTATTAGCCCTCATTTGCACACGCTCCCCAATGTTGATAACATTACATCGGTAGATGCTCTTTGGCATGAAAACAACCCTGTTACAATTTAAGAGCAAAATTTAGGACCAAAATTTAGGACCAGTAGTTTTCAACTGAAAAGTGAATCGATTTTTATTATTTATTTGAAGAGTGATAATTAACCTATCACGAACCACTTGTTAAATTCAAAGTAAATAAAAAGAAATCTATTCAGCTCTCATTTCAAAACTACTAATTCGTTTGCTCTATTTTGATGCCAAAGAGCTTCTGTCGATGTAATGTCATTAGGTAAGTTACACCTTTAATAGCAGCAGGCTTCACTTTAGCAGCAAGTTACTCTTGAGCAGCAGGTTACTCTATAGCAGCAGGCTTCACTTTAGCAGCAAGTTACTCTACAGCAGCAGGTTCCACTTTAGCAGCAAGTTACTCTTGAGCAGCAGGTTACTCTATAGCAGCAGGCTTCACTTTAGCAGCAAGTTACTCTACAGCAGCAGGTTCCACTTTAGCAGCAAGTTACTCTTGAGCAGCAGGTTACTCTTTAGCAGCAGGCTTCACTTTAGCAGCAAATTACTCTACAGCAGCAGGTTCCACTTTAGCAGCAAGTTACTCTTGAGCACCAGGTTACTCTATAGCAGCAGGCTTCACTTTAGCAGCAAGTTACTCTACAGCAGCAGGTTCCACTTTAGCAGCAAGTTACTCTTGAGCAGCAGGTTACTCTTAAACTATAGCAGCAGGCTTTACTTTAGCAGCAAGTTACTCTACAGCAGCAGGTTCCACTTTAGCAGCAAGTTACTCTTGAGCACCAGGTTACTCTATAGCAGCAGGCTTCACTTTAGCAGCAAGTTACTCTACAGCAGCAGGTTCCACTTTAGCAGCAAGTTACTCTTGAGCACCAGGTTACTCTATAGCAGCGGGCTTTACTTTAGCAGCAAGTTACTCTACATCAGCAGGTTCCACTTTAGCAGCAAGTTACTCTTGAGCAGCAGGTTACTCTATATCAGCAGGCTTCACTCTAGCAGCAGGTTACACTTTAGCAGCAAGATACACTTTATCTACTATCTAGTGGCGGATCAAGCCGTTCGCGAGGGGGGGGGGTGCCCAATTTCTGAGATTTTTTTTTGTGGCGCTATGCCCCCTCAAACAACACCCCTCATTAGCTGAAGAAAAAAAAGAATTTTCAAACTCAATTCTTGCGATATGGGTGCATACTTTTTGCCAGGATATCACTTAAAATCTGTGACTTTTTTCAGCCTGAATATATAATAAACCTTGGATTTCTTGGAGGTTCGCCTGTCCAAAGTTAATGGGGAAAAATGTACATAGATCCGAATATTGCTCTCTATACATATGTCAGGGGCTTGTGTCTTACTAACAACGCACGATCAGACAACATCTTGTTAACTATATTATAACCCTGACAACAACTGAGCCCCTTGTTGCCGCAAGTAAAGACCCAGTGGCTATTCATTAAAGGTAGTAGCCCTCATTTGCAGTTCCTACCTAATTTTGATGAAATTTTATGGGTAGAAGATATCTAAAACAATCAAAAAGTTCCTTACAAAAATGCGATTTGTCGATATTTCATCACAAATTTCACAACAAAGTTTGTGATTCGCGATGTCCCTTCAGGGCTGCGCTAGAAATCACGGTTAGCGCGTGCTCCTCAACTGTTACAGTGTGTATCATTGGGTATATAACGTATCCGCTGAAGTGAACTTTTTTTCAGTTACTGAGCGTTAGGTTACGGTAAAGCGAAAAGTTACACTTTAGCAGCACACAAACGGACTATTAAGTCACATGCCTACACATCAGATGTGCGACGATCGAGGGACTCGAACCAAATCTGCCAAGTTGGTAAACGTTACTACGATGTGCTTGCGTGCCTTGTGTAGCGAGTCGGCACTCTCTGTTATTAATACCCTCTGGTTTGAATACAATGGCAACTAATTTTGAACATTCAAGGGCAACTTCGATATCCTAATGTATATCCAATAGAGTCATGTTTGGAATATGTAATGCACCATGCACTGTAATGTTTGCACATTTTAAAAGGTGACACATTGGGCTATTTATATTGCTTTACGTAATTCTTTTCGAAAGTAATTGCTATCATGTGTTTAACATTATATTTTACGACATGGTTTTAAAGCTAACGTACCGACCACATGAGGTGTCACAGTCTTGGTGGTGAACTGCAATATTGGTTCCCGTGGACCTTCCCGAGCAGATATGCAATTGATTGGAGAAACTGCGACTTGGTACGTGGTATTCGCCTCTAGATGACCAATATCGTACAGTAGCTCACTCTCCACCGAAACGTACCCAACGCTGCGCCATGGATCACTGTCATCATCATCACCATCGTCTTTGTCGTCGTTTTTCTTGATGTTGATTCCGTAACCACAGATTGGCCCGTCTCCTTGATGTTGATTGGTCCATCGGATGGCCACGTTTGTAGAGGACGGCTTTGTACTTTGAGGAGCTTCCATCAAAGTGGGCAGAACAATCGAAATTAGTGATAAACAACTTGGTAAAATTGAGATTTTGACACGCCTCAGTACTGTTTATTTGCTATTCAAATCCAATATCGCTCCGATAGAAATTTGCTTGTATAGTAACCTCCTGTTAAGGCACGTTAACGAGAAGATTCTATTACTACTACTACTCCTTATAATAATGTTAAAATGAAAATAATGATGGTAATAATACTGATAATAATAGTGATGATAATACTGATAATGATTATGATGATGATGATGATGATGATAATAATGATAATAATAATGATAACAATGACGGGAATAGCTATACAACGTTGGACTAAAATCACATGCCTACACATTAGATGTGCTACAATCGAGGAACTCGAACCAGATCTACAAATGAGACTCACCAATGGAGAGTGTTGTTAGATAAAGGATCGGCCCTTCGCCAAGTTCAGATGTCCTTGCCCCATCACAAAGGATAGGTCTAACTGAGACCCGATAGCCCGTATTGGGTTCCAGGCCAGTTACGTTGAATATAAACTCTTCTCTGGACTGGGATCCTGGTTGAGCGGACACAAAACCGACCGTCAACCACGATGGGATGTCGAAGCCGAAGCTCCTTCTATCAATTGCATAGCCACATATGGGCCCATCGCCGGTATGTTGTTCTTCCCACTTGATAAGTGTGTAGGACGTTCCAATGGCTGTCGCGTTAGGCGGATGTGACAAGCTAGGTGGAACTGACGGTAGAGTATACATAAAATTGAAATTGAAATGAAGAATTTATTCGGAATTTGTTTTTCTGTATGTATGTGTATATATATATATATATACCTTTTCTTCCCCTTCCCACCTACCATTATTCCTTTCTGGTGCAGTTACAGTTCATGCCTGTTTGCTTTGGAACGCAATTTTGTATTAGAGTGGGATATGCCATGATAATAAACTTTATATTTAACGGTGTAAGCAAGCTGTAAAGAAGGAAGAAAATAGTCAATAAGAAACGTCTTGATGAAGGCCATACCCTTTACTTCTTAAATCTCGCCAAGTTGGTAAACGTTACTACGATGTGCTTGCGTGCCTTGTGTAGCGAGTCGGCACTCTCTGTTATTAATACCCTCTGGTTTGGACACAATGGCAACTAATTTTGAACATTCAAGGGCAGCTTCGATATCCTATCGTACATCCAATATGGATCCAGTTTGATTACGTAATGCACCATTGCAATGTTTGCACATTTCAAAAGGTGACACGCAGGGCTACTGAAATTGCGTTATGTTGCTTTTTCGAAAGTAATTGCTATCATGTGTTTAACATTATATTTTACGACATGGTTTTAAAGCTAACGTACCGACCACATGAGGTGTCACAGTCTTGGTGGTGAACTGCAATATTGGTTCCCGTGGACCTTCCCGAGCAGATATGCAATTGATTGGAGAAACTGCGACTTGGTACGTGGTATTCGCCTCTAGATGACCAATATCGTACAGTAGCTCACTCTCCACCGAAACGTACCCAACGCTGCGCCATGGATCACTGTCATCATCATCACCATCGTCTTTGTCGTCGTTTTTCTTGATGTTGATTCCGTAACCACAGATTGGCCCGTCTCCTTGATGTTGATTGGTCCATCGGATGGCCACGTTTGTAGAGGACGGCTTTGTACTTTGAGGAGCTTCCATCAAAGTGGGCAGAACAATCGAAATTAGTGATAAACAACTTGGTAAAATTGAGATTTTGACACGCCTCAGTACTGTTTATTTGCTATTCAAATCCAATATCGCTCCGATAGAAATTTGCTTGTATAGTAACCTCCTGTTAAGGCACGTTAACGAGAAGATTCTATTACTACTACTACTCCTTATAATAATGTTAAAATGAAAATAATGATGGTAATAATACTGATAATAATAGTGATGATAATACTGATAATGATTATGATGATGATGATGATGATGATAATAATGATAATAATAATGATAACAATGACGGGAATAGCTATACAACGTTGGACTAAAATCACATGCCTACACATTAGATGTGCTACAATCGAGGAACTCGAACCAGATCTACAAATGAGACTCACCAATGGAGAGTGTTGTTAGATAAAGGATCGGCCCTTCGCCAAGTTCAGATGTCCTTGCCCCATCACAAAGGATAGGTCTAACTGAGACCCGATAGCCCGTATTGGGTTCCAGGCCAGTTACGTTGAATATAAACTCTTCTCTGGACTGGGATCCTGGTTGAGCGGACACAAAACCGACCGTCAACCACGATGGGATGTCGAAGCCGAAGCTCCTTCTATCAATTGCATAGCCACATATGGGCCCATCGCCGGTATGTTGTTCTTCCCACTTGATAAGTGTGTAGGACGTTCCAATGGCTGTCGCGTTAGGCGGATGTGACAAGCTAGGTGGAACTGACGGTAGAGTATACATAAAATTGAAATTGAAATGAAGAATTTATTCGGAATTTGTTTTTCTGTATGTATGTGTATATATATATATATATACCTTTTCTTCCCCTTCCCACCTACCATTATTCCTTTCTGGTGCAGTTACAGTTCATGCCTGTTTGCTTTGGAACGCAATTTTGTATTAGAGTGGGATATGCCATGATAATAAACTTTATATTTAACGGTGTAAGCAAGCTGTAAAGAAGGAAGAAAATAGTCAATAAGAAACGTCTTGATGAAGGCCATACCCTTTACTTCTTAAATCTCGCCAAGTTGGTAAACGTTACTACGATGTGCTTGCGTGCCTTGTGTAGCGAGTCGGCACTCTCTGTTATTAATACCCTCTGGTTTGGACACAATGGCAACTAATTTTGAACATTCAAGGGCAGCTTCGATATCCTATCGTACATCCAATATGGATCCAGTTTGATTACGTAATGCACCATTGCAATGTTTGCACATTTCAAAAGGTGACACGCAGGGCTACTGAAATTGCGTTATGTTGCTTTTTCGAAAGTAATTGCTATCATGTGTTTAACATTATATTTTACGACATGGTTTTAAAGCTAACGTACCGACCACATGAGGTGTCACAGTCTTGGTGGTGAACTGCAATATTGGTTCCCGTGGACCTTCCCGAGCAGATATGCAATTGATTGGAGAAACTGCGACTTGGTACGTGGTATTCGCCTCTAGATGACCAATATCGTACAGTAGCTCACTCTCCACCGAAACGTACCCAACGCTGCGCCATGGATCACTGTCATCATCATCACCATCGTCTTTGTCGTCGTTTTTCTTGATGTTGATTCCGTAACCACAGATTGGCCCGTCTCCTTGATGTTGATTGGTCCATCGGATGGCCACGTTTGTAGAGGACGGCTTTGTACTTTGAGGAGCTTCCATCAAAGTGGGCAGAACAATCGAAATTAGTGATAAACAACTTGGTAAAATTGAGATTTTGACACGCCTCAGTACTGTTTATTTGCTATTCAAATCCAATATCGCTCCGATAGAAATTTGCTTGTATAGTAACCTCCTGTTAAGGCACGTTAACGAGAAGATTCTATTACTACTACTACTCCTTATAATAATGTTAAAATGAAAATAATGATGGTAATAATACTGATAATAATAGTGATGATAATACTGATAATGATTATGATGATGATGATGATGATGATAATAATGATAATAATAATGATAACAATGACGGGAATAGCTATACAACGTTGGACTAAAATCACATGCCTACACATTAGATGTGCTACAATCGAGGAACTCGAACCAGATCTACAAATGAGACTCACCAATGGAGAGTGTTGTTAGATAAAGGATCGGCCCTTCGCCAAGTTCAGATGTCCTTGCCCCATCACAAAGGATAGGTCTAACTGAGACCCGATAGCCCGTATTGGGTTCCAGGCCAGTTACGTTGAATATAAACTCTTCTCTGGACTGGGATCCTGGTTGAGCGGACACAAAACCGACCGTCAACCACGATGGGATGTCGAAGCCGAAGCTCCTTCTATCAATTGCATAGCCACATATGGGCCCATCGCCGGTATGTTGTTCTTCCCACTTGATAAGTGTGTAGGACGTTCCAATGGCTGTCGCGTTAGGCGGATGTGACAAGCTAGGTGGAACTGACGGTAGAGTATACATAAAATTGAAATTGAAATGAAGAATTTATTCGGAATTTGTTTTTCTGTATGTATGTGTATATATATATATATATACCTTTTCTTCCCCTTCCCACCTACCATTATTCCTTTCTGGTGCAGTTACAGTTCATGCCTGTTTGCTTTGGAACGCAATTTTGTATTAGAGTGGGATATGCCATGATAATAAACTTTATATTTAACGGTGTAAGCAAGCTGTAAAGAAGGAAGAAAATAGTCAATAAGAAACGTCTTGATGAAGGCCATACCCTTTACTTCTTAAATCTCGCCAAGTTGGTAAACGTTACTACGATGTGCTTGCGTGCCTTGTGTAGCGAGTCGGCACTCTCTGTTATTAATACCCTCTGGTTTGGACACAATGGCAACTAATTTTGAACATTCAAGGGCAGCTTCGATATCCTATCGTACATCCAATATGGATCCAGTTTGATTACGTAATGCACCATTGCAATGTTTGCACATTTCAAAAGGTGACACGCAGGGCTACTGAAATTGCGTTATGTTGCTTTTCGAAAGTAATTGCTATCATGTGTTTAACATTATATTTTACGACATGGTTTTAAAGCTAACGTACCGACCACATGAGGTGTCACAGTCTTGGTGGTGAACTGCAATATTGGTTCCCGTGGACCTTCCCGAGCAGATATGCAATTGATTGGAGAAACTGCGACTTGGTACGTGGTATTCGCCTCTAGATGACCAATATCGTACAGTAGCTCACTCTCCACCGAAACGTACCCAACGCTGCGCCATGGATCACTGTCATCATCATCACCATCGTCTTTGTCGTCGTTTTTCTTGATGTTGATTCCGTAACCACAGATTGGCCCGTCTCCTTGATGTTGATTGGTCCACCGGATGGCCACGTTTGTAGAGGACAGCTTTGTGCTTTGAGGAGCTTCCATCAAGGTAGGCAGAACTATCAAAATTAGTGATAAACAACTTGTGAAATTGAGATTTTAACACGCCTCAGTACTGTTTACCTGCTATTCAATTCTAATATCGCTCCGATAGAAATTTGCTTGTATAGTAACCTACTGTTAAGGCACGTTAACGAGAAGATTCTTCTACTACTATACTACCACTCCTAATAATAATATTAATGATAATAATAATGATGATAATAATAGTGATGATAATAATAATGATGATAACAATAATAATGATGATAATAATGATAATAATTCTATGACTGGAAATGCTATACCGTAACGTTGGATAAAAGTCACATGCCTACACATTAGATGTGCTACAATCGATGGACTCGAACCAGATCTATAACAAGTTTTATAAGACTCACCAATGGAGAGCGTTGTTACAGAAAGTATCGGCCCCTCGCCAAGTTCAGATGCCCTCGTCCCATCGCAAAGGATAGGTCTCACTGAGACCTGATAGCCCGTATCGGGTTCCAGGCCAGTTACGTTGAAGATAAGCTCTTCTCTGGACAGGGATCCTGGTTGTCCAGACACTATACCAACCGTCAACCACGATGGGATATCGTCGCCGAAGCTCCTATCAATTGCATAGGCACATATGGGCCCATCGCCGGTATGTTGTTCTTGCCACTGGACAATTGCGTAGGACGTTCCAATGGCTGTCGTGTTAGGCGGATGGGACAAGCTAGGTAGAACTGAGGGTAGAGCTTACATAAAATTGAAATTGAAATGAAGTATTAATTCGGATTTCAGAAACCTTTTTTCTGTAAGTGTTTGTATATAAACATATACATTTGACAAGAAAAGGACAAGTATAAAACACAAACAAATTCAAATATAGGGGCATTGCAATGGAAAACCCAATTGATTCAATTCAATTCAATTCATTTGGCATCACACAAAACATTAAAAATCATAAATACAGAACATTAAAAGGCCGTGACCTCTAAGAAGCAACGTGTGCTTGTAGATGAGGCCCCTATCAAGGTAAGCGCAATAATAAATTAGATAGCGAAATAAATAAAACTTACTAGGTATAGATTTCCATAAACATTATGTACGTACATTTAGAATGAAATAAAGAAAGAAAAAAGACCGACCATCAACTATCAGTAGGTATCACCCATGTACATGTATATACACACACCCACAATCACACGCAGACACACAAGAGCAATACAAAAAAGGGGAGAGTTCAGAATGAGAAAATAGGGGCATTTACACTGTCATCCAAATACGCCAAAAAATGCCAAACCGGAGCCTGACCGCGATGTTTACCATGGCAACTACCCTTTACCGGCAAAAATGCCAAGCCCGAAAGATTCCAAAACGAAGTGTGATCTTTTGGCATATCTTGGCGTATTTCGCAAGTATAAACGCTCGCTCTTGTAAAATCGCGATTTTAGGTCACGTGACTTTAGGAACGTGGCTAGCTTTCGTCCTTGAAGCCTTAGTGAACAACTTGTTTACGCTGAACCGCTACGAAAGAGTCTCAGCTAAACTGTAAAATCTCGCTTTAGAAACCACTAAATGAAATGATTGAAATGTCAAATGGAAGAAGAAGGATTGTTCTAACTCATAAATATTGCAAATAGTTGTCAAATCCTGTTTTAATATGCGAAAACTGAGCGAAACAAAGCGCAATCCTTTTTGTATTATTTTATCTGAAAATATTTCAGTATTTTTCATATTTTCCGTCATTACACCAAATCTATACTTTCGTACGTGATAAATCAAAGTATATCAAAGCTCTCTTCCAAATATCTTCTCATAATTCTATGTCTCACGGTTGTTTCGGGAATAAATCGAAGGCAATGTCATCAACGAACCCATGGCGAAACATTCACGGAAGCGTAAATGTAGTCCCATCTATAGGGGTACGTGCGGTAACATGTAGTCCATGTAGTCACACGTACCGTTATACGTGCATGACTGTTCGTGCTGGACTCGCTGTGTATGATTGAGCATTTTGCATTGGGAAGACCGCGCATGCGCATTACCAACCAAAACACGCCAAAACATCGCTGAGCAGCTCAGTCGGTGATGTTTCGGCACAAGTGTAAACGGGTGCACGAAAAATCGCGATTTTTCAAAATGAGGTATTTGACAGTATAAATGCGCCTAGAGAAGAAAGGAAAGATGTGAGAAAGAGAAAGAGAAGAAAAAGAAGAGGTAGAAAGGACGACATTGTTAAAAAAAATGTTATGTTTGAATAGAGTGTAAAACGAGAAAGTGTGGAGCTGGATTTAGGGTTTTGACAAATTGAATTCCAATCATGTAGTCCTGTTAAACGGATATAATGGGTTCTTATATAGTTGAACGGGTAATGGGAACACAAAGATTATCCCATGTACGACTGTGATGCATATGGAATGAAGAATATGTTCTAAACATATTATCAATAAGTACTGTGACAATTCCTTTTTGATACTTGAACATGATATATTAAGTTTTACAACTTCAAACAAAGGAGAATTGTTAATTTAACAAATAGTGGTAGACTTGGACTAGGAAAGTCACTCTTTGTGATAAATCACCTCGAATAACATCTAACCTATACTCAGCTATTCTTCGATTTTTCTCAACTGCATTGCTGCAGACTATCGCATCCATGAGGGTGACAAACTATTCATTCTTCAATAAGTCTTTGATGACCTGACATGTCACAGCTGCCGTTTGTCTGGTGATTGCGACTCCTCCACCATCCATTGTGTGCAGATAGTTGTGAATAGAAGAAATGAACAAAGCCTATTCACTTCTGACCCTGTCTGTTATAAACACAGCTCAGTAAGCACTGCGTGGGTTGGTATGTATTTAGCAACCAACAACAATATCTATGAGTGGGACACACATATTAAGTAAATGCAGAAATAAGCACATTTGCCTGATCTTATCTGATTTAAAGATACTCCATATATGGCAATGTCTTTAGAAATCCTTCATTCTTACATGATGTATGATGTTGGGTAGTCAAAATAAAGTTCCCTGTCGTGTTGAAAGTACTCCTTCGTAGATATATCGTGGAGATTCTTTATCGTACACCTATGTATACTCTACCCCCAAACAGGACCCACTACCATCTGCAACTAGGGGTTCTGCGGATAATCATACATTTGTGTAAGGCAGGTCTTTTCTTGGAATCGACATTACGTTTATCAAAATATATTTATACTCACTTGGGTTGTTTTTCCCCCGGCTGTAATATAAGAGCACTGCAGAATGAAATTAATAAAGAGGAAATATATCAGTTATCGTTCTTTCACATGAAATGAAATCTCTATCAAATACCCTCAGTATCATGGTAAGGCTATTTAATGTTCAAAAAAAAATTTGAAAATATATTCAATCTAAATACATGTCTTACCCTAGTTTTACTCTGATATTTATGATATCATTATTATAAGCTTTATGACAGTTAATATTGCATTGGTACATGATGACAGCCCTAAGATTTAAATTTAAAGGGACATTTATCTACTTCTTATAATCAATGAGCACAAAACGAAATAGAACATTCACAGATTTTGTTCTGTATGCAGATGATACTAATATCATCTTGTCTCATAAACATTTGAAAAATGTTGATAGATATAGCTAATAATGAACTTTTAAATGTTTCCGATTGTCTGAGGGCTAATAGGTTTCAAATTGATATGAATAAAACAACATATGTGATATTTCGTTCAGCCAAAATACCTAAAACTGTTAAACATCATTTAAAATGGAGAGTATTGAAATTTAAAAGGTTCATAAACTTCTTTGGGGTTATAATGGATGAAAGACTTAATTGGATAAAACATGTTAACAATATTCATGGGGAAAAAAAGGATGTATATCGGCATAATGTGTAAGCTCCGTTCAGTTATACTTTGTAAATATGTATTGATGTTATATAACGCCTTTATCTTGCCATATCTCAATTATTGTAGTCTTGTCTGGTCAGGAACCAATTGAAATAATTCAAAACGCTTATATATTACCAAAAAAAAATATTCGACTTTTCACTAATTCCCACTATCTTGCACACACCACGCCGCAGTTTAAGGAATCAAATTCCTTAAACATTGTTGATAATATTGAATTAAAATTATTATTATAACTACCTGCCAATTTAGACAATTTCTTTTGCAATAGTATGTTAAAACATTCATTTAATGCACGAAATAAACACAATGTTATGTTGCCATACTGCCGTTTAAATTTAATACAACGTAACTCTGTATAAATGTAAACATGTACTAAACTATTGAATTCTCTTGAATCTCATTTAAAAAATACACACCAAAAATACCTTTCAATCTAAGTTAAAACAAACCTTTATACATATCTACGAGCTTCACACTTATCTCAATTGTCTCCATCGTTGACAATATACAAAAATATGTATATATATTTTAAATATGTTTCTTTATTTACTTGTTTAATGTTTGAAATGTGATAATGATTTTCGTCTTGTTTTGTGCTTTGTTTCTATTATGTATTTGCTTTCTTCATTACTATGATTGTAAGGGGGAATCGCTGTGGGTTTTTTTTACAAGTCACTGGTTTTTAATGCGATTTCCAATGCACGATTGTATTATATGTTATATATTTGTATTTTATGAAATTAATTAATAATTTGAAGAAACAAATAGAGGAAGGAGGCAACATTCCTTGAAAGCATGAGGCAATAAATATTAAGTCTGGTAGACAATCCTTTCACGTCAAACATCCTGGTCAGTAGAATATTACTCTACTTACCAAAAGAGACTACATGCAAACTCACTGTATCATCATTCGGGAATAGTATGACCAATAAGAAAATTTGGTAGAGGAAAAATCATAATAATGATAACCATTATATCACGACACCACAGCAGATCTAGATCTACAATGTTGCCCAATGATTTTCCTAATTTTTTCATTAAATGTTTGTTACAATATGATTTATTCATGATATATTAAGTTTCATATTTTCAGAATGATAACGATTAATCTAAAAGCCCCACTGCTACTTGCTCCCTCTATATAGAAAATAATGCCTAATCGGTGCCTGTTGGTTCCCCATGATCCTCTTTTTCTTATGTTAATTGAGAGCTGATAAGATAACCACATGTCAGTGACCACGCTAATCCCTCTAATCCCTCCAGGCCAAACTAGTGCAGAGATTGATCAAAAAATTTCTGAGAAGTTCCAAACTCTACCTATCAAGAATAAACAATATTGTGACAATAATTTCAAGAAAAGAGGTTTAGAAAAATCATTCCAACATTATGAGCGACATTGTACATGTAGATTCTTCATTCACAAATACTTACCGCTTAGTACAGCGATGACAGTATAAAGTGTACCATATCGGACAGCGTGCCAAAACACACACCTCATTTGCCCCATATTAAGATCTCCAAGTAAAGCGTATCGATGAAATACGCAATGAAAGCTATTTAATCACACAGTCAAGAATGATCTCAGTTAAAAAGTGGTAACAGAATTGCAGAAGAAGGCATCGGAGTCAACACAGAGCCGTCAATACAATGGCAAATGAACTGCAATATTCGTACACATCACTATGACATACGCATTGAACATATGGCGAACCGGGGATTCCCCCGGAGATTCCCCAAAGGCCCTGGGCAATGCCTACTTTGGGGAATCCCTACAACTGCAATATTCGACCCCGCGCACATTACAATGCATTTTACAATGACGTACAGGGGATTCCCTCAGCGGCTTTGCCCTTTGACACAAAACGAATCGCACGAGAAAAGTACGCGAGCGGGTTTATTCATTCATTCATTCATTTCATTTATTACCAAATTTCAAATGTGTTGTACTTCGACATAGATATACAGTACACGCCGAAAACCTCCGAAACACGACTACACGATTCAAAATATAATATATATAGATATGTAGTTTTTAAATTCGATTCTATATGTTTGAAATAATGTTATCTAAGTGTCAATAAATCACTGGAAATTGAACAAAACTGAATAGTCAGTATGTTAGTTGTGCTATTTTTGTACGTACATGTATTTCATTTACTAAATACAATACATGTTTAGAATGATTGCAACGCGAGGAGAGAAAAGAAAGATTGGGAGGGTAAGAAATAGAGAGAGAGAGAGAGAGATAGAGAGAGGGGAGAGAAGAGTGAGATATGTATATTAGCAAAGAGTAAAATAGAGTGTTTGTGTTGACATACAAAGAAAATATTATAATTATAATCATAATGATAATACCACTAATAAGAATAAGAAAAAATAGTAATAATAATAATAATGATAATGATACTACTAATGCAACGATGACGATGACAAATACTATAATAAGCCCTCAAACAGCTTCCTGAAAACCAGTCAACAAGACTACAATGACAAATTATTGACTAAGTAGAGAGATAAAGACAAATAGATTTTCTCTCTACTTAGATTAAATCCCTATATCGCGCAATCCATTTTTTTTACCAAGTACATGAGTACCTTCTCTCTACAGCCTATCTCTCTCTCTCTCTATCTCTTCCTATTTACCTATCTCTCTCTCCCACTCTCTCTCTCTCTCTCTCTCTCTCACTTTCATCCACTGCCCCCTTTATCTTTCTCTCTCTTTCTGTCAATATGTTTCAATTTCAATTTCAATTTCATTTATTTCCACAGATTCATAAAAAGACAATATAAGTTACAATCAAATATAAGAGCATTAGAACAAAAATTGAACCTGCAGAGGGGGTGATCAAAAACCACAGAGGTTTGTCGGGGATCATCCCTGCTTAAAATTACAATATTCAAATACATAATTTTTAACTAAACAATAAACACAGACAAAAAAATATATATTACAGGCAAAACTATGTGAGGGTGAGTAGTAGTGGGGTGGTGGTACCAATAAATACAACATATAGAGGGAATGAATGATATGTAAAGTAAAATAGTGAGAAACACCATACAAACTAAATCTTAAGAGTTGGATACGAAATCAAATGTTGTTTCAACTTTGACTTAAAAGAATAAAGTGATGAGCAACTAACAATATCACTTGGAAGTAGATTCCAAAGTGATGGTCCACTAAAATAAATGTTCCTTTGGAGAAAAGTTGTTTTAACAGAGGGCAAATGAAACTTATTTGAACTTCTTGTTTCATAAGAGTGAATTTCAGCATTTACAATGAACATCCCATTAAAAATACATGGCAGCTGATTCTTCTTGAAAAGAAACATAAATTGAGCAAGTTGCATATAATATAGAGATTTCACATTTAAAATATTCAAGCGTTTATACAAGGGTGCAGTATGTGCAAGATATGGAGAGTTTGTTATTGCACGAACAGCCTTTTTCTGTAAAACCTGCAAACGGTTTGTTAAAGTAATTGAACATCCACCCCAAGCTAAGACGGCATATGAAAAATGTGGCAAGATTAGGGTATTGTATAAATTCATTAATATATTTTGAGGGAGCAGTTTGTTTACACTATAAATAACTCCCAGTACGCTGGCAATTTTTGAAGATATGTAACTGACATGAGATTTCCAGGAAAGGGACTCATCTATATTAATTCCTAAAAATTTAGTTGAAGTAACTCTGTTGAGCAACACATTATCAATTATAACCTTCAATTCATTAAAATCACCTTCGACCTTTCTTCTCCTAAATACCATATAATTTGTTTTTTCATATTAACAACAAGTTTATTAGCAGTGAACCATTTGCAAACTTTACTCAGTTCTTGGTTTAAAACCTCATTTAAATATTGCACATTTTCCCTGATAATAATATATTGGTGTCATCAGCAAATAAAACAAAATTTAGCTGGTCTGACACAAAGTGCAGATCATTTATAAACAACAAAAACAATAAAGGACCAAGAACACTGCCTTGGGGTACTCCTGTTGAAAGGATCTGTGATTGAGAACAAACACTATTAAATTTAACAAACTGTTTCCTATTCAAAAGGTAATTTTTGAACCATTTAAGAGGAGTACCCCGTATGCCATAAAACGATAGCTTTTGTAAAAGTATAGAATGGTTAATACAGTCAAATGCTTTAGATAAATCAAGGAATATACCAACAGGAATGAGCTTATTTTCCAATGCCTGTGTAACAAGATTTAAAAATTCAATTAGAGCCATGGATGTTGAGTGATTTTCACGAAATCCAAATTGTTTAGCATACAAAATATTATTCTTATTCAAGTAGTTAATGAGACGTTTGTAGACCAATTTTTCTAAAATTTTTGAAAAGATTGGCAAGATAGAAATAGGTCTATAATTTTCTATTTTTTCTTTACAGAGATTTTTATGAAGGGGTATTACTTTTGCTAACTTTAATTGATCTGGAAGTTGTCCTGAAATAAAAGACTCATTAAATATATGACAAAGGTGCTTAGCATAAACATGTATAGTTTTCTTAACAATCTCTGGTTCAATATCATCATGTCCGGCACTTTTATTTGCTTTAAAACTACGAACAATCTCGATAATTTCTCCCTCAATAATAGGTTTTAAGAAAAATGAATTTGAATAATTACCTTGTAAAAAACAATTGAAGTCATTTATAGAAGAGCATTGATTTCCTAGAGAGGCTCCAATAGAAACAAAATAGTCATTGAACAACTCTGTAATTCTTATATTGTCATAAATTTTGTCACCTTCATTTAAAATATATTCAGGATTGACACCCTGAGGTTTCCTCCTTATTATTTCATTAATATACTTCCAAGTCTTTTGCATATTGCCTCTCACGGACTGAAACTTATTTAAATAATATTCTTTTTTCACATATCTTATATCTTTATTCAGCTTATTCCGAAATGTTTTAAAATTACGTTCTCTCTCCAGTGATGGTTTGGAAAGATATTTTTTATACAATCTATTCTTCTTTTTACACCGTTTTTAATTTCATTAGTAATCCACGGTTTAACACTTTTCCTTTCTCTAATTGTAATCTTATTAAGTGTAAAACAGGAATCATATATGTCTTTAAAAGCATTCATGAATAGATTATACTTCATATCAACATCAGATGTATTATACATATTTTGAAAATTCAAGGTACTGAACTTTCTATGAAATAATTGAAAACCAAATTCGGTTATATTACGTTTATAAAATACTCTTTCGGAATTCACTGGTTTATTCCAAGAGAGAGTGGCAAATATAGGTAAATGATCTGTAATATCAGTCAGTAAAATACCAATTTTTAAAACTTTATGTACTGTATTTGAAAAAATGTTATCAATAAGAGTTGCACTGTCCTTAGTAATTCTAGTTGGATTATAAATAATTGGGAAAAAACAATGAGATGCCATTAGTTCGGCAAAGTCATTTACATAAAGGCACACATCCATTTTCATTAAATCAATATTGTAATCGCCCATAAGATAACAGTCTTTATTTTCTTTTTGGAGTTTGGATAAAACTGTATAGATATCATTGATGAATATTCCAACCGAATGATTAGGCGGTCTATACATGGCTCCGATTAGAATATTTTTGTCACTCTCTCTTGGAATTTCAATAAAGATCATCTCATACTGTTCGTTTACCACAGTAAGATCAGAACGATGAAAATATTTTAAATTATTGAGTATCAGAATTCCAACACCTCCTCCACGACCTTCAACTCTGCCACAGTTTACATAAGAATAATTTGGAGGAACAAATAATGAAAAATTTTCATCCTGATTTATCCAAGTTTCAGTTAAACCTATAACATCAAATGTGACTGACAGAGAAGCTATATAATCAAATATAATTTCATAATTCTTCCTTAGGCTACGACAATTAAAATGTATAAATGATAATGAAGTCTTAGAGTCAACTTCATTCATAAACTCATTGAATTGATCTTCTAGAAGGTATGGTGTACTATCCTCTTTGCAGAAATCAGATAAAGGCATTAGAAAAAGTACCACCTACTGTACATGTAAATTACAACTATATAATTATAAATAATGGTTAAAAAAGTACCAACCGCAAGAATGGGTTATGGCACACAAAATTGATACATGTACATGTACCACCACAACAACAGTAAAAATCACCCCACAGTATCTTAGACAGGTAAAGTTCAGGAAAAAAAAAAAAAAAAAAAACAACAAAATTACAAAAATATTACAAGAAATTACACACAACCTAGGAATTAAAAAAGGGCTTTATCAAAAAGATAAAAATATTTTGCTTAAGTTAATAAATACAACTATGTACACAATAAAAATATAAATCAGTATGAAAAATACAGTAAGTGAAATGTTACTGTCAGGAACCATTGAAACTATCATAATCAGTAAAATAGAAACATATTTCAGGCAAGTGAGAAAAGAGAACTACATGTACACCTGTATCACTGCTGTTCCTACATTTGAAAATAACTCGAGCAGGTTAATGATACTCATTCATTGGAGAAGTAGTTTAGGAGAGAGTTAAGAAAATCAATGTTTGGGATAAGTCGTCTTACAGACTCACCATGAGTGGATGGGACATTCGCAAATACCTTCCCATCCATAGTCCAGCAGGTTGTGACTCTATCGCTCTTCTGGGTAGCAAGTAGCACACTGTGTCTATAGCGGGTGAGGTCCTCATGAACTGAGATTTTTGATTTCTTAAGTTTCTTTTTCTCCTTCAAGATTTCTCTCTTTTTATTGTGGGAAGTAAGCTTCACGATGATTGGACGTGCCTTCGGTCCACCTGGCTTGCCCACACGATGCGAGCGGTCGATGTCAGAAGACCGAAGATCGACTCCTAGTTGATTTTTCGCGATGTCAATCACGACATCATCGGTGATCTCACCTGCGCATTCCGGAGAACCAAAGACTCGGATGTTGTTTCTCCTAGAGTACTGCTTCAGCTCCTCAAGTTCCCCGTCTAGGCGACCGATGGTGTCTTGCTGCTTTGTCAGGTCAGCTGTAAGATGATCAACCTCTTTCTTCTTTATTTGTCTCTTTTCCTCTCTGTTTCACAGCCTTTCTACTTCTCATTTCTATTTTTTCACTATGTTGTGCCCTTCTATATTTCTATCACTCTATTTCACTCTCTCTTTTTTCCGATACCTTTTTTGTTTTCGTCCTCCCCTTTTTCTCTGTTGCATATTTTGTTCTCCATATCTTTATCGTGCCCTTTCAACCCTCGTTTTCCTTTAACATGTTCCATTCTCCTCGTAGCCATCTTCTTTCCTTTACTATTTCATCTATCATGTCTTCCTCTTTCTGACGTTTTACTACCTAGTCTCACGGATCAATATACGATACAGGTTAATAGAAAGTGATGAGGTTTATACACAAATATAAAGTACAGTAACTACCTGATGTACACTGAAGGTATTGGTATATAAAGCAATTGGTGTAAGCAAGACACGATTAAACGATTGATGGAGCGATTTCAGCAATGGTGTAAACAAGGCACGATTACACGTTTGTTGCAGCTGGTCGAATCATCCTACCAATGCACTTATTATCATTATAACTATTTACACGATTACACGATTCAGAGCGACAGTCTTCAATCGTGTAAATCTACACGATTACACAGTTACATGTTTGTTGCATCTGGTCGAATCATCCCACCAATGCACTTATGGTGGGTTCCCACTGCCGATCAAACCAACCCGACCAAGCCCAATCAAGCCCGATCACCCATTTTCCCCCGACCAATCCCGACCACATGCCTAAACACAAGCTCTTCCCGACCGCTATTCGACCATTGACGACCCACATTCGACCATTCACGACTCCTGCACGACGTATAGTCGACCACAACTTCGATCTCTTCTCGATCATTCCGATCTACATACAATCCCAACGCGATCCCTACTAGACCAACTAGACGTACACACGATCTCTACACAATCTCGGCCCGAGCAGATCGACCTGTTCGAACAGGGATCCAAGATGACTCGTGAATTGAGTGGTTGCACAAAATATTATCGTCAGTTGATGGTACGTACAGTACTCATTTTTTATCAGCGTTCAGTTCATCTCAGACACTCAAGAAGGCTAAAGGCTCATTTTGAAGTCAATGCATTCCACATTTTTTTAAACTTCCCCCTGCAGACCCAGTGCCATTTGCCAAAGTACTGTATTGCACATGATACTTAAAACATTAATTGTATTTGCCTTTTCAAACAGACTGTCAAGAGCTGCACGTGTCGCAGTCACATGTTACTACCAATTCTAGAAGCGATTAACTTAATTACTATCAATATACCGGTACGAAGAAAATGTGATTAGATCAGCACGTAATTGTGTTCTTGTTTTTTTTAATATTTATAAGGTGTTTTATTTATTCAATACCAGAGGCAATACATATAACCGAAATCATGAAATTTACATCATACTCAGAACAATCAAAATACAACTCAGAATAATCAAAATACAATTCAAAAGTATTATTCTGAACATCAATTGCTAAACAAAACAACTCTTTCATACATTTCCTTATTCGTTTAAAACAATAATAGTAATAATAGTAATGATAAAATACTTAGTCACATCTCCGTGGTCATTTCATGTTCATTTTGTGCTTCTTTGAAGAAAAAAACGAATATCTGTTGAATTAAAAAAAAAAAAAAAATGCTTGCACATGAATATTACAGTCTGTCAAAATATTGTTTAAAAAGTACTACCTTTCAAAAGAGACAAACTCCCCCAAAGAGAGAGATAAAGATAAAAAACAACCAAAAACAACCAAAAACAACCCCAAAAAAAAAAAAAAACCAACAACAACAACAAACAAACAAATATAAACATAAAGCAAAGAAATACTGCTTGAATAGAGGGTTGGGAAGTTGCTTTTTTAAAAGTTAATTAATATTACACAAAACTTTCCAAGGTCTCTCATTTTTTAAGTGAATTGAAAGAGTATCCCTTTCCATTGCAAGTTTTTTCCTCTTTCCTATTTTCGAAAATTTTATCTTTTACTTCATCTACATTTGGAGGCTTCCCCTTCTCTCTGCTATTAAAAATCATCAATTTAATCAAAATCAGAATGTGGTTTAGTAATTGCTCCGATTTCATATTACTCCAATCTATTCCAATATGAATTTCTTTCCACGACAATTTCCTTAGAATTGGTAAATTGAGTTTATCAGCACATTTTTCCCAGAATCTTTTTATTATATTATATTTAAAAAATACATGTTGTTCCTCCAAAATATTGCAATACGAACACAAACCGTTTGTACGAGATTTATATCTATGCAAATGATGGTTTGTATAAACTATTCTATGCAAAAGTTTAAACTGAAATTCTCTCAGTTTAAAAAAAAAAATCTTTTCCACTTCTTTAGTTGTAATATTATAAAGTTCCATTAAGTTATGAAATGCTGAGCTGATTTCTGCATTCTTCTTGATTTGACTTTTATACACCATCTCTGCAGTTATTTATTCAAATTTAAAAACCTTCTTTGCAAATGTTAATTCTAAACTAAGGCCACAGTGGATGGACTTTCTTGCAGGCTGAACATTCTGTTTCCATTCGTGAGGAATTATTGAATAGATTTTGTTAACTTTTGTAATTTCTTCCTTACTTAAACCAATGGTAATAAAATATGCATCTTTTTTTAATAACCCTTGTTCATCGCATATGTGATGAAGTCGATATATATTTTTTAAAAACAAATTTTCCTCAAATAAAGTTTGACCTTCTAGTTGAATAAAATTATTATTATACAATATTTCATTGCCTCTGTATCTCTCTTCTGTTTTAACATATTCTTTCATATCTATCCATGCTTTCAGAAGATTCTGATAAAAAGAAGGTAACATGAGTTTTACTGTATCTCTCCAATAGTTGCAATGAAATATTAAATTTCCGCCCATTGGTCTCATTAAATATTTAAAGTAATGTTTCCATTTGATAGCTTGAGTTCCTGTTACAAGCCTTTTTATCCACATTATTCTCTGTGCCTTTAAAAACAGTCGGAAATTCATCATTTTGAGCCCACCCTGCGGATAGTCTAAAAACATGATGCTTTTATTAATTTTGCCTTTTCTTCTTCACAAAAAAAAAATCAAAACATATTTCTTCAATTTCGCTATACACCCATTCTGGAACCGGCATCAATGTTGATAAATATATAAATTTAGAATAGCCATATACTTTCATTAATTGAATTTTCCCCATTAATGTTAAATCACGCTGCTTCCACCACGTAAAACGTTTTTTAATCTTGCTCAATATTTCTTTATAATTCATTTGTTCTTTGATATCTTCGTGTATTGAAAAATAAATTCCTAGTATTTTAACAATGTCTACTTGCTTCCCAAACGGAAATGTATGAGTGGATAATTGTGGACCTAAGGGCAAAATGAATGTCTTGTCCTTGTTTAACTTTAAGCCTGATATTTTATAAAAACATTCAAAAATATGTTTAATTTCCTTAAATGAATTCGAATCTTTAATGAAAAGCGTTATATCGTCTGCGTACAGAGAGAGAGAGGGGATCTCCTGCCTTACTCCTTTCTCAACCTTGAAATAACCTGTTGATGTATATCCATTTATAACACAACTTTCTGCTTTAGCATAAAAATTATTAACCCATTTACAAAACCCTGGTCCAAAATTAAATGATTGTAAAACCTTATATAAAAATAAATGTGAAACAGAATCAAATGCTTTTTCAAAATCAATGGCCACCAAAAAAGCGTGTTCTCTGTAAAAAGTAATATGAAAGATCATGTCGTCTATTATTCGTATTGCTTCTCCAATGTTCCTATATCCTTAACATATCCCAACTGATCAAAACTAACAATTTCAGGTAAAACTTCTTGTATTCTCTTTAAAAGTATCTTAGATGGGATTTTATAATCTACGTTTAGCAACGAAATCGGTCTGTAATTCTTAATAAGCTCGGATCTTTGCCATCTTATGTATCAAGATAATAACTGCTTGCCTTTGAGAGCCTGATAATTCCCCTTGTTGAAGAGCTTCATTAAAAGATGCAAGAACTAGATCTCCAATTACTGGCCAAAATTTCTGATAAAATTCTGCACTTAAACCATCATTTCCTGGAGATTTGTTAAGTTCCATATCTTTTAGTATTTCTATGCATTCCCTTTCTACGATTGTTTCCTCACATGAATCTCGTGATATATTATTCCATTTTGGCAGGTTATTAGGAAAGAAGTCCAAAGTGTCATCTTGTATAGAATTTATTTGCTATATAGCTGCCCATAAAATGATTTTATTCCTTCAATTAATTTTTTTTTCGTTAGAAGTGGTATTTCCATTTCCATTTAATTTCTTTATTATACTTTTTTTCTATTTGATTCCATTAACTGTTTGAAGAATCCTGTATTCTTTTCTCCACATTCATACCATGAGGATCTTGACCGTACTTTTAAACCTTCATTGATGTAATCGTGGAGTAAACTTAGTTGTTGTTTCTTAGTTTTCACATTTTCAGAAATATCTTTGTGATGTCCATTGCCAATCGACAATAAATCCTCTTCTAAGTCTTTAATCTCTTTTACCAATTTTCCGATTTTTTTCTTTCTTTCCTTTCCTCCGCCCTTTTTCTTGATAGTTTAATTGTAAACTTCCGTATTTCCATTTTCATGAAATCCCATAGTACTCTCTTATCTTTAATTTCAACAGACAGTTTCTCTTTTAAAGTCTTTATTTCTTCTCTAATCTTCTTAACGTATTCCTTGTCACTTAATAGACTATCATTAAACTTCCAATAAGATCTTTTATTTTTATTTTTGTCGATGACCTATTATGGATTACCAGATTAACTGCTGAATGGTCAGGGGCTATAGAGGAACAATGTCACATTTGGATGTTATTTGCTCTAAATTCTCTGATATGATCCAATAATCTAAGCGACTTTGCATAAAAGGATTTCGTTGTTTATACGTGTATTGCTTTTTATCTTTATTTTTACTTCTCCATACATCACGTAATCTATAACTATCCATGAACTCTTCAATTTTTTACTAAATTTTGTTTGCTTCTTTGATACTTGTCCAAAATAATCTAGATTCGTGTCTCTAATAACATTGAAGTCACCCCAAGTGCTACTGGATTTCCTTCTGTATTATTCCTATTGAGTTGAGTTGCGATCGGAAAGATCGAGTGCGGTCGAAGTGGTCGAAGTGCTCGGGATGTCATCGAGAAGCAGTCGAGAAGTGAGCGAGTTCGGTCGAGTGACTGTTTAGGGCAGACATGTACCGATCGTCAAGCGGTTGAGTTGTTGATCGAGTTGATCGGGAACCAATCGTGTAGAAGTTGTGTATAAATCGAGATGATCGGGTAGTGATCGGCGGAAAAATCCACCGCGACCAAACTAGACCTCTATACGATCGATTCCCGATCAGCTCGACCTCTACTCGACCAATACACGATCGCTGTACGATCGCTTGCCTTCTCGACCCTACACGATATTTTTGACATGCCAAAAATTGTCGTGTAGGCCAGATCGATACCGATCAAGGTAGACCGACCCCGATCAGT
>CP137670.1:35403664-35490789 GCA_037976565.1 Mesocentrotus franciscanus
TTGGTAATCCATAATAGGTCATCGACAAAAATAAAATAAAAGATCTTATTGGAAGTTTAATAATAGTCTATTAAGGACAAGGAATGTTAAGAAGATTAGAGAAGAAATAAAGACTTTAAAGGAGAAACTGTCTGTTGAAATTAAAGATAAGAGAGTATTATGGGATTTCATGAAAATGGAAATACGGAAGTTTACAATTAAACTATCAAGAAAAAGGGCGGAGGAAAGGAAAGAAGAAAAAAAATCGGAAAATTGGAAAAAGAGATTAAAGACTTAGAAAAGATTTATTGTCGATTGGCAATGGACATGACAAAGATATTTTGAAAATTTGAAAACTAAGAAACAACAACTTAGTTTACTCCACGATTACATCAATGAAGGTTTGAAAGTACGGTCAAGATCCTCATGGTATGAATGTGGAGAAAAGAATACAGCATTCTTCAAACAGTTAATGGAATCAAATAGAAAAAAGTATAATAAAGAAATAAAATGGAAATGGAAATACCACTTCTAACGAAAAAGAAATTATTGAAGGAATAAAATCATTTTATGGGCAGCTATATAGCAAAATAAATTCTATACAAGATGACACTTTGGACTTCTTTCCTAATAACCTGCCAAAATTGAATAATAATATATCACGAGATTCATGTGAGGAAACGATCGTAGAAAGGGAATGCATAAAAATACTAAAAGATATGAAACTCAACAAATCTCCAGGAAATGATGGTTTAAATGCAGAATTTTATCAGAAATTTTGGCCAGTAATTAGAGATCTAGTTCTTGCATCTTTTAATGAAGCTCTTCAACAAGGGGAATTATCAGGCTCTCGAAGGCAAGCACTTATTATCTTGATACATAAAGATGGCAAAGATCCGGAGCTTATTAAGAATTACAGACCGATTTCGTTGCTAAACGTAGATTATAAAATCCTTTCAAAGAGAATACAAAAAGTTTTACCTGAAATTGTTGGTTTTGATCAGTTGGGATATGTTAAGGATAGGAACATTGGAGAAGCAATACGAATGATCTTTTATACTTCTTTTACAGAGAACACGCTTTTTGGTGGCCATTGGTTTTGAAAAGCATTTGATTCTGTTTCACATTTATTTTTATATGAGGTTTTACAATCATTTAATTTTGGACCAAGGTTTTGTAAATGGGTTAATATTTTTTTTATACTTAAGCAGAAAGTTGTGTTATAAATGGATATACATCAACAGGTTATTTCAAGGTTGAAAGAGGAGTAAGGCTGGGAGATCCTCTCTCCATATGTATTCGTTCTGTGTATTGAAATTTTAGCTCATATGATAAGAAATAATCATCAGATAAAAGGAATCAGTTTTGGAAATACAGAAATAAAGCAAGTTCTGTACGCAGACGATATAACACTTTTCATTAAAGATTCGAATTCATTTAAGGAAATTAAACATATTTTTGAATGTTTTTAAAAAATATCAGGCTTAAAGTTAAACAAGGACAAGACATTCATTTTGCCCTTAGGTCCACAATTATCCACTCATACATTTCCGCTTGGGAAGCAAGTAGACATTGTTAAAATACTAGGAATTTATTTTTCAATACACGAAGATATCAAAGAACAAATGAATTATAAAGAAATATTGAGCAAGATTAAAAAACGTTTTACGTGGTGGAAGCAGCGTGATTTAACATTAATGGGGAAAATTCAATGAATGAAAGTATATGGCTATTCTAAATTTATATATTTATCATCATTGATGCCGGTTCCAGAATGGGTGTATAGCGAAATTGAATAAATATGTTTTGATTTTTTGTGGAGAAGTAAAGGCAAAATTAAAGAGCATCATGTTTTTAGACCTTCCGCAGGGTGGGCTCAAAATGATGTATTTCCGACTGTTTGTAAAGGCACAGAGAATAATGTGGATAAAAGGCTTTTAACAGGAACTCAAGCTATCAAATGGAAACAATACTTTAAATATTTAATGAGACCAATGGGCGGGAATTTAATATTTTATTGCAACTATTGGAGAGATACAGTGAAACTCATGTTACCTTCTTTTTATCAGAATCTTCTGAAAGCATGGATAGATATGAAAGAATATGTTGAAACAGAAGAGAGATACAGAGGGAATGAAATATTGTATATTAATAAAAATGAGTACTGTACCATCAGCTGACGATAATATTTTGTGCAACCACTCAGTTCACGAGTCATCTTGGATCCCTGTTCGAACAGGTCGATCTGCTCGGGTCGAGATTGTGTAGAGATCGTGTGTACGTCTAGTTGGTCTAGTAGGGATCGCGTTGGGATTGTATGTAGATCGGAATGATCGAGAAGAGATCGAAGTTGTGGTCGACTATACGTCGTGCAGGAGTCGTGAATGGTTGAATGTGGGTCGTCAATGGTCGAATAGCGGTCGGGAAGAGCTTGTGTTTAGGCATGTGGTCGGGATTGGTCGGGGAAAAATGGGTGATCGGGCTTGATTGGGCTTGGTCGGGTTGGTTTGATCGGCAGTGGGAACCCACCATTAACTATTTACACGATTACACGATTCAGAGCGACAGTCTTCAATCGTGTAAGTCTACACGATTAGACGGTTACACGATTCAGGTGAATCGTGTAAAACGTGTAATCCACAAAATAGATCGTGTAATCGTGTTGCGGAGATTTTCGGCGTGTACTGTATAGGAAAGTTATGAATGTTTGAAATATGAGATCACTTAGGCGTGACGTCAAAAATGTCTTAGCATACTGCACGCCGGCGGCACGCCCGGGCATGCCCCTATTGTTCTCAGCATGCTGTCTGCCACCGACATGCCTACATCCTGTTCGCTGTTAGCTACCAAGTCCGCCGCGTATGGCATGGCTGGCTACCATGCCAATCGCGTCCGGCATGGCCTCGTTGTTTATTTTAATCCACCGCGCTGCTCGCTGCCTGCATGCACGCCGCTTGTATAAATAATCTGTCATGCCTCTCGCGTTTGGCATGACCTCCTTGTCTACCTTAATCCATCATGCTGCTCGCGACCGGCTGCGTTTATCTATCTTGTAAAATAATCTACCATGTCTCTCGAGTCCGGCCGCGTTTCCCATCTTGTTAAAAATTAATCTTATAATCTCAATTTGTAAAAATAATTAACCTAGATCTAGTACATTGTGACAAGGGCCCTTTTATTGTTTTGAAAAAGTTAGCGGGGTCGTCATTTCGAAAACGTAAAAGGGTTCATGAATCGACGATTTGTATTTCTGAAAATAAATATGGGTTTATTTTTTCTTTAATTAAATCATCCGTAAAGCAAAGAAATTATTTGTTATTCAGAGCGACGTGATTAAATTCTTCAAGATTGTCTGAATTACTAACTATGATCGTGAGTAAATAAAAATTATTTGTCACTCAATTCGACCCGCCTTCGATTGATTGCAAAGGAACTCTTTGACAACAACGCAACTAAAGTAATCGTGACGGCGCGACGTCCGTACGATCATCGGTGGGTAACGAAATTACTTGTTATTCTAGTCGAGCCGACCCAAAATAATTCTTCAAGACGTCCTGACGTACTTACGATAGTCGTTAGGTATTAGTTGTCATTCAACTATTCGACTTACATCTGATTGATGACACAACTCAATTCTTCAAGGGGGCCTGACGTACGTACTTACGATCCTCGGTATGTAAAGAAATTATTTGTCATTTAATGTGACCCGTCTGCGAGTGATTGACGGCACGATATTCTACGTCCTTACGATCCTCGTTAGTTAAATTAATAATGTTTTAATAAAAGAAGATCGTGTAGATAAAGATAAAAAATCAAAGAAGATCATAGGGATATGAAGAGGAATTAAAACAAGAAGATCGGAGAGAGTGAGAGATATATATAGATAGAGGAAATAAAGGAAGGTCGTAGAGAGAGACAGATGAAGAGAGGAAATAAAAGGAGAAGATAGAGAGTGAGACGTAGAGAAGTAATAAATGAAGGTCGTAGATATAATGGGGGTGATGTAAAGAGAGGATATAAAAGGAAAATATATAGAGATATTGATATGAAATAACAGAAGAAGGAGATAGAGGGAGAAAGATTATGTAGAGAGGGAATATAAGAAAGAGAGAGTGAGAGAGATATGTAGAGAGGAAATAAAAGAAGATAGAGAGAGGGAGAGATATATTATAGAGAGGAAATAAAAGAAGGTCGTAGCGAGAGAAAGAGATGTAAAGGGAAAATAAAAGGAGAAGATAATAGAGTGAGACGTAGAGAGGTAATAAAAGAAGGTCGTGTATAGAGAGGGGGATGTAGAGAGGAAATAAAGAAGAGAGAAGAGGAGAGAGATATTGAGTGGAAATAACAGAAGATAACGAGCGAGAGGGACAGACAGATAATAGAGAGGAAATGGGGAAAGAGAGCGAGAGGGAGAGAGATGTAGAGCAGAAATAAAAGGAGAAGATAGAGAGAGATTGAAAATAAAAGGAGAAGAGAGAGATATATAAATATATATAATTATAGGAGATCGGAGAGAGAGAGAGAGAGAGATGTAGAGAGGAAATAAAAGCAGATGATAGAGAGAGAGAGAGAAAGAGAGATGTAGGGAGGAAATAAAAGGAGATGATAGAGAAAGAGGGAGATGTAGAGAGGAAATAAAAGAAGACAGAGAGAGATATAGCGTGGAAATAAAAGAAGATAGAGAGAGGGAGGGGGAGAGAGAGAGAGGGCGAGAGACAGTGAGAGAAAAATGTAGAGGGAAAATAAAAGGAGAAGATAATAGAGTGAGACGTAGAGAGGTAATAAAAGAAGGTCGTGTATAGAGAGGGGGATGTAGAGAGGAAATAAAGAAGAGAGAAGAGGAGAGAGATATTGAGTGGAAATAACAGAAGATAACGAGCGAGAGGGACAGACAGATAATAGAGAGGAAATGGGGAAAGAGAGCGAGAGGGAGAGAGATGTAGAGCAGAAATAAAAGGAGAAGATAGAGAGAGATTGAAAATAAAAGGAGAAGAGAGAGATATATAAATATATATAATTATAGGAGATCGGAGAGAGAGAGAGATATAGCGTGGAAATAAAAGAAGATAGAGAGAGAGAGAGGGGAGAGAGAGAGGGCGAGAGAGAGTGAGAGAAAAAATGTAGAGAGGATATAAAAGAAGATGGAGAGAGGGAGAGAGATATATTATAGAGAGGAAATAAAGGAAGGTCGTAGCGAGAGAAAGAGATGTAGAGGGGAAATAAAAGGAAAAGATAATAGAGTGAGACGTAGAGAGGTAATAAAAGAAGGTCGTAGATAGAGAGGGGATGTAGAGAGGAAATACAGAAGATAGAGGAGGAGAGAGATGTAGAGCGGAAATAACAGAAGTTAGCGAGCGAGAGGGAGAGAGAGAGATATGTAGAGAGGAAATAGGGAAAGAGAGCGAGAGGGAGAGAGAGATGTAGAGCGGAAATAAAAGGAGAAGATAGAGAGAGATTGAAGATAAAAGGAGAAGAGAGAGATATATAAATATATATATAGGAGATTGGAGAGAGAGAGAGAGATGTAGAGAGGAAATAAAAGGAGATGATAGAGAGAGAGAGAGAGAGAGAGATGTAGGGAGGAAATAAAAGGAGATGATAGAGAAAGAGGGAGATGTAGAGAGGAAATAAAAGAAGACAGAGAGAGATATAGCGTGGAAATAAAAGAAGATAGAGAGAGGGAGGGGGAGAGAGAGAGGGCGAGAGACAGTGAGAGAAAAATGTAGAGAGGAAATAAAAGAAAATGGAGAGAGGGAGAGAGATATATTATAGAGAGGAAATAAAAGAAGGTCGTGGCGAGAGAAAGAGATGTAGAGGGGAAATAAAAGGAAAAGATAAAAAAGTGGGAAGTAGAGAGGTAATAAAAGAAGGTCGTAGAATGTCGTAGATACCCCCTACATGGGGGTACTAAACAATAGTGTATTGAATGGATGTCACGAACAATACACAGGTTAATGCTTCCCTCTTCACCTTTGACATTGTTCCTTTGAGCATTCAAAGTTGCCTTTGCCCTACCCCACCGGCCTCCATGGGGGTATTAAACAGTAGTGTATTGAATGGATGTCACGAACAATACACGGGATAATACACGGGATAACGCTTCCCCTTTGTTCCTCTACCTCCCCCCTCCCCCCTCCCCTTTTCTCGCTGTGGCTACTTTGCGTTCACATATTATGCGCCATAAATTATTATGTTAGTGATTGTGATAGATTTTGAGCGAAAGAATCGAAATTAGATAACCAAAAAGTGTTAAACAGGGAAAAAAAGAACAACAAAATCATATTGCTACTTTATAGTTTAAGTTGACATAAATGCAAATGAAGAAAGATGGGTATCATATTTACAGTTCAGAAATAAACAATATGAAATGAAACAATAAGAGTAATCGAGAGGGAGGAAGGAGATGATTTAAGACAAAAATACATTGGAAACCACTAAACACAAATACTTTTATGTAACACTTTATGAACACCTAAACACACACATTTTAATTCTAAATTCCATCTGATCATTTGTTACAAAACAATTATATAAAAATTCAACCAACTGTAGACTTATAGAACGTGCAAACTCTTTCATATTATTCATTATAATTGTACTTTTTCATAAGCATGTCAAGTTTTCTCTCACATGAAATTCGTATAGCAGCTGCTTATACAGCTCCGCGATGTCTGTCCCACAAATATTGACTTTCGCTTGAGACCTTTCCATACACAGAATACTGATACTGCTAGTACCTCATTGGGAGCAGCGTAATCCGCGCTCGCCCTGTAAAGCTTATGACGGCACGAACCCTAATGCCTTACCTTCGTTCTTCTATTGTTGGAGTTTACAACCATGACAACGAACTTTACCCATGGCCACGTTCATTGTTCCTCTTACGTAACTTAGCTGTAGGGGCCTAAGACATAACTCTTTTCGTGTATTCTATATAGGTCTAAAATACTTTCAAATATTTCTATGTCATTTTTTGGTTGTATATACTTTGTCAATACATACAAACTATAATTGTCAAAATTTGCCAATACTTACAAACTATTACGTTTCCCTATCATCTTCTGCTCTAGAATTCAATCTTTTTAAAAATTTGTTGTGTCCTTTTCATATTGTTCTTGTCTCCCTTTTCAAGATTTCTTCGGTTTTGGTTGGGTATTATGTTATTCATTTTTTTAAATAAAAGAGAAAGTTTTATTCTTTCTCTTATAATGTTGTCCACCTTCTTCTAGATAACCCTTTTGTGCTAAAGTATAATGTCCGATGTATATTATTTCTGTCAATAACATAAATGAACGTATCATTTTATTTGACGCAACAAAGATTTACATTCAAAATCAAAATTTTACTTTCTATAATTTTTGTACAGTAGTATTCTTCTCATTTCGACCCCATTTTCGTTCCCTATAATAAATATAAGGTATATGTGTACATTATCAGGGATATGTTATAATAATTTATTTCAAGGTAGGATTGATGCCGGCATACTAGCAAATGTCGGAATAGAAAACAACATGAAAGATGAAGATGGAAAACGACATTGACAGAAAGACAGAGAGAGAAAGACAGACATACATACGGACAGTGGGAGAGAGAGAGAAAAAGAGGGGAGGATAGAAAGTTGGACGTAGTCTGTACTGTATTTATTATTATGATATTTGTCTCTCCGAATCTCCGATCCCCCCCAGCTCTGATGTTTTTTGTTAGTTACTTTCTTTTTTGTTTGTTTATATCTTTTCGCTAAAGTATAATGTCCGACGTATATAAGTAACGTCAATATCATAGCATAATAAACATGTTTGTTCATATCATTTTGATACAACACAGACTTACATTAAAAAGTTTTACTTTTTATAATAATTGCACAGTAATATTCTTCTCATTTCGAAATCATCAGGTGCTCGTTCCGTGTTTTCCTTCTCCATATCGAGGTTATGGTATAATAATTTATCTCAAGATCGAAAGGAATACTTTTGGAATGACAGCAAATAGCGGAACGGAAAACAGTACCAAAGATGAAGATGGAAAATGGCGCTGAGAAAGCGAGCAAGAGAGATAGAGAAAGACATACAGAGAGCGAAACAATCATTTCTCATGTCATCTTTTCGTCTGTGACATTTTACTAAGTCACATTTTTATTATTCCTTTATCTTTCCATGATTGATATATTTGAATGAATATTTCAGATAGGGTCAAATCTGGTTCTACGTTATAATTATGATCAGCTATTTTTATTTAGGAGTAAGTCGAAACGCGATCTCATCAAAAATCGCGGAACAGAAAACACTATGAGAGATGAAGATAAAAATGACGTTGAGAAAACGAGAGAGAGAGAGAGAAAGTTGGACGTATTGTTATTTATTATTATGCTATTTGTCTCTCCGATCAATACCCACAGCCCCGCTGTGGTTTCCTCTTTAGTTTCTTTTTTAATCATGATTTACACTCAACAATTTGTATAATTATTGTACAGTAATATTCTTCTTATTTCGATATCATCAGGCGCTCGTTCCGTGTTTTCCTTCTCCATATCGAGGTTATGGTATAATAGTTTATCTCAAGATCGAAAGGAATACTTTCAGAATAAAAGCAAATAGCGGAACGGAAAACAGTACCAGAGATGAAGATGGCAAATGGAGCTGAAAAGCAAGCGAGAGAGAAAGAGAGAGAAATACAGAGAGAGAGAGAGAGAAAAGAGAAAGAAAAAAGCTATAAAGAGTGAGAGACAAAGAAAGAGACAAACAGAGAAAGAAACAATCATTTCTCATGTCATCTTTTCGTCTGTGACATTTTACTAAATCACATTTGTATTATTCCTTTATCTTTCCATGGTTGTTATATATTTGAATGAATATTTCAGATAGGGTCAAATTTGGTTCTACGTTATAATTATGATCAGCTATTTTTATTTAGGAGTACGTCGAAACGCGATCTCATCAAAAATCGCGGAACAGAAGACACTACGAGATATGAAGATGGAAAACGACATTGAGAAAACGAGAGAGGGAGAAAGTAGGGCATATTGTTATTTATTATTACGCTATTTGTCTCTCCGATCAGCCCCACCCCACCCGCTCTGGATTCCTCTTTCAGTTAGTTTCCATTCATCATGATTTACATTCAAAAGTTTTACTTTTTATAATTATTGTACAGTAATATTCTTCTTATTTCGATATCATAATGCGCTCGTTCCGTGTTTTCTTCTCCATATCGAGGTTACGGTATAATAATTTATCTCAAGATCGAAAGGAATACTTTCGGAATAAAAGCAAATAGCGGAACGGAAAACAGTACCAGAGATGAAGATGGAAAATGGCGCTGAGAAAGCGAGCGAGAGAGAGAGAGAGAGAGAGAGAGAGACATACAGAGAGAGGAAAAGAGAGAGAAACCATGATTTCTCATAATCATCTGTTTGTTTGTGACATTTTGCATCATCACATCTTTTTGCTCATTCCTTTATCTTGCAGGATTGTTATATCTTTGAATTATTATTTCAAATAGGGTGAAATCTGGTTCTACGTTATTTGTTTAATAACAATTTTTATTTGGGAGTACTTCGGAACGTGATCCCGTTTACATTCTTTGAAAACAGTAACGACGATTGCTAAACAACAAGACCCCCCCAAGGGTTATCTGAACCCGATATACAAGTACAGTTGTACACTATACAAGGATCAATGTGAATAAATCTATACCCTTGCCTTATTTCCGCTCTTCTATTGTTGGAGTTTATAACCATGACAACGACCTTTACCCTCGGCCACGTCGATTGTTCCTCTTACGTAACTTAGCTGTATGATCTGCGCAAGCGCTATGTTCCTGCTCGTCGAAGCCACTGGCCAGGCTTGAACGAACACGCATTGTACGTGCCGCTGAACGCACGCACTGGTCGAGTCTTTGATTTTTATTCTCGTTTGTGAGGCGGCCCTCCGGCTGAATATGTCGGGGTAACAATGGCATCTTGAGGGTTCAAAGTTGCCTTTGCCCTACCCCGCCGGCCTACATGGGGGTATTAAACAGTAGTGTATTGGACGGATGTCACGAACAATACACGGGATAACGCTTCGCCTTTGTTCCTCGACCCCCCTCCCCATTCCCCTCTCTATTAAACTGATAAACTCGCATTTGACGCTACGGCTACTTTGCGTTCACATTTTATGCGCCATAACTTATTATGTTAGTGATTGCGATAGATTTTGAGCGAAAGAATCGAAATTAGATAACCAAACAGGGAAAGAAGAACAACAAAATCATATTGCTAGTTTATAGTTTAAGTTGACATTAATTCAAGCGAAGCAAAATGGAAATTATTAGATTTCAAAAATGAACAATAATATGAAATGAAACAATAGGAGTGATCGAGAGGGAGGAAAAGAGAGGGGAAGGAGATAAATCAAGACAAATATAATAGAATAGGATCGTAGGAGGGATTTCAATAATAGAATAAAGTTACATGAAAAAATAAACAAAGACCCAAAGTCTTTCAAAGTTCTGTCCTCAGATCTATGAAATCAAAAGAATTTAACACATTTACACTGCTATAAAACAAATTAACCAAGAAACAATAACACAACAAAACGAAAGGGCAAACTAAACCTCTCAAACGTTTTGAGATTTTATGAATTATATCCTTTGTAATTCTTTTCTAAACTTGATAAAGAATGGCCTTTTTCTAATAAACTGAAGACGATAATTCCACAGCTTTGGATCACTTTATGTAATTATGGTTTGATAAGGAACGTAATGAAATTTTGGTATCCGAATGTGAGTGGATCGCCAGGTGGAGTATATAATTGATAGGTGCAACAGAACAATTCTCCTGAAAACAATCAATTAAAAAGTTGGGGCGCAAATTGCGCAAATACGAGAACATAAATTGACTACTCTTAACATGTCGGGCCTATATATCTGGAACATCAACTGATTAATTAGTTAGAAAGATAAAGGCACATTAGCCACCTTCACGATTATGACAATAATAATAGCTACTTTTCATTAACATTGTGATTGAACATGTTTATCGAGTTTCATTGAAGTAAATGCATCATATTATTTGTGTGAAATGTTCACTGTCAATCATTTGACAGAAGAGCAATGATATATAGCCCAAGTACATGTAAGTCTTTCCATCAAATACTATGTTCGTCCATGATGTTGAGTTCAGTGTATAGCGTTAAAGCTAGTATTAGATAGTTTGATAGCCGACGAAAAGCTCTTTTCACTTTAGTTTATCACAGGCCGCCGATCCATTAGAGTTCAGAAATAAACAATATGAAATTAACAATATGAGTAATCGAGAGGGAGGAAAAGAGGGAGGAAGGAGATGATTTGAGACAAAATAATACATTGGAAAACTACTTAACACAAATACTTTTCTGTCGCACTTTATAAACACTTAAACACGCACATTAATTGATAGTATGTTAATTTGGTTATATATTTGCAGAAACAGCCGGAAAGTGATTGTTATACCATGTTATTTTGTGCATGATTAATAAATTTGAATTTAATTAAATTTTAAATATGAATTCCATTTGATCATTTGTTACCTTAGAAACCAATACAAAATAATTTCCCCAAGAATATAAAAATTCAACCAACTGTAGACTTATAGAACGTGCAAACTCGAGAGCAGATCAAAACATGTAATTATAATTGAGACATTAAACCCTTAGAACGTAAATACATGTACTTGAACGGGGTGTATTGCACATCCCTAAACATAGTTTTCTCATTTATAAACACTTAAAACACGATGAATAACACATATGACGTGTTTATTATCACCCATATGTGTTTATTTCGTGTTTAATGTAAACACAAACTTGAACAAATGTTTCAAAATCTGAGTGATTTATAAACACTCAAGTGTAAGTTTGTGCTGATTATGAGCTATGAACATGTTATAGGTGTTTATATATGTGATCATATAATGTACGAAACACCTCATCAAAGTAGATATGTTTTGAGGGTTTATGCGTCACCTATATAATAATTAAATATTTTGATCGGCGTATAGTGTACGTAATAATAGAGGTAACAATGGCATCTCGAGCATTCAAATATGCCTTTGCCATACCCCGCCGGCCTACATGGGGGTACTAAACAGTAGTGTATCGAATGGATGTCACGAACAATACACGGGATAACGCTTCCCTCTTCACCTTTGACATTGTTCCTTTGAGCATTCAAAGTTGCCTTTGCCCTACCCCGCCGGCCTACATGGGGGTATTAAACAGTAGTGTATTGAATGGATGTCACGAACAATACACGGGATAACGCTTCCTCTTCACCTTTGACATTGTTCCTTTGAGCATTCATAGTTGCCTTTGCCCTACCCCGCCCGCCGGTATTAAACAGTAGTGTATTGAATGGATGTCACGAACAAAACACGGGATAATGCTTCCCCTTTGTTCCTCGACCCCCCACCCCACCCATTTCCCTCTCTATTAAACTAATAAACTCGCCTTTCACGCTATGGCTACTTTGCGTTCACATATTATGCGCCATAAATTATTATGTTAGTGATTGTGATAGATTTTAAGCGAAAGAATCGAAATTAGGTAACAAAAAGTGTTAAACAGGGAAAAAAGAACAACAAAATCATATTGCTTGTTTAAAGTTTAAGTTCAAATAAATGCAAGTGAAGGAAGATGGGTATCATAATATTTAGAGTTCAGAAATAAACAATATGAAATGAAACAATAGGGTGATCAAGAAGGAGGAAAAGAGAGAGGAAGGAGATGAATTAAGACAAAAATAATAAACCACTAAACACAAATACTTTTCTGTAACATGTTATACATTTTAAATTCTAATTTGATCATTTCTGTCTGCCTGTCTCTCTCGCTCTCTTTAAAGACCGTTTTCCATCTTCTACTCTCATACTGTTTTCTGTTCCGCAATTTTTAATGAGAGCACGTTTCGACATAGATCTAGGCCTATACTCCTTAATAAAAATCGTTAATCACGTAACGCAGAACCAGATTTTACCCTATCTGAAATATTCATTCAAAGATATAACAATCATGGAAAGATAAAGGAATAAACAAGAAGATGTGATTCAGTAAAATGTCACAGACGAAAGATGATAGGAGAACTGAGTGCTCTCTCAACGCCGTTTTCCGTCTCAATCTCTCGTTCTGCTTTCCGTTCCACTATTTGTTTTTATTCCAAAATTATTCCTTTCGATTTTGAGAAAATTGTTATACCATAACTTTGATATGAATAAGGAAAAAACGGAACGAACGGCTGATATCGAAATGCGAAGTATATTACTGTACAAACTAAGTACAGACTACGTCAATGGTTCTTGCTCCTCCTCTCTATCTCACTCTCTCTCTCTCTGTCTATCTGTCAATGTCGTTTTCCATCTTCATCTTTCATATTGTTTTCTAATCCGCCATTTGCTTGTATGCCAGCATCATTCCTTCTTTGAGATAAATTATTATAACATATCCCTGATGATGAACACATATACCTTATACACTGCAAAAACCAGGGTGTTAAATTTCTAACACCAGTATGGTATTGAATTTTTTTGACACCATTGGTGTTATTTTTAACACCGGTCAGATTTAAGCATGCATTAATAATTACTGGGTGTTAAGTAACATGGTGTTGTTTTATGCTTGGTGTTGAAAGTATCATCACGTGATTTCGTTTAAGGCGGTTGATTGGTCGAATAAGTTTTCACAAAGTGTACGCGCGCTTAATGATTACTTTACACGTGTTCACAGAAAAATACATTTATCATGATTTGTTAAGCAAATTATGACAATGCACATCAATTTTGTGATTTGTATTTTCCTTTGGCAATTATTGACCAATAGATTATATGTCCGATCTTGTTACAATTATATTAACGTTTTAGCAATAGATATATTGATTATATGATTACTAACCAAGAAACAACATGCATGTTTATTATATATATATATGTGTACCAGCCTGAACCACATACATGTTAATCTTGAATTTACTTCAAATGATATATGTGATGGAGTTAATGCAATGGAGATTAGAATAAACCTATTGGTGGACAGTTGCCAACATCGATTATGAATTATCAGTTTACCACTGGTTCCTCTACCCTGGTCGATAATGGTCGATAATAGGGAATATGAAATGTGGGACCATTAGACATACATAGAAAAATCTCTAATGGATCAACAAGAATATAAACACCAAAAGTGGAATTGAATTTGTTATGATTCCAGATATTGGTGTTAATCTACACCAGTAGGAGTTGTCAAATATTAACACCAAAAGTGGAATTGAAATTATCTAATTCCAGAAAATGGTGTTAAGTAACACCAGAGGAGTTGCACGATATAGATACCAAGAAAGTGTTAAATTTAACACCCTTGGTGTTAAATTTAACACTCTGGTTTTTGCAGTGTATATTATAGGGAACGAAAATAGAGAACGCGCGGCTGATATGTCGAATGAGAAGAATATTACTGTAAAAAAAATATAAAAAATAATTTTTTGATTTTTATTGTAAAGCTCTGTTGCATCAAATTAAAATGATACGTTCATTATATGCTATTGACGGAAATAATATACATCGGACATTAACCTTTAACACAAAAGGGTTATCTAGAAGAAGGTGGACAACATTTTAAGAGAAAGAATGAGACTTTCTATTTCTCCACGGGAACCCGAAGGAACAGGTAAAACATTACTCAAACAAATGTTTAAAAATCTGAGTGATGTATAATCACTCAAGTGTTTAAAGCTTGAGCTGATCATGAGCTATAAACATGTTATTCGTGTTTATATAAGTGAGCATATAATGTACGATACACCTCATCCAAGAAGATATGTTTTAAAGGGATCCGGTAACTTTGTCTCAGATTCTGAAACAAAATTCTGGATTTAGCTCATGATGCAATGATAATCATAAACCTTTAGGTCAGTCAGGAACCCCATGACTTTTACAAGCTGATCGCCTGTCTGATTATCAAGATATTTATGATTGGAATTACAAATTTTGAAAACCGTTCGCCTGATGGTTTCATAACACTATAGTCTATTAGGAAAACGAGTATGGTAAAACCGGTCAATCAAAGATTTTTACTTTTTGAGGCACTTCTTGATCATTTTGAAGCGCAATTTTTTTAGGGCTTCATTATTACACCATATCACAGACACTAATAACATGTAGGGCCGTGTATCTCAGATTTAACACTGTTAAACGATCCCTTTAAGAGTTTATATGCCTCATCTATATTTAAACATTTTGATCGGCTTATAGTGTACTTAATAATAGAGGTAACAATGGCATTCCCGGATATTCAATGTTGCCTTTGCCCAACCCCGCCGACCTATGGGCGCATATTCTAAGAGTAGTGTATTGAATGGAAGTACCGAACAATAAAATATGAATTTTCCGCCCCCTAAGTTTCAAATCAATTTTGCGCCAATTCAATAAAACATAAATTTTCCGCCCCCTAAGTTTCAGATCAAATTTGCGCCCCCTCAATAAAATATAAATGTTCCGCCCCCCCTTAGTTTTAGATCAATTTTTTGCCCCCTCAATAAAATATAAATTTTCCGTCCCCTTAGTTTCAGATTGATTTTCGCCCCTAAGTTTCAGATCAATTTTGCGCCCCTCAATAAAATATTCATTTTCCGCCCCCTAAGTTTCAGATCAATTTTGAGCCCCCTCAATAAAATATAAATGTTCCGCCCTAAGTTTCAGATCAATTTTGCGCCCCCTCAATAAAATATAAATTTTCCGCCCCCTAAGTTTCAGATCAATTTTGCGCCCCCTCAATTTCAGATCAATTTTGCCCCCTCAAAAAATATTAATTTTCCGTCCCCTTAGTTTCAGATTAATTTTCGCCCCTCAGTTTCAGATCAATTTTGCGCCCCTCAATAAAATATAAATGTTCCGCCCCTAAGTTTCAGATCAATTTTGCGCCCCTCAATTAAATATACATTTTCCGCCCCTAAGTTTCAGATCAATTTTGCGCCCCTTAATAAAATATAAATTTTCCGTCCCCTTAGTTTCAGATTAATTTTCGCCCCTAAGTTTCAGATCAATTTTGCGCCCCTCAATAAAATATAAATGTTCCGCCCCTAAGTTTCAGATCAATTTTGCGCCCCTCAATTAAATATACATTTTCCGCCCCTAAGTTTCAGATCAATTTTGCGCCCCTCAATAAAATATAATGTTTCGCCCCTAAGTTTCAAATCAATTTTGCGCCCCTCAATAAAATATACATTTTCCACCCCCTAAGTTTCAGATTGCGCCCTCTTGATAAAATATGAATTTTCCGCCCCCTCAATAAAATATAAATTTTTCGCCCCTAAGTTTCAGATCAATCTTGGGCCCCCTCAATAAAATATCATACAATCGGATTGGTTTATGAAATCTCTAAAACCTCTAAAATGACAATTGCGATTTCGAAACCCTTCTCCGTATTACTCATATTTGTTCGGAACAAATGCGATCACCGCCATAATTCTTATCAATTGATATAAAGTTCTTAAGGAAATTTCGCCTAAAAAGCTAAAAACATGATAAATGGGATCGCTGATATAATGGTAATCATTGCAACTCGCAGATGCTTATTAAAATGCAATATATGCCTGTGCCGACTGCGTGCGGAGCGCAATATTAGGATTTTAAAGACCCATGCGGTAAGCTACACATGCTCGGTGCGTGCAGCATGCTCAGACTTTCTTGCGTACGCAGGCGGCATGGGGTAATCAGTTGATTGAGTGAAGCAAGCCGGGTGCAGGCGCACGGGGATAATCTTCAGCGCTAAGCTACGCATGCTCGGTGCGTGCAGCATGCTCAGACTGTCTTGCGTACGCAGGCGGCATGGGGTAATCAGTTGATAGAGTGAAGCTAGCCGGATGCGTGCGGCATGAAAGATTAAGGCATGCCATTGGCGTGCGACCCATGCTCCAGGCGTGCAGCATGCTAACACATTTTTGACGCCACGCCTTAGTATATGCGAATCTCAAATTGGCAGTATGGTCAGGGGATTGTGACGTAGTCGCGGATAACTCTCCCGTTTGCCGTGTACACAAATATCATATTTCTTTCGTCTCCTAAGTGCCTTCTACTTTGTGGTTACTACTCATAACATATCATGGATAACATACCATTATAGGTCCTCTAAAAAGAATAGACCCTCCCGAGTCATAATCTTTGTGAACAAATTTTTTTTTAATGGTAATTCTGTCTGTTGGAACAAATACATGTCGTAGATTTTTCCGCCACTTTATCACAAAGACATTACCGATATACCATTTTTTTCAATAGGTTTCGCATTTATTGTCCGATTTCATTCACACTTTCACCCGTCTACTTCTCTGATTTTCCTGCTTTCCTCTAAAATAGTTTGCAGTCAAGGTTGGATTTTTCTTTAAGTAGTATGTGTCAATTGCTTTTTATGGTTTTATGGCTATGTTAACGGAGCTGTATAACATATGTTTTGAACATAGGTTTCTCTATATTAATAATAAAGCTCATGAGCATTGCCCTACATAACAGCGACTAATGTATGCAAAGTAGATTCCATGCATACAGTTGCCATTTATTCATAGCAGGTGAATGGAATGGCTGGTAACAGGGGTTAGGGAGAGAAACGTGTATTAATTGAAATACCTTAGTAAACAGGTACGTTATCTTTTGTGAACTTTGTACATTTATTTCCTGTCGTATCATAATTTCATCTTCAATAACATGATGTTTTCATTTTCCGTAATACAGCCGTTATTAAAGCAGTAAGCTCCTTGAATACATTCTTTATGACTTTTTTTTAAATTAATAAACATTGCTTGAAGTATTTGAATTACATATTGTTTTTCACCATGTACATTAATAAATGCTGATGTACTATTACACAAGGTTAAAGAAGCATCTAAGACATTTTCTTTCTTTTTTCATTTATTTATTTCCACGACAAGGTACAAACAATATCATATACTACCCCAAATACAAACATATATTGATCTTTTTATTATTCTAGAGAAACCTTTGTTCAATATCTTATACAGGTCTGTTGACATAGCCATAAAACCATAAAAGCATAAAGAGATAAAATTAGTATCTAAAAATACGTTTGACACATGGTCCCAAACTCTGGAAATAGTTTAATGATTGTATTAAATATCTCCCTACGTTAATCGGGCTATATAAACACATAATTTTCTTCAACATAATTTGTAGCACATATTATTATAGTGCAGTTCTTTTCCCTGTTTCAGTATATTTTATTTGAAATTTTCCCTCTTTTACTTCTCCTCTTTCTTTTCTCTTTATTTTGAGTGGCTATTTTTGTATGTACATTTTGATTTATATAAGAATTTATAACAATGAATGTCTCTTTTTTTTGGGTCAACCCACCGCAAGCTTCGTGCTTTTAGGGAATTTCACCTCCCACCTACATTGTAAATTATGTTAATTTAGAGTTTAAGAAGGAATTGAGTATATGAATTAATGAATTGACTTGAATTATAGTGCCACATATGTTAATCAGTCTTTGGACTGCGAGACTAGATTCTACTAAATAAAATTCTTCAATCAATCAATAAATTATGTATGAAGGGGTGCGATTTCACCATATAATAATCACACTGTGCAATGCTAATGTGCAATTTCCCCATCAAGGTGACGTATATGGGGCGTTCCCTATAACGGTGGATTGAATAGGCGTAAGCATGCGATTTGTATTGATTGTGAACAAAGTCATGATTACAGCCCCCTCCACACCAGGGCCGTAGCCAGAGTTTGATGTTTGGGGGCACATACGTGTAATTGATCGACGTCCTGGGGAGGGGTCTAAGAGGAGAGGTGTCTGATCTTGGAAATTTTGGGTGGCACGTGCCCCCCCCGTGGCTACGTGCCTGCTCCACACCAGTCCAACAGCGGCGTCGACAAGTCAACAAGTCTCAGTATCCTTTAGTTGTCCTTAAGGGAATATCTTCAAGCAGACAGTGTGCTTTTGCATTGATATATACTGTATAATCAGACCAGAAGACATTTAACGCCATTTTGGTCGCACTTTAATAGAAGATCATGCCAAGTAAAGGAAAGGATTGTTCAAGATGGGTCCACGGTGTATGCTATTCTTTGTTTGTGGTCACCGTTATTGTGTTAGGCGGTAAGTATTATAGAACCCATGCAGCCTACCCCCGCATTATACGATTTAACTAGCATCCGATTTTGGAAAAATTTGCAATTGCATTTGATGTGAACATTCAAACGTGTAAATCAAGAAGAAGATGTTTTCATTACCTATTGTAATTTCCATTTCTTCGATAATCGGATCGCACGAGCATCGTAAAGTATGGGATGGGCTTAAATCTTCTAATGCTCATTGATTGCAGTTTGTTTATCTATTACGACTGGAGGAGGTGTCGTGGTATAGTGGTTTATTCGCCTGACTCTCAATCCAAGGGTTGAGGGTTCGGTTCTCAGCCCGACACTCGTGCACGTCCTTTGGCAAGACATTAATCCACATTTGCCACTCTCCACCCAGGGTCCCGTTGCATAAAACTTATTATTGAAGTTAACTCTGCCATCAATGGTAAATTCCATGGAATACTTGAATTTGATTGGCTGTTGAGCTCTGTTACCATGGTAGTTACCATTGATGGCAGATTTACCAATAATGGTAAGTTTTATGCAACAGATCCCTGGTGTGAAATGGGTACCTGGCAGGATTTATTCGACCAGTGTGTTGATGAAAAATACCACATTATTACGAGGATACCCAAGAACTTGTATTCATGTGTTTACTTTTTTTATTCTGTGTTTTGCTCTGTACTGTTATGATTCATCATTGATGTTGCATTTTGTTGTAAGATAACAGGGCCTCACAGAAGACCACAACTTTTGTGGAAAAAATGTGCTACCCTGTATTAATATCAGAAGTAAACTCATAAATAAATGAATAAATAAATTACTCCACCGGATGAGGTCTCTAACATGACTCCTCAGAGTGGAATGGTTTCCACTCCTCTGAATTAACAGACTGAGTTGGCATATCAGATACTAAGTCTTTAAGAAATGCTAAAATATTATTGTATATATCTCCCCCCCCCCCCGAAGAAGGAATAAGTTAACCTTCCTACAATGATTGGAAATAATGCATTACAATCGTCCCTTTTTTAAATGTAGGCCTATTATATCAAACGACAATAATTATACATTAACCGATACATACATTCATGCTCACATACACACACCACATACACCCTCACATTTAAATATACATACATATATATATTTATGTATAGAAATTATGAAGAAGAGAAGGTTCATGCTTTAAATCCAACAGACATGAAACTTCTCTTCTTCGTCACTTTTTTGCGTCATCTTATGCCAACCCGTGGGCTTAATAACGGGAATTGAGAACGTATACAGGAACTACTTGTACTACGTTGATGTTTTGAATTTGAACCTTTCATTGTTTTACGATATATAAACAATTTTTTATGGCGCCGGGAAAATAGGAATTTAAAATATATAAAGAAACTACATGTACGTACATGTATTGAAGTTCAATCTTTAAACTGTATACGATATATAAACAATTCTTGGGCACCAGGGAAATATGAATTGTAAACGTATAAATAAAGGAACGACATGTACGAACATGTATTGAAGTTCAACCTATCAATGTATATCATTGTTGTACGATATATAAACAGTTTTATGGCGCCGTGGAAATAGGAAATGAAAACGTATAAAGGAGCTACATGTACGAACATGTATTTAAATCCAACCTATCATTGTTATTTCCCCGGCGCCATAAAAACTGTTTATATATCGTATAACAATCATAGAGTGATTATGATTAATAAACTACTTTCTTGTTATTGAAACAAAATATTTCTTAAAACAATTAATGTACACTTTGGAGGAATCTCATTAATTTTCATATTTTTTGTTCTGCAGTACTCCTGTATTTATGCAAGAACCCAACAGATCCAAGTAAGTATCTACGAATGGTTTAATGCTCCCAACAATGGAGTTTTATATAATGATATACTAATGCAACTCAATAATACAAAAAAAGTTTTGTCTTGTTTAGTCATATGAGTTGATTTAGAGCAAAATGCGACTGGGAACGATATTATGTATAACAACACTTTAATACATCAACGTTATTTTTCTTATCATTCTTTAAAAAAAAAAAGGTTATCGAAAATGGTTGTGTTCATTTTCTCCCAGAGACTGACAGCCAATAGTCGGTCTCGTGGATATTTTGGAACTTTCGGCCTCATTTGTTGTCGGTCTAGAAGAATGACCCCTTGATACAGTGTTGGCGTACGACTGTTAAGGTCAGGATGCTTATAAAAGACAACTACAACCCACTCTCTTTCCTTCCTTCCTTCTTCTTCTTCTTCTTTAACTTCTTCTTCATCTTCTTTTTCTTTTCCCCCTCCCTCTCTCTTACTCGATCTCTTCATCATCCTCATCTTCTTCTTCTTCTTCACCTTCTTCACCTTCTTTTTCATCTTCCTTTTCTTACCCCCCCCCCTCCGGTTTCTCTCTCTCTCCTCCTCTTCTTCCTCATCATTATCATCTTCTTCGTCTACTCCTTCTTTTTCTCCCTGTCTCCTCTCTGTCTCCTCCTCTCTGTCTCTCTCTCTCCGTCTTTCTTTCTCTCTCTCCGTCTTTCTTTCTCCCTTCCTCCCTTTATAACAGCCCTGCCACGTCTCTCGACACCGCCTCGAGTAAAGAACGTCACTTCATCAACGATTGAGATAGAATGGAAGGGAGATTATGACGGCGACGGGCCCGTATGTGGTTTCATCGTCGAACTTAAACCTCCGGCTTCAACGTCGTGGACTAGTGTTGGATACGTCTCCTTCGATGAGGACGTGGACGATTTCGAATACACGATCGAGAGACTCGACGCTGGCAGCCTGTATGGGATAAGCGTTATAATGCTGCACTGCTCCGGCAGAGAAGGAGAAAGGGGTCCTGATATTAGCCAGTCAACAGAGGACCATGGTGAGATTTGGGTATCACTATCTGGAATAAACCATGAAATTATATTATTCACTTAAGGTTATTGCGTTTTTTTTTCCACAACAGTTTAAAACCTCGTTCATATTTGACGCGGCAAATCTACGGTAAAAATAAATTATGTTAGGCGTAATATGTCCTAGTATGTGCTTATGGGCCCATCTTCATAAAACCTTACTAAGGCCCTGGGCCTTGTATTGGGCCCTGGGCCTTGATTGGTTCATAGTCAGTCGTGTAAACAATACGTGTATGTAACGATGATCTTGATTGGCCATTACAATTTTGTCTTTATATTTACCGAAACATAGCCACAGAACCACAGACAGAGCCACCATCTTTATCAACGTCAACAGCGCCACCATGTCAGGCGCAGAACTGCACAGAATTTCCACAGAACCCATCCGAAGACGATCTTCCCTGGAGAATAATGTTCCTAATTGCTGTACCCGTGCTCTCAACCATCGTTTTGTTGCAACTGATTATTCTTATGAGGTAGGCTTATGGTCTATTTGTAAAACCGCGTCATGCAGTCAGAGAAAAATACACACTTTTAAATCTGTCTGTTGCAGCTACTTTAGGATTGAATGTGGGATATGAAACTGCTTGATAAATACCGTTAGGGTCACTCATCTTGCTTCTTTTTGTATCATTTTGGAGCATCTTTTCACGCTGGACTGCAAAGAGGTCAATTTAGCTGACGTCATCTTCAATTTCTTGGTTTCCAAGTTGATTACATATGTTTCATTTTCTTAGATACGTATGGTATGTGTACTTAACTTTGCGGTGTGGCGCAATCGCACCGTCGTCTTGTTCTTATGACTTTCATAATTCGCGTGGGTTCGGTCGAGTCCCGTGCTGAGCAGACAAAAATGCATACAATTGATTGTCGCCGAGCTGTGTGTAAGACTAGATCGTTAACTGGAGGCCCCTAAAACACGCTACACTTCTCGCCAAAAGTAGGGTGTTAACCCGGTGTTTAGTGTGCCTGCGTACACAACTGGTAATCTTTCTACAGATCTTCGTGATAGGCTACATAACCCCTTGAAGATTAAAAAAAGGAAGAAGAAGAAGCAGGAGAAGAACTGTGAACAGTTGCCCATACTTACATAATAGAAAAAGAAGCAGGAGTGACCTTTACTACTGTTAAAATCATGTTATTTGCGGTCATCCTCTAAATCACGCTTTACTATTTTGAACCTTCATCCATACATTCAAAACGCGCTAATCATTTAATAGTGTACTCACATGTGTGTATTATATACTCACAAGTAACTCACACTTGCATACAGAATATTTCCCTTTATTATCATGATTCTATTTAGTGCATCATTATCATGTAAATATATTTTTGTTAAAAATGCTTTTAAAGTGGTCAATCAATTAAATTATCTTGTTTCATATTTGTTTATTCCTACTCAATCTGCAGCCTCTGTGTTCGATGGTGTCGGGGGAAAAGAGCTCATACGGTTGTACATTAACCGACTACCATTTCTCAGCTACCAGCAGTGGGAACACACTAACTGGATATGACATCGTCACAATAGATCACCACTACCATAGACTACCGAAGTGTGACGTCACACTGACCGAGTTGTCATGTTTGCTGGTTCCAAAATAAAGAAGGTGAAGGAAGTCGTCTAGGCGCCACCTTCAAACTGACTCAACTTCACTGAATATAAAGCAGTAAAAACACACTGCACAATGGCACTTCACTATTATGGACATCAAAATTAATGTCCAACAATTTTAAACTACATGTAAATCTAGCAGATTTGGATTACAAGGGCAACTTCAGACCATAGTTAACCTATTAACTATTGCATTCTTTTATTCCTATGGGCTCCAATAGAGGAGCCACCCGGTTCGAGTAGGCTGTGGGTTAAGAGATACTTAAACTGTGGGATACTTGCTTATCATATGAAATTCCTGGAAATAGAAAGTTTAATTTCATTCTGAATGTATGTGATAGACGTAAACTGTACGAACTGGAATTGTGTTTCTATGTACAGTATATATATATGAAATTCTTCTCTTAATTTATACACTCAGGTATTCATAATTATTTTATTTATTTTTATATACATGATATTATTAAATCCTCTTCACTCTTAAATTTGATTACCTTTGTCGATGATACGAGTACTTTTTATTCCCGTAAAAACTTTGATACGCTCATAACGCAGTTAAATTCTGAATTAATGACAATTTCTATTTGGTTTAAATCTGTACATATTTAGGAGTCACTATTGACTCTCATTTAAATTTTAATGAGCATATACGTATTATACATACGTCAATATCAAGGAATATTGGAATACTGTATGAGTTAAAAAAAAAATCTTTCTGAAAGAGCTATGATTATATTATATAATTAACCAATTTTACACATGTGTTATATTGAAATACTGTATGGGGCAATAATAGTATAACAAGAATTGTTTCCTTATTTTTGCTTCAAAAGAGAGCGATTCGCATGATTACTAATTCAAAATATATATCACACACGGAACCTACATTTCATCGTTTAAAAATATTAAAAATTCAAGATATTCACATTTTTCAGACAAGCATTTTTATGTATAAATAATTTCATAATCAACTCCCATCCCTATTTCACAACATTCACTGTTTAAACTCAAACATTCACACATATCCCATCCGTCGATCAAAAGATTATCACTTAGAAAATCCTTAAATAATTTTAGCCCCAAAGTCAGTAAGACATCATGGACCAGATGTTTGGAACTCCTTACCTTATCCAAGTCATGCAAGTCATTTTTGATATTTCGTCTTCTATTCCGTATTCTTTGTTTCCTTTATTAAAAAGGCTACATTTGTATCCACTCCAATAAACAACATAGATCTACGTGCACAGTCAATTTTCTTTTCAAATTTGAATCTTTGCAAACTGCCAGTGTTTTATTGCCCCCAATTGTTGTGTACCAAAATTCAAATACTAAGCCTTTACATCTAAAATTTTGCACAAACTTTCATAAACTCGTCTTGCTACGAAACATTTTGAGATGAGTTTTCGAGGGCCTGCAGATTCATGATAGGGGCTATGATAAATAAAATGTAGCAATGGTGAGTGAAAACGAGTCTATGATTCTGTTTTACTGTGTAGATTTGTGACTGTCAGTTATCATTTATCACTCATTATTGTTTGTAAATCTGTTGATATAATGTAAAATGACGTTTTACGTATGCTGTTTAACATTCTAAAGTGTCCTTTCCAGCCCAAACTGCACGTCACACTTAAACCATTAAAGGAGTTAAATAAAACTAATGGCACAGTTTCTATTTGCTTCCATATGACTTTACACAATAGTGTTCTAGCTCCGGTAGCCGTAGCGTTGCTCGTATTTAAAGATTAAAATCCTACCCGGTACCCATTTACTCCCCCTTTGATCGTGTGGTGACAAATGTACATCAATATCTGGAGGGAATCGAACCCCGTACCTTGTAATCTACAGTCATGCAAGAGACATAACCACGGGACCATAACACGTGATATGCACAGCAGCTGTGATCAAATGTATAGGTTGAAGTAAAGACGTCGATGTATCATTTTAATGATTCATGATCGATTTCAACTTTAATGATTGAAGAAGAAGAAGAAAAAGAAAACCAGCAGTTCCATAACTGTAAGTTACTGTCGCGTAGTAATAAGTAGTAGAGGCATGTTTCTACACATTAAAAAGCCACAAAGTAATATAGCTAAGGTAGATAGTTTGCATCCATTTGCATGCAGTGCCGTGTGCATCAGGTAGGGTTAGGGTCGGGGTTAGGAATAGGTTTAGGGTAAGGTTTAGAATTAGGGTTATGGTTAGGGCAAGGTTTAGGGTTAGGGTTAGGGTTTTTTCAGTTTTCAGTTTAGTTTCTTTTATTTCACATGAAGAAAAACAAATACATTAACAAAACATAGCATATTTACAAAATTGATATTCATGAACAATAAAGACATCTACACAGCATAAGTTTGTATTGCATTTACACTAGATTATGTCGAAATTACATGTGAAAAAGCATATATCTTGTAGAGTTTAAGTTCTTCAAAATAATTTTGACGCAGTGTCATTCATAATCAGGTAGAAGAATAATAATTAAAAAGCAAAGCATACAGACAAAAAAAAAGAAATGATATGGATGATGGATGTAAGAAAAAAGAGAAAAAGGAAGAGAAGGGAAAGAATGGGAGTCAGAAGGAGAATGAGAAAAGGAAGTTTTAAGATAGAATGGTCAAGGTCGGGAGTCACAGTCGGGGGAAATAATAGTATAGTGGGGCATTACACGTACGAATTCAATAATACAAATTTAATATGTGTTTTGAAGCTGCCACAGTTTTTAAGCTGTTTGAGATTTGGTTCAATGTTGCTCCAGTAGTTTGGTCCTGTGTATGATTTTTTTTTTTTGGGGGAAGGCAAAAACTGTCCTGTTTAGAGGAAGATGATAGTTTGCAAGTGTTGCATATCGTGTTTGGTATGTGTGTATAGCGTAAATCTTTGTAAAGAGTTCAATTATGGCTAATGGGAGTTCTTGGCGGGATAACTGAAACATGAATATGCCGAGATTTGAAACGTTTAAATCTTAACTTTTAAAAGTTTGTCTTTCAGAATATTGGTTCAGTATGTGAGCAATAGTTAGCATTATTTATCACTCTGAGTACATGTTTCTGTAAAAGAAGTATTCTATTTATATATGTGATGTTTAAATTACCCCAAGCAAGAAGTTAGGGTTAGGGTTAGGGTTAGGGTTGTGAATATTTTTTAGAAACATGCCTGTAAAGCTGATGAGCTAGCTAGTAACTACCCTGAAAGAGAGCGTATAAACCATAGCTTACTGAGGGAAATGGTTGTGAGACGCGCCCCCCTACGCACTCTTGGGTCAATTCATAGATCTCCAAGTCATCACCATTATCACCATATTTTGTTCATCCACATCCCCTCTCCCTTTACCATCCCGGGCTACCACGCTATCAAGCAAGCACTTACTGTGATAGCCCTTCTTCTGCACATTTCTTAATGAATATTTCTTGGTAGTGTGTTATCAGTTACATTTTGTTTAAATGACAACATTTATTATTATTATATAGCGTACACGTTAAAAATTGTTGTAATATTTTTTATATTTTGCAGAAGAAAATAAATTCAATTCAATTCAAATAGCTACAGTCCAATGTTGTCTCCAAATATGGGAACTACGTTTGCAATATATTAATTTGTCCTATGATCAAGGTCGACTTCCCTTGACATGACTTTCTCTACATGATACTGGTACTTGATATGATTGTGAGCTATAGTAAATTTGGCGGCTCGGCTATTATTTATTTTATTTATTTATTTAAAATGTTTTATTCATTAAAAACATTCGCGGCCCGAGAGCCGAATTGCAGTTTTTTAAAACAAAGTATACATCAGTGACAAAGTAAATGTACACGTAAAACATATGCATGATAACATTATGGTAGTAAAATTGCGATTCGTTGTGTACATATAATATATAATTAAGCTTCTACGACACCAGCTCCGGCTACAATTACTCCGCGGCAATTCAGTACATTAATCAAACTCCCAATCCCAGCCCCGGGACAAGAAACCTACACCGCACCAAACCCGAACACCAAGCACAAACCCAGCTCAAAACCCAACAACTAATTCAACTAACCCCACATCCCTGATGAAATAAAACCGGGAGCAAGCGCCGCCGGAGCATGTGTCGGGTCGCCAACGTTGTACATTATGGCAGATTGCTTGGTAAATATACAGGAATCTGAATATTATTACCATATTAAAATATTTGCAATAACATTATATATTGAACCTATACAATATATGAATATAAATAAATTTGTTTGAAATTCGAAAGAATTAAATGTTATGAGTGGAAAATTGCATAGCCAGATGTGTAGTGTATTTTCTCCATAACAGAAACAGAGTCAATAACCAGAAACCAAATCCAGGAATTATGACATCAAATAGATGCTACAATGAATTAAACAAATTATACTTTGTAGGTAAAATGCAGACTCGAAAATGTTGTCTTTCGACCAATTTAGTAAAAGGTAGAGTAGTGCATAAAACTTATTTTCGCATAAAAACATGGATCGCATAAAACATGGGTAAAAGGTTGCCATGGTAATAATCGATATAATGTGCATCATCTTAGGAATTGTTATGTCTAAGCGCCATGAACGTCATTGTGCAATGTTTATGTTATTGTAATCTGCACGGAGTCGAATATTGCAGTTAATTTGCCATTGTATTGACGGCTCTGTGTTGACTCCGATGCCATCTTCTTTTGCTAAGTTTTAAAGGAGATCACTCTATTTCATCTATAAGCCTCACATTGAGCTTATTAATATGGGAAGAATGAAGTTTGGGTTTTTTCACGCTGTCCATTATGGAATACTTTATACTGTCATCGTTATACTAGGCGGTAAGTATTTGTGAATGACGAATCTACATGTAGGCCTACACTGTCGTTCATAATGTTGGATTGATTTTTTCCTAACCTTTTTCATGAAATGATTGCCACAATATTGTTTATTTTCGATAGGTAGAGTTTATGATGAATTGATGAATCTCTGTAACTTTATCTATCAAGAATAAATCATATTGTCTCAATCATTTCATGACAACAATTTAAATAGGAAAAATTATTCCAACTTTATGGGCAAGAGTGTAAATCTCGATCTGCCGAGGTGTCGTGATGTAATGGTTCATTTACTTGAGCCTGGCATTAACGTCCTTTGGCAAGACATCAATCGACATTTGCCACTTTCCACCAGGGTCTAAATTGGTAGGTTGCGATTGCTGGAGGAATAATAATTGCAAGGGCCTAAGGAAGAACCCATCGTTGCTAGATGAGGCTTCCCTGGGTAAACAAAAAATATTGTTGTCATTATTGTTAATATTATTGCTATTTTTATCATTATTTTCTATAAACCAAGCATTATTGCTAAAGGATTATTCCTCTGCTATATTTTCGTATGGGTCATACTATTCTCGGATAAGTCTATGTGAGTCTATAGTCTATTTGGTAAGTGGAATAGTATTCTACTGACCAGGATTTATGACGTGAAAGAGAGTCAAATTGTCTACCAGCATAATACTTTTTGCATCGTGCTTTCACGGGATTTCGCCGCCTTCCTCTATGAATGTTCTTTTTCATATCGTGTTCATTGATTATAAGAAGGAGATAAATGTCCTTTATTTTTCTTAGGCCGTCATCATGTACCATTTCAATATTTATTGTCATAAAGCTTATGATAATTACTTCATATATATTATAATTAAAGCCCCCCTCAAGTGTTGGGAGCCCCAAATTCGCCAAAAATTTGATGGCAATATTTCATTTAAATTGTATCATAGTTCTGCAAAGATTCCCCCAAATGTGTTTGAAGACAAATATTGATTAAAAAATACATAATTTGGTTTTCTGTTGTACGCAGAAAACCTACATTTTGTATTCTTTCATCAATATTCGACTTCAAACAAATTTGTTTCGAAAATCCTTGCAGAAATGTAATAAATGACAACCTCTTTCACATTATGACACAATTTAAGGGAATTTTTGCCATCAAATGTTTGGGGCTCCCTTCACTTTAGAGGGGCTTTAAACTATTAAAGGTAAGACATGTATTTAGATTGAATATACATTTCCAAATTTTATTTTGCACATTAAATAGCCTTACCATGATACTGATGATATCAGATATAGTATTCATTTATGTTAAAGAACTATAAATTATGTATTTCCTCTTTATTTATTTAATTCTGCAGTGGTACTCTTATATATCTGCCTGGAAAATAACAACCCAAGTGAGTATTAATATATTTTGATAAATGTATTAAACGTTATGTCCTTTCCACGAATTCCACATGCTACACAAATGTATGTTTATCCGCAGAACCCCTAGTTTCAGATGGTAGTGGGTTTTGTTTGGGGTTGGTAGTAAGGGAGGGGGTTTTAATTAGATTTTAATTATAACTGATTTCATCCTTTTTTTTTCAATCGTAATTTATGAATCGTACGTGTATTAAAGTTAATTGAATTATGTGATTATGATGAAAAAGAATTGAATTTTGAAGAATTATTTGTATTGTTTTGATACTGAATCAAAATATAAATATAAAATTACGGAAAGACAAAAAAAGTATAATATACATTGGAAGTAAAGAATTTGCTAGGGCGTGAGTGTGCTGGTTGTGGATGTGGGCTGTGAGTATGTAAAAGCTCGTTTAAACCTAACAACGCAAAATAACATGCTACGGCGTGTACGTGTGTGTATTGGTTGTGGGTGCGGGCTAGCTGTATGTAAATGCTCGTGTATACTGTAGTTGGTCCAATTAATTGCAAAATTTGTCAATTTTCGTTTTTCTTTTGCTGCTTTCATACATAATCTGTTACAAGGGTTAGATTGCCCTTAAATAACCAAAAATTACATGTATCATAAGATAGGAATTAGAGAAAGATCAATTATAAATCATAACCAAAATCAATAATTTGGATGCCAATAAAAGAACGCATATTTTGGTGATAACCGTGTTCCATCACTAATTCAATACATCTATATCACAAACCAAAGTTGATAAGTTTATGAATAAAGAAATAAAATGGAAACATGTTTAAAGCCAAATAAATATAAGCAAATTACACCCCCTCTTTACAGAGATTAAGTTTACTTTTTTATAAACTTTTTAATTATGTTTTGCTATCAATTACAAGTGTCAAAATTCAGTGACAAATCCGTTCAAAGCCATTCAATTGCTTTTATTTCAGTAGCTTATAACAGTAACCAAAGCATATTATTGATAATAAGTTTTGTGAGACAGGAACAGGCTCATCAAATATCTGGTATTTTCTAGACTAAGCCATGATGACGTCAGATAAGGCTTTTTAAAATCGAAATTAGAACATAACCAACATTCCTAATCAGCCGCACTATATTACTTTAATATTTACATCTTTCTGTAATTAATTGTGATGTCACAAAGGTATGATTGCATTGTTCGCCGTAATACAAGGTTTAAAAATCTACATGTTCATCAAAGTTAGTCTTTTATGAATACTTTTGATGTTGAACTTCACTTACAAACGGTATCAAAGCAACTCCAAATATAGACTTAATGGTTAATTAAGATATTTTCAGCTCAAATATTTTCTTTCAAGTAGATTGTCGAAATGAGCTTGTCCCCTTTGACTCAAAATAAAATTAGACTAGAGCAGAAGTTAGATTGCACCATTCTGACAGTGTAAAATATAAATGAAATTATCGTGACTGTACGAAGACGATTGCGCAATATATATTTTCAGGTAACTTTCCCACCTCAGAAATAAAATAGGGTCACGTTCCGAAGATGAAAATTAAAGAAACTTACAGTTATGGAACTGCTGGGTTTTTTTTTTCTTCTTCAATCATTAAAGTTTGAAGTCGATCTTGAATCTTAAAAATGATGCACCAACGCCTTTATTTCATCCTATACATTGGGTCACAGCTGCTGGGCCTATCACGTGTTATGGTTCTATGGTTATGTCCCTTGACTGTAGATTACAAGGTACGGGGTTCGATTCCCTTCAGACATTATTGTACATTTGTCACCACACGATCAAAGGGAGAGTAAATGGAGACCTGGTAAGATTTTTATTCTTCAATACAAGAAGCGCTACGGCTGCCGGAGCTAGAGCACTGTTGTGTAAAGTCATATGGAAGCAAATATAAACTGTGTCATTACTTTTATTTAATTACTTTATTGGTTTAAGTTTGACTTTCAGCTTAGCCTGGCAATGACACTTTAGAACGCAACAGCATACGTACAACTTCATTTGACATTATAACAACAAACAATAATGTGTGATAAATGATATCTGATAGTCGCAAATCTACACAGTAAAACAGAATCATGAACTAGTTTTCTCCATCCATTTCTACATGTTATTTATCGTAGCCCCTATCATGAATTTGCAGGCCCTTGAAAACTCATCTCAAAATTTGTCGTAGCAAGACGAGTTTATGAAAGTTTGTGCAAAATTTCAGATGAAAAGGCTTAGTATTTTCCTCTCCATGATTTAATTTGATTTTGTTTTATTTAATTTCTGCATTTTTTCGAACACAATAACTGATTAACAAAGAACATATAAACGTAAGGTATGATAAAAAATGTACAAACAATAAAAACTTCATGTTAACATGTTTTTGCATATATACATATAATAGCGAACTTAATATTTCTATAACATATTATTATAAATTTAAAGTACTATCCGAAGTATCGCTGGATAATGTGCAGGAGACCGCAATTATAAGCGATGCTTAGGTAGGATAGCGGCCTCGAAAGAAAAATCTTAAGGTGAAATTTCAAATGAAAATATGTTCATACGATCTTTGTGTATGAGTTTGTGAGTTTATTGTGTGGATGTATTGGGTGCGTGTGTGTGTTTGTGTGTGTGTGTGTGTGTGTAGCGAATGGTGGATGTGCACGTAGATCTGTGTTGTATAGTGGAGTGGAAACAATTGTAGCCTTTTTAATACCGGAAACAAAGAATACGAAATAGCAAAAATTACTTGCAATGTGACCAAAATTTGAGATATCAATTAATTGCCTACTGCATGTTGAAATCAATTATATTGTTCTTTTTTTACTTTTGCAAGCTATGATTCCATCATTGGGGAGACTCATGGCTAATTTTAGGATCGCAATGTTGATTCCTGCTGATGTGCTCGACTTCTTCAATGACGTCAAGAAGAAAGCTGTCAACATGAGAAAAAATGCAGCATCTACATCAAACTCTAAAATACGTTTCCTTTTGTGTGTGTGTGTTTGGGAGGGAAGGTGGAGTGTGGGTGGAGTGTGGGTGGAGTGTGGGTGGAAGAATACCCTGGAAGATATTTCCAACAAGGCCCAGTAGTTCTTTATTTCGAGTCACTAGACAAGCCCGTCCCTCACTCTAACGTTAAACCATATTGCAGCCTCAACCCTCACCCTATAACATAATACCTTTATTATAATTCCTTTATCAGTAAATTAAACTATACAAATAGTCTGTCTAATTAATTAATTATTTGATTAATAAATCTAATATTACTGCAGTACAACACTTATAATAATATGGGTAAGGGTATGGGTATTATAATGAATAGGTTTGAACGTTTCATCACTCATTGTATAATATGTTTAGAGGAGGGGCCTACAGTAAAGCAAGGCTTGTTGTGGATCGGCCCGGTGAATAAATAATTTACAGGCGGGTAGGGGAAAAAAGAATAGTAGAATGAAGGAAGAAGGAGTTAAAGAAAGAAAGAAAAGGGAAAGGGAAACTATGGGAATGGAAATAAAGCCTGGGACAAGTGTGGCAAGAGTGTGGTGACCTTCCCCTACTTTCTATTCTTAAGAGGGTCGTGGAGGTGTCGTGGAGGTGTCGTGGAGGTGTCGTGGTATAGTGATTCATTCACTTGACTCTCAATCCAAGGGTTAAGGGTTCGAATCCCAGCCCGGCACTAACGTCCTGAGGCAAGACTTTAATCCACATTTGCCACTCTCTACCCAGGTGTAAATGGCTACCCGGCAGTTGCTGGGGTAATACTATTTGGAGGGCCCTCAGGAAGAACAATATTGATGCTGATGAGGCTTCCCTGGGTAAACAAAATTATTGGTCTTTTTGGGAGTGATTACGCTCTTATTTAAGTGGCCCAAATGTGTCGAGCAATGTGTGCAGTGCTTTGTAAAACTGCTAGGAAAAACGCAATATGAAATACCTTTTTGATTGGATTATTATTATCAACGCAGAGGGTTGATTTCCTGGAATTGCTAATCGATGCCAAGAAGCAGGAAACAGACGACAAGGCCTTTAACCCTGTAGAGGACGACGAGAACGACATCCATGCTGATTTGGACAAACATCACGATGTCCACTACCACACCAAGAGTCTTGGCAAGAGGGCTCCTCTGACCGATGAAGAAGTATCTGCACAGGTAACGGTCGGGATGCTTCTGCACCTCTGAGATTTAAAATCAATGAATTCGAGGGGTTCTGATGAATATGATTAGAAAGTGGCAATTTCTTTTCCTGTGACATATCATCAGACAGACACATGTGGCAGAATAGTCTGGAAAGAATGTCATTTTCCTCATGACTATTGCACTATTTTAGCCACAAAAAAACCCAAACAGATCAGCAGTGAGTTGCAAATGGTAAACATGTTGTTCGGCTACATAATTTCCTCAATAGGCTATTATTGATTGTTTGTTTTATTCAAGGTTTATGCTAGTTGATTATGAAAATTACTATCATGGTTACACGTATTCTCTAAGATCCTGGGCCCTGTCTTATAAAGAGTTGATATTAATTGCTAGTTATTTGCGATTGATATCAATGGAAACTATGTACATAAGAGATAGGGGACGGCAAACTCGCGATTGAACAGAGGACTTCGATTGATTCGGATCAATCGCAACTCTTTATAAGACGAGGCCCAGGTCTCAATATTTTTGTTATGATACATCCCCCAGATGCTAATTTTCTTTACCGCTGGTGCCGAGACACCCACTACTCTCCTCATGTTCATCTTCTACGCGTTGTCCATGAACCCAGAAGTCCAGGAAAAGCTTATCAACGAGGTTGACAAGGTGACGCCCTCACGCGACTCCGTCGGGTATAGGTCCATCTCCACCATGCCCTACCAGGATCAAGTGGTCTGCGAAACACTTCGGATGTTTCCACCTGCTGGCATGTAAGATATTCTATATTCTTGGTCTAGCTTAGTGTTGATACTTCGACAAACCTTAAACCTATACAATTTGTCTAATTTCCTATTAGTTTTTACCATGATCATTAATATGCATGGCAGTGTACGAGGGTGCTTACTCGCTAAATCTTCAAATGATTTTCTTCCTTCTCCTCACTCTTCTTCTTCTTCTTCATCCTCTTTTTTCCTTCTTCTTCTTCATCTTCCTCTTCTTTTTCTTCTGGTTCGCACCGAGTCCGTGGCTGGGGCTTCCTTATTGTATTACGGATAAGTACTTTATATGTCTTTGGTTGTTTTTTCCATGCATGTAATTATCATTATACTTCCAATATGCTATTTTAATATTTATTTTGAATTGTAATGTACATCTATGAATTTCTGTATTTGTTTGTTCTATTTGAAGTGGTTTTTTAAACTATTTGTTGTTTGTCCTAAATCAGGACCATGATGAAAAACAGCGTTGCTGATCATGTTTTTTAATCATGTATAAATATATTTCAATAAATTATTGAGCAAAGTTCCTTTTCGAGTAACATGACCAAGATATGAAAATTCAGCTAAAATGTCGGAATACAACGGTAACAGAATAACCGCGGTGATACTCTGCAGTCACATCGCCAAAACGGCTTCAAACCGAGCGTCTCTTGTGCCATTCGGGTCAATATGATTTTTCTGTTTGAAGTCGGTATTGAGTCGGTCCCATTCATCATGCCGTTTGTCCCCTCTATGGGGGTGGGGTCTTCCTTGTTATCACTCTCCGTCTCGTCCTGTCTGTAGCCAGTTTAAAATCAATTTCTCTACTGTCTTCATTAATACAATCTTTCCACCTCCTCCTAGGTCTTTCATTCTTTCTCCTTCCTTTCTTCTTTCTCTCTGCTGCCCATCTAATCAGTTCATCTCCATCTTTCCTCTTCACGTGCCCATACTATCTCACTCTGCTCTCTCTAAGCTCCTTTATCCCTGTCCCTTTACTTGCTTTCGTACCTCATCATTCCGCCGCCTCTCTTTTGTTGTTACCCCTCTCACACCTCTCAGACATCTCATCTCTGCAGCTTCCAGCTTCTTCACGTAGTCTTCCGGACTACGCTGTCGATGTCATTTATGTCGGTCTCATTTATGAGACTGAAGAATTATCCTCGGCCTCACCAACGAGACCGACGCCAGACCGATATCAGAGACCGATTAAAGAAATCACTGCTCTGAATGACAGTAACCAGGTCGGTTTGGAGTCGGGTTGGCAATGGTTAGGGTTGGTTTGGCGGTCTGACTGAGGTATATAACCAAGTCAAGGTAATACTGACATACCAATTTTGTTCTCCGACATGCAGTACTAACAGGATGTGTAACGAGACCTTTGTACACAATGGCCTGATGATTGAGAAGGGCACTCAAGTCTTCATTCCTGTCTACACCATCCATCGCGATCCGGACTACTGGCCAGAACCGGAGAAGTTTGATCCGGACCGCTAATAATTTCTTACAATATCAAGTATTCTGTCCTTTTCCTTTGACAAGCGCAAGACGAAAAGCCCTGCTCAATATTTCTTTGTTTAAAGCTATTAAGTATGCAGATTTCTTTGTATTTGTTTGGTTCTGATTCGACCATTTTAATTTGTATGATTGAATAAACGCTACTGCTTTCGTATTTAAAAAAAAAATCAACATATTGTATGATGCGAAATCATTGTTTAATGGGAGGTAATAAAAAAGAATCTATTTTAAGCTTCTACAATCCTTAAAACCTTTAGCAAGCTTTCAGCCATTCCTGTGGACCTTCTCAAGCCAAGTTGTTTTACACACGCCGTTTCTTGCGGTGAGCTACAGTAATTAATTCAATCCCAGTTTCCTCAACTCAGTCTACGATTCCAAAATGTATTTCATCTCTTCCTTTATCTTCTTTGAGCACTCTCTCTCTCTCTCTATTTTGATTTCTATCAGCAAGCGTCAATCACGAAAATTACTTGATCTGGTAACCAATCTTGTAACGATATCAACAATATGAATACATGCCAGCAAGGTAAGTCATGTAAGTAATTATTTCTGAAGCACAAAGAAAGAAAGAAAAACAAACAAACAAATTTAAAAAACTTAAATATACTCTTTAACTATTATACCTCACACCACTTTGTATTAATCATAGATTCACCAAGGAAGCCCGGGCCATGCCAGCAGCATCCATTCGCTTGGCAACCTTTCGGAGCCGGTCCTCGCAACTGTATCTGGATGCGTTTCGCTTTAATGGAAACCAAGATGGCGGTCGTGCGCGTACTCCAGACCTTCCGCTTAAAGACATGCGCTCAGACAGAGGTAATATAAAGATCAATTACAGGGAGTGTAGCATGACGAGACTATGTGTCTTTCCCGTGGCCCTACTCGGGGCCAATCGGGTATAATACGACTACGGACGACGCGACCTCAGCATTCACGTGAGTGCAACATACGCGAAACCGAAGCGTGAGAAGAACTTCGGTCTGTTTCGCAAACGCTAGTGCGCGCTGACCAAGTAGAGATTAAGTCGCTGACTACCGTTAATCAAGTCCATTCGTTTACGTGCAGTTGTCCAAAGAAGACGTAGATGGCGTTAACCAGTATTTGCCATGCTACACTCCCTTTAATCTGTACATTAGTTTGGGAAATTCGGTGGCAAAAAATGCATTAACATAGTCCGTATTCTTTGTCAGTGGCATAGGTAGGAGAGGGGGGCACGGGGAACGTGCTCCCCGAATCGACTGGTGAAAAAAGAAAGAGAGAAAGAAAAGGAAGCACAGAGAGGAAGGGAAGGGAAAGGGCGAGAAAAGAAGACCATTCACAAACCCTTTCCCGACATTAATCAGTACAGTAGCTTTGTAAATTTCACTTTTTAATCGTCGTTCCCCCAATTTTGGAATCACGCAACGCGACTATTGAGCATGATGATAGTCTTTTTCACCATGTTCAGAGTCTCCTTTATTCATGCAATATGTTTTATTTGTTTATTTTTCTTTTATTATTTCATTCCAATTTCTCTTCACTTAGATTCCTCCAAAGTTCGGGCAATCTGGTGTCCTGACACCGCCCAACGGGGTTACGCTCAATGCAGTTCCCAAAACTGACAAGATTGCTTAGACATGATCGCAGATACGTGGAAGAAAACAACTCATGGGAAAATTGAATACCCTGTTGTATGTCCGTGTCATTGTATTTTTGTATAATAATAATGATAATAATAATAATAATAATAGGTCCATTTATATAGCGCAGCCTTTATATGAATATACTCTACTGTGCTTTATACAAAGTATCATATTTTAACCTCGGCTGTAGCTGAGCTTCCGTAATAAGGCGCTAAAGCATTCAAGGAATTTCTTCCTAACGGAAACCTATTTTCTTCACCTGGGTGGAGAGTGGCAAATGTAGATTAATATCTTGCCAAAGGACATTAGTACCGCGGTGGGACTCGAACCGCGAACCCTGTGATCAACAATCCGGTGACACATCTTCCCTGGTAACATTGATTGATTCGAATAATTTTTGTTTACCTCTTTCCAGGAAATAATTGTGACAATTTGATTTATTCAAGATAAACAAAGTTTATATCTACTCAGAACTTTATTATCAACAGTACTGATCAATCTTAATTGATCAGTAAAGTTGTGAGAGGATATTAATGTTATCTATTACGAATACATCATATTGTCACAATCATTTCATGAAAAGAGGTCAGATTTTCCCCCAAATTTATAGGAACTGATGAAAGTAGAACTAGCATTTACAAATAACAATAATACTGTATGAAAAAATGGAGAGGTTGCTAAAGTCCAGAAGAGACATGCTCCTATCAAGCAAGCAAGCAATGACAAATAATAGATTCAAGATTCAAGATTTATTTTATTCAATACTCGCAACCTTTACGGTTGAATTGTTACTGAATTTACATATGTAAAAAACAGATAAAAAAATACAACAGGGTGAATAAAAACAAATCTAAGTAAAATACAATGACAGAAAATAGAGTACAAAAATTGCAAATATAAAATGACAAAAGAAATCAATCTAGAAATGGGGAAAAAATGGGAATTTCATTAAAATAAAAACCAGTTGAAAGTAATTTAGAAAATACAACCAAAAAAAAGAATCAGGAAATTTTCAATATAAAGACAGATTCAATCATGACTAGAAATTATTTTCATCGTTGAATATGTATATATTGTGAATAAAGAAAATATAGACTGAACTGAATTGAAAGAAAACATATGCTCTATTTCAATCATATAATATTGCACAGCAGAATTTGAATAATTCAAAGTGAATATCAGTAAATATAGCTAATAATTAGTAATCTTTAAAGGTAAAGACCAGTTTTGGAAACGCCCCTCTCTCGAAACCGCCTACTAATTGATATATTTGGTAAATTATCATATCTATTGGGACCAAATAGATATCGCGCACGTGGTCGCGTAGTCCCATATACATCTCTCTGTGTACAGTGATTGTAACTTTACCATGACTGGACCAAATTTCTTATCATTTTGATGATTCCAGAACCTTGCAGTACACACTTATACTAATATGCTAGATGATCAACCTTTTCTGATCGATTCCACAACGTTTCTTTCACAATACAATCGCATGACCAAAACTGGACTTTATCTTTAATAATTTAATGTGATGTTAAAATATATTCAATCGAAATCAATAAGACACAACCTGCCACTTATACGCGTATTCAATGTGGGCTTTCTCGTTTGTCGCTCTCAACTTAAAATGGTGCGTGAACACTAACAACTCGAACGAAAACAATCATTACTACTTTGTATCAATATTCATATAGTAAATAGACTTTAAAGGGGAAGTCCACCCTGGTATTGAGTTGGTTTGAAAAGAGGCAGACAAATGAGAGAAACAGGTCATTGAAAGTTTGAGCAAAATCCGATTAAAAATTAGAAAGTTTTAGATATTTGAAGGTGCGATCAAGCAAACACAAATTGGCAACTATTTGACGTCTCTCACGAGGTCTCCACCCGTTTGCCCTGTACTAAAAACCTTTAAAACATTATACCTAAGACAGAGAGAGAGAGACAGAGAGAGGGAGAGAGATAGAAAGAGAGAGAGGGATAGAAAGAGAGAGCCTTTGATGAGATATTAGAGGGGGTGGAATGAGAGATGAGGGGGGGGGTTGTAACTAGACCGAGGAAAGAGAAAACTGGAGAAAGTGATAGACAGATCAGAGAGATAGATTGGTTGATAGAGTAGGAGAAGAGGGGGATGACAAATATTGAAAGAAGGAGAGAAAGAGAGAGAGAGAGAGAGAAAAGGAGATTTGGGGAGGGGGGAGATTCCTCTTCTCTGTCACTTTTTCTTCTCTGAGACCCGATCCCCACGGCGTGATGATGATGATGATGATGAATGAGACTGACTAAAGGTTATAATAATAAAAGTGTTAACAATTACGCACATTGACAATAACACATACCCGGAACACCGTTATGACAGCCTACTACAGTAACAAATTACATTCTTGTTAAAACTAATATTAATAGGACAACTCTTTTACGTTCACTCTTACGTTTTTTATCATTCAAAAGCGAAAACGAAAAACAGAAGTTAACAATGCCGTCAACCTAGCAGAACAACACTGGCTTAGTTATCAGGCAGAGTAATTTTGAACTGGTATGGCGTCTCTCATTTGTTGGCACACACCTATAATAATAAACCATTCGTGTATAGCGCATTACTCAACGAAGCTATGCGCTTCGGAACAAAAGGAAAAGAAAAGCAAAAAGAAAATAGACTACTGAGTTCCTTTTATCTGTTCTATTCTATAAGACTGAGGGAAGCAAGAGCAAATTAATGTTCATCAGATGTGAAAATAACTTCAAGCAGCAAAATCTGACATATTCACAGTTTTAGTGCAAAAGTGACTTATTTTATAAATCTTTAAATTTAACATGGAGTTTTTAAGCTAATGATATGAAATTGCTCTCACATATTCCCGATAGTTCATTTCACTGCGTGAATGATTTAAAAATGGATAGAAACACAATCTTTATAATATATTATAGGGTAATTTACTGAAAAATTGACTAATTATCCATGTTCCTTATAAATCCAGAGAAAATGTTAAGATTTCCAGGGATTTCCACGCTAATATTATTACCACCATTTTCTCTGATGTCTAAGCTTTAAGTTGATACCAGATTTGGCTGCCATCTTCTGCCTGTTTTTATGTTATAGCTGATTTTCCTTGCCACAAGAAAAAGTAGAAGGTTGCAGAAAGAATTAAGGAGCAGAGAAGAAAAGAAGAAGAAAAATAAAAAAGAAAAGCATAAGAAGAGGAAGAAGAAAAATAAGAACTCTAAACAGGAGGACTCGGAGAATAATAATAAGAAGAAGATGAAGAATGAAAAGAAGAATGAACATAGAAGAAGAAGAAAAAGAAAAGGGGGAAATGAAGAACAAGAACAAGGAGAAGCAGAAGAACAAGAACAAGAAAAGAATGAAGAACAAGAAGAAGGAGAAGAAGAAGAAGAAGAAGAAGAGGAAAAGTAAAAGAATTAGAAGAAGAAAATACAAAATAAAAGAAGAAGAAGAACAAGGACAAGAATACGAACAAGAAAAAGAAGAACAATTAAGAAGAAGAAGAAGAACGAAAAAGAAGAAGAAGATAGGCCTATATCCTATAATTAATGTCACTTTTTAATTGCTGTAGGCTATAATGGCGGGCAACTCTCAGGGAGATGCGAGTTGGTGTTGTGATACGTTCACTTGGTCAGCTCTCTGTCTTAATTAATTCGCCTACAAACTGACTCAGGCGGGTCCCGGTTCTTAACTATTTATTTATTTATTCATTTATTTATTTCAGCATTTTTATTCAGGATGAACATGTTCAGCAAAGCCTTTTTTCATCACGGTACTGATTGAAATACAATTTAAAAAATACCCCACAATGAGTCTATATGTAAACATTAAAATACATTTCAAAAGTTTAAAAGAAAAGGTTCACGATACACATGTATATACATATTCACACACAGTAGTTTAAAATACAAGGGAATTGGATAATACAAAACACTTTCTTAAAATGTAAATATATAATCAACATATAACAATTTGATGATAGATGAGGATCGATAGAATTAAATCAGTACCATATTAAGAGAAAACAAGGGAGGAAGATATTGAGATAAAGGCAAAGAGATGTATGGATGGCGAAAAAAATAAGAAGTATATTGATGGAGAGTACTAAAAGTATGGGAGGACACCCATGGAATATAAATGGCAATTCAATCGGTATGCTTGAATATGATATGATTATAAAATCCTGAGAAGTTTATCTCCTTTTTTATATGTAAGTTTAGATGTGTTGAAGGATTGAATATTTTGAATATTGGATGATAAATTGTTCCATACTTTACCACTTGCATATTGAAAAGATTGCTTAAAACACTTACATTGTGGCTTTGGTTGAACAACATTCAATGTATTAGACGTTCTAGTATTAAGACCATGCCTATCAAAAATCGTTTCAAATGCATTGCACAATAAATACATTTATATGCTAATGAGGCGAGAAAGTAATCACTCCTTTGCTCAAACGTTTGCCATTTCAATTATGATAAAAGGGTCACATGTGCGGTTAGAGTAATCATTCTTTTAAAACTATTCTTGCTGCCCGTTTTTGGAGTTTAAGTATTAATTTCCTGTTTTTAGAGGAACAGTTCCCCCAAACTGAACAACCGTAATCAATGCAAGATTTTGTAGTTGCCGTTTATAAGGTGTTAAATAAATTACACTTAGAGTTGAGCTTAGTCTTCTTAATGCATGTACTTTAAGTAATCGACATAAATGTTTAACATGAATGTTTAACATGAATATCCCATGTAAGGTGACAATCTACATCAACTCCAAGGTATCTCACATTATGTACTTATTGTAATATATTTCCATCAAGATTAATTTCGAGTTCACCCTTTTGTTTGGAGTTGCGCGCTGAAATAGGCATGACATTTGTTTTTGAAACATTTATTTTTAAACGATTTTCATAATACAAATTATTAATATCATCAATACAAGTTTGTAATCTTCGTTCTATTTCAGCCACATTTGAGCCAGAACTATATACTATGACATCGTCAGCAAATATGTTACAACTTCCACCAGAAACACTTTGAACAATATCATTAATAGAAATCAAGAGCAATATGGTCAATAAACTCCACCCTGTGGAACACCTACAGTAAACTTAATTGGTTTAGACTGTCTTCCATGACCTCAAACAACCTGCCTTCTCTTTGAAAGATAACGTATAAACCATTGGAGCGCATTTTCTTTAACACAATATTTATAAAATTCGAATACGAGTAACTTATGATCTATTGTATCGAAACATTAATTAGATATATCTAGAAAATATCGCCAAACATCACGATTATTAAGGGGTTCATACCTGTCCAGTCAACAACAGTTTAATCCTATTATTACAATTGCACACGATGCACAGACAGATTAGGTTTCTCCCGGTTCAGAAAAATTACAACAAGGGCATTATTTAACCCATTACAATTTCGTGCCACTTTTATGAAAACAGGGAGGAACCACTGGAAAATTTGAGTCTATTCCTACTCAGTAGATTGTGCCGTTCATGAATGATAGCGATTAGTTGGAATCAATCATTGAAATTTTTATTTTGACAAATGCAGATAAGAAACATTCATTAAAAACTATTGTGGTGTACAACAGTCTGGATACGCCACTGTCTCAAGGAAACTGCTCAACTCCCCGTCGAATTCCAATATAGTAAGACGGGACTAGAAATTTCATAAGGGCAAAATTCACCGCATATTGTTCCTCAAATTGGCAACATTCAATTATTTGTCATTGATACATTGTTCTAATACAATATCATGTCTCTGAATGAATTGCGTATAATTAGGAACTTTATTGAAAAGTTGAATATAATTGCCAAATCTTATCGAAAACTGTGATTTTGAACTTCAAGTTTCAAGTTTATTTATTTCACATTTCACAAAAAAGAATTTACATAATTGACAAGAATAGAACATAATGAGATGTACTAAAAGTAACACATTATATAATCAATTCTTTGTAAAGACGTCGAAATTAATTGTATTGAATAGTAGGTTATACAGGGTGAAATGTGGGGAACCTATTAAAAAGCTCAGCTTGTAGATTATAGGTTCCCCTAAATAAAACTAATATTTTATTGAAGTGGTTGCAATGGTGAAGAACGTAACAATAATAAAAGGTGGGCAAGAAGGCCTTAACATAAGATGATATACAAAGTTAAAACAAGCAAAATTAGCAAACAAATTAATTTGTTACCAACGAAGTGTCACGTTAGTCACTTTAAAATATTGAGGTCATTGAACGAGGTCATTGGTCGAGGTCATTCGAGCGAGGCAGTAGACATGAACAATCATGATAATAATATACAAGATAATAATATACAATCATACCGAGGCGACAGTATTCATGGAATGTTCAATGTAGAATATCATAAGAACTTTGATTACAATGTGGGTTATATGAATTTAAAAGGGACTGTTTAAGCTTGCGCTTGAAACAATTCAACGACGGGGATTCTATTATCTCCTTGTTCAGCGCGTTCCAAAATGTTGGTCCTGAGTGGATTATTGTTTTGAGTGCAAATGCAGTGCGGACGCGGAAAAGGTGAAAAGGATCAATTTGTCTGGTGGGATATGAATGAACGGCATTGTTTTTAATGAACATGGGAGTAAATACACTGGGTAAATCACCTTTGTTTAGCTGGTACATGAAGATACCAAGACAATAATAGTACAAATCGGAAATTTTGAGTATGTTGTCAGTACCAAAATATCCATCAGTATGTGAGCGAAAATCAGCAAAGTTAATTGTTCGTATTGATCTTTTTTGAATAATGAAGATTTTATCAATATTTACTTTCGAACAGTTCCCCCATGCTAATATACCATATTTAAACTTATCAACGTGTTAAAAAATTAAAGATTATTCTTTCGAAATTCAAAATTATTTCTTAGGGCTCTGAATCAAAAGTTACTGAGCTTAACCACTAACTGTGGAATGTTTGTCTTGAAAGGGTTTTAATGATAATTTTTAGTTATGGTCAATCTATTACACTGTGAGAGAAATTTTCTGGCAGCACTGGGGACTGAAAAGTAGTAAACAATTGAGGTGGGACTCACCATAGGATGCGGTTTTGAAATCATCAAATGATAATAAATGGGCCCAGTCTTGCTGACAATCACATGAACTTCACAAAGCAATTTGTTTTGGGGAATACCCACCCGTGTGGCATGAATGCTTTATAGTCTAAACTCTTTCATCTATAAAGAACTCCGCTTTCTTTTAATTGAAATATCAAAAACATCATATTTACAAGAGGTACGAATAATTCTGTTAATTGTATATATATATATAAATTGTTCTGGAAGTCGTCGGAAATTTCTCAGTTCCATCTGTTAGAGCCCTGTTTCTATTTCTTCGTACGGGAGCTCGCCATTACCATTGCCAATAGCATACACATTGCTTGATGCCGATGCGGTACGCCGGTTAGGGGAAGGCGTAGGCATAGTGGGTGTACACCAGCCCTCCCTACTTCTCTTGCCTCTTGGTAAGATAGTACCTGATAAAATGGTAGTATAGAAAGATGGAGATAGACCGACGTTATGTTATAATGAAATTCAAATGAAAATATGTGTAAATTGAAACTTTGTCTACCCTCACCTATGGACTGGAAGCAGTTTATTTTCGGATTTTTACTACTACTACTACTACTACTACTACTACTAATAATAACATTGATAATAACTGCTCCTGCTGCTGATCAACAAACTTAATAACCTGTTATTGTTCTAATTTTTTCTGTTTCTCTTTTATTGTCTAGTCATTTTTGAATACTTGTTTTAATTCATAAATATTTGTATTGTTATTGTACCCTTTGGTTTTCGGACTTGAGTTTTGTACGGACTTCTAAGAAGAAAAAAAACCTTGGGGGTTAAGGTATTTTTGTTGTGTGTAAACAAATGAAACTAAATAACAGACAAAAGAGACCAGTTCGTAGTCAGCACATAGCACATGATCCAAAATATCCGCAGATCTTTGACACATGGAGACGTCCCATTTTGTGCATTTTAGAATTATAATCACTTCCAAAGTCATGGATGGGCATCGTGAATACCTTTACATTGCCCTATCGCGAATAATACTTCTATCTGTGTTTCATGGAATGTACCGTCGGTGAATAAATGGATAACGATTACATATCTTTTTACGAGCACGTATCCAACATTCGTCTCGGTGAGTTTTACAATGTTGGTACAGATGACCTTGATTTGCCCATGCGCAGATTTGACCTACTAACAAGGCAGCGTATTGAAACTCACCCAAAAATAAGCAGTACTACTACAACGGTACAGTTAGGCTCAGGTTCTGTCTTCTGTGGTTCAGTGATCAATGGTTCTGTGGTCCGTACTTCTGATTGAAACAATAATAATAATAATAATAGTAATAATAATTATACTACTACTACTAATAATAATAATAATAATAATGATAATATTAATAGTTGAATAATGATACTAGTAAATTAACTGGTTAACATAGCGCTAAATACGGAATTCTATCTCTAAGCGCTTTACAGATAATCATTATTATTTCCCCGGTACGGCATCATACACGCACACAATGAGCACCATTACCACTACCTGTGGATTATTCCTGCTATTTATGGTCACCGTGAGGGCATATGAAATATTTCTATCACAAAGGCTTTCGTCATCCTACCAGCTCCCCATTTCTCTCCCGGGTATGAAGTGGATAATTGATATGTTTAGCATTGCCAAAGGACATAATTGCCACGTCAGGGATCGAACCTATGACCTTTGCATCTCCAGTGCTCTAACCACTCGTCTACATCACCTATAATAATAATATGAGAATTTGACACGCCTCAGTATTGTTTATCTGCTATTCAAATCCAATATCGCTCCGATAGAAATTTGCTTGTATAGTAACCTACTGTTAAGGCACGTTAACGAGAAGATACTTCTACTACTACAACTACTACATCTAATAATAATAATAATAATAATAATAATGATAACGTTCTAAGACTGTTATTAAAGGGCAAGTCTACTACAAAAAATAAACTTACTTTCAATGGAAGCAGAAAAATCAGACAAACCAATCAAAAAAATTTTGAGCAAAATCGGATTACTAATAAGAAAGTTATGAATTGTTAATGACATGAAAAACTTTGAAAATTACTAGACAAATTGGCAACTCACTCATGAGTCTTTGATGTCATGTCCTCACTATCCACTAACTATTTTCTTTATATTAATGATATAAATTTCCTATTTCCCTCCTAAGAATCTTATTTCTTCACACCAGCATCCAAGTCAGATTGATAGTATTATGTTTTTGTGTGGATGCACTTCTATAGAGTAATGTTTTTTCCAGTTAAATCATGAAAAAAATGTGAATTTTGATAAACTATATATATAAAAGTCAATAATTATGAATATACAATATTCAGAAAATAGTATCAATTCTTCAAAGTTCATAAAAGATTTTGTGAAATGTCATGCACGCAATATGATACGAATCATATAACCTGGGCAAAGGCATAGGGAAATGACGTCACAAACTGATAACCAAATTGGCAATTTGTGTAGTGATTTCCATTGTTCCATAGTTTTACATACTTTTTCAAAAATTCATAACTTTCTTATTAGTCATCCGATTTTGCTCAATTTTTGTTTTGATCGGTTTATCTGATTTTTCTGCCTCTATTGAAAGTAAGTTTTTTTGGAGTGGCCTTGTACTTTAATATATACAACGTTTGTTAAGCTGATAAACCCGACGCCTAAGTTTCTGCAAAAGAAGTTCACTTCAGCAAACGGGCATCGCAGCCGTAACGTACGTGTTATCACGTGATAGGGAACTGGCAAATGTCAAGCAATCTATGCATCACAGTTACAGTCATATTAAAGGTATGAGCCCTCATTTGCACACCCTCCCCAATGTAGATGACATTACATCGGTAAATGCTCTTTGGCATGAAATAACCTTGTTACAATTTTAGGGCAAACGGACCAGTAAATTTCAAATGAAAAGTGAATCGATTTTTATTATTTCTTTGAAGAGTGATAATTAACCTATCACGAACCACTTGTTAAATTCAAAGTAAATAAAAAGAAATCTATTCAGTTCTCATTTCAAAACTACTAATTCGTTTGCTCTATTTTGATGCCAAAGAGCTTCTATCGATGTAATGTCATCAGGTAAGTTACACCTTAGCAGCATGCTACACTTGAACAGCAAGTTACTCTTTAGCAGCAGGTTACACTTTAGCAGCAGGTTACTCTATAGCAGCAGGCTTCAATTTAGCAGCAGGTTACTCTATAGCAACATGTTACACTTTAGCAGCAGGTTACACTTTAGCAGCAGGTTACACTTTAGCAGCAAATTACTCTTGAGCAGCAGGTTACTCTATAGCAGCAGGCTACACTTTAGCAGCAGGTTACACTTTAGCAGCAGGTTACACTTTAGCAGCAAGATACACTTTACCAGCATGTTACGCTTTAGCAGCAGTTTGCACTTTATCTGGTGGCAGATCAAGCCGTTCGCGAGGAGGGGGCGCCCAATTTCTGAGATTTGTTTTGCGGCGCTAACAGGGGTGCTGTTGAGGGCATGCCCCCTCCCCATTAGCTGAAGAAAAAACGAATTTTCAAACTCAATTCTTGCGATATGGGTGATTACTTTTTGCCAGGATATCACTTAAAATCTGTGACTTTTTTCAGCCTGAATATATAATAAACCTTGGATTTCTTGGAGGTTCGCCTGTCCAAAGTTAAGGGGAAAAAATTTACATAGATCCAGAAAAGGGAATGATCACGAATATTGCTCTCTATACATATGTCAGGGGCTTGTGTCTTACTAACAACGCACGATCAGACAACATCTTGTTAACTATATTATAACCCCTGACAACAACCGAGCCCCTTGTTGCCGCAAGTAAAGACCCGGTGGCTATTCATTAAAAGTAGTAGCCATCATTTGCACTCCCTACCTAAGTTTGATGACATTTTATGGGTAGAAGATATATAACTAAAACAATCAAAAAGTTCCTTACAAAAATGCGATTTGTCGCATATTTCACCACGAATTTCACTAAAAAGTTTGTGATTCGCGATGTCCCTTCAGGGCCACCATATGGTTCGCGTGTGTTGCGCTATAAATCACGGTTAGCGTGTGCTCCTCAACTGTTACAGTATGTATCAGTCTGTGGGTATATAGCGTGTCCGCTGAAGTGAACTTTTGTCAGTTACTGAGCGTTAGGTTACGGTATAGCGAAAAGTTACACTTTAGCAGCTTCACAAACGTTGGATATGCCTACACATTCAGTTGTGCGACTATCAAGGGACTCGAACCAGATCTATAAATGGTTGTATAATTAAGACTCACCAATTGAGAGCGTTGTTAGATAAAGGATCGGCCCTTCGCCAAGTTCAGATGTCCTTGCCCCATCGCAAAGGATAGGTCTCACTGAGACCTGATAGCCCGTATCGGGTTTTAGGCATATTACGTTGAATATAAGCTCTTCTCTGGATTGGAATCCTGGTTTCGTAGACACAAAACCAACCGTCAACCACGATGGGATAACGTCGCCAAAGCTCTTCCTATCAATTAAATAGGCACATATGGGCCCATCGCCGGTATGCTGTTCTTCCCACTGGATAAGTGCGTAGGACGTTCCAATTGCTGTCGCGTTAGGCGGTTGGGACAAGCTAGGCAGAACTGGCGGTAGAGTTGAAATAAAATGGAATTCGGAATTCGTTTTTCTGAAAGTGTGTACATACATGTATATATACCTTTTCCTCCCCTTCCCACCACTCATTCATCCTTTTGTGGTGCAGTTAGAGTTCATTTCTGTTTGCTTTGGAACGTAATTTTGTATTAGAGTGGGATATCCCACGATAATACACTTTAGAGTTAACGGTGTAAGCGAGCAGTGTAGAAAGAAGATAGGAAGAAAAAAAACGTCTTGATAAAGGCCATACCCTGGACTTCTTAAATCTCAACAAAATGATAAATATACGTTACTATATGTAGTTGCGTGCCTTGTGTGGCGAGTCGGCACTCTCTGTTATTAATACTCTTTGGTTTGAACACAACGGCAACTACTTTTGAACATTCAAGGGCAACTTCGATATCCTAATGTATATCCAATAGAGTCATGTTTTGACTACGTAATGCACCATGCACTGTAATGTTTGCACATTTTAAAAGGAGACACGTTGGGCTATTTAAATTGCTTTACGTAATTTTTTTCGAAAGTAATTGCAATCATGTGTTTAACATTATATTTTACGACATGCTTTTACAGCTAACGTACCGACCACATGAGGTGTCACAGTCTTGGTGGTGAACTGCAATATTGGTTCCCGTGGACCTTCCCGAGCAGATATGCAATTGATTGGAGAAACTGCGACTTGGTACGTGGTATTCGCCTCTAGATGACCAATATCGTACAGTAGCTCACTCTCCACTGACACGTACCCGACGCTGCACCATGGATCACCGTCATCATCATCACCATCGTCTTTGTCGTCGTTTTTCTTGATGTTGATTCCGTAACCACAGATTGGCCCGTCTCCTTGATGTTGATTGGTCCATCGGATGGCCACGTTTGTAGAGGACAGCTTTGTACTTTGAGGAGCTTCCATCAAAGTGGGCAGAACTATCGAAATTAGTGATAAACAACTTTGTAAAATTGAGATTTTGAAACGCCTAATTACCTTTATCTGCTATTCAAATCCAATATCGCTCCGATAGAAAATTGCTTGTATAGTAACCTACTGGTAAAGCACGTTAACGAGAAAATTCTACTACTACTACTACCACTCCTAATAATAATATTAATGATAATAATAATGATGATAAAATAATGAAAATAATAATAATGATGATAATAATTAAGACCGGAAATGCTATACCGTAACGTTGGACTATTTCCGGGCTGTGAATCTCGTGAGCTGTCTGTCTCGTAAGCTGTCAGTCTCGTGAGCTGTCTGTTTCGTGGGCTGTCAGTCTCGTAGGCTGTTGGTCTTGTGGGCTGTCAGTCTTGCGGGCTGTCAGTCTCGTGAGCTGTCTGTCTCGTGAGCTGTCTGACTCGTGGGCTGTCAGTCTCGTGAGCTGTCTGTCTTGTGAGCTGTCAGTCTCGTGAGCTGTCTGTCTCGTGAGCTGTCTGTCTCGTGAGCTGTTGGTCTTGTGGGCTGTCAGTCTTGTGGGCTGTTACACTCATGAGCTGTATGTCTCGTGAGCTGTCAGTCTCGTGGGCTATCAGTCTCGGGAGCTGTCAGTCTCGTGAGCTATCTGTCTCGTGAGCTGTTTGTCTTGTGGGCTGTCAGTCTCGTCAGCTGTCAGTCTCGGGAGCTGTCTGTCTCGTGAGCTGTCAGTCTCGTGAGCTGTCATTCCCTGTGCTGTCTGTCTCGTGAGCTGTCAAGCTCGTGGGCTATCAGTCTCGGGACCTGTCAGTCTCGCGAGCTGTCAGTCTCGTGAGCTGTCTGTCTCGTGGGCTGTTTGTCTTGTGGGCTGTCAGTCTTGTGGGCTGTCAGTCTTGTGAGCTGTCAGTCTCGTGAGCTGTCAGTCTCGGGAGCTGTCTGTCTCGTGGACTGTCAGTCTTGGGAGCTGTCAGTCTTGTGGGCTGTTGGTCTTGTGAGCTGTCAGTCTCGGGAGCTGTCTGTCTCATGGGCTGTCAGTCTTGTGAGCTGTCGTCTCGTGAGCTGTCAGTCTTGTGGGCTGTCAGTCTTGTGAGCTGTCTGTCTCGTGGGATGTCAGTCTCGTGAGCTGTCTGTCCCGTGAGCTCTCAGTCTTGTGAGCTGTCTGTCTCGTGGGATGTCGGGCTTGTGAGCTGTCTGTCCCGTGAGCTCTCAGTCTTGTGAGCTGTCTGTCTCGTGGGATGTCGGGCTTGTGGGCTGTCAGTCTCGTGAGCTGTCAATCTTGTGAGCTGTCAATCTTGTGAGCTGTCAGTCTTGTGAGCTGTCAGTCTCGTGAGCTGTCAGTCTCGTGAGCTGTCTGTCTCGTGAGCTGTCTGTCTCGTTGGCTGTTGGTCTTGTGGGCTGTCAGTCTTGTGGGCTGTCAGACTTGTGAGCTGTCAGTCTCGTAAGCTGTCAGTCTCATGAGCTGTCTGTCTCGTGAGCTGTCTGTCTCGTTGGCTGTTGGTCTTGTGGGCTGTCAGTCTCGTGGGCTGTCAGTCTTGTGAGCTGTCTGTCTCGTGGGATGTCAGTCTCGTGAGCTGTCTGTCTTATGAGCTGTCTGTCTCGCGGGATGTCGGTCTTGTGGGCTGTCAGTCTCGTGAGCTGTCAATCTTGTGAGCTGTCAGTCTCGTGGGCTGTCAGTCTTGTGAGCTGTCAGTCTCGTGAGCTGACAGTCTTGTGAGCTGTCAGTCTCGTGAGCTGTCAGTCTCGTGAGCTGTCTGTCTCGTGAGCTGTCTGTCTCGTGGGCTGTTGGTCTTGTGGGCTGTCAGTCTTGTGGGCTGTCAGTCTTGTGAGCTGTCAGTCTTGTTAGCCGTCTGTCCCGTGAGCTCTCAGTGGGATGTCAGTCTCGTGAGCTGTCTGTCTTGTGAGCTGTCTGTCTCGCGGGATGTCAGTCTTGTGAGCTGTCAGTCTTGTGAGCTGTCAGTCTCGTGAGCTGTCAGTCTTGTGAGCTGTCAGTCTTGTGAGCTGTCTGTCTCGTGGGATGTCAGTCTCGTGAGCTGTCTGTCTTGTGAGCTGTCTGTCCCGTGGGATGTCGGTCTTTTGGGCTGTCAGTCTCCTAAGCTGTCAATCTTTTGAGCTGTCAGTCTTGTGAGCTGTCTGTCTCGTGGGATGTCAGTCTCGTGAGATGTCTGTCTTGTCAGCTGTCTGTCTCGTGGGATGTCGGTCTTGTGTGCTGTTAGTCTCGTGAGCTGTCAATCTTGTGAGCTGTCAGTCTTGTGGGCTTTCAGTCTTGTGAGCTGTCAGTCTCGTGAGCTGTCTGTCTCGTGGACTGTCAGTCTTGTGAGCTGTCAGTCTTGTGGGCTGTCAGTCTTGTGAGCTGTCAGTCACGGGAGCTGTCTGTCTCATGGGCTGTCAGTCTTGTGAGCTGTCGTCTCGTGAGCTGTCAGTCTTGTGGGCTGTCAGTCTTGTGAGCTGTCTGTCTTGCGAGCTGTCTGTCTCGTGGGATGTCAGTCTTGTGGGCTGTCAGTCTCGTGAGCTGTCAATCTTGTGAGCTGTCACTCTTGTGGGCTATCAGTCTTGTGAGATGTCTGTCTTGTGAGCTGTCTGTCTCGTGAGCTGTCAGTCCGTGACCTGTCTTTCTTGTGAGCTGTCAGTCTCGTGAGCTGTCAATCTTGTGAGCTGTCAGTCTTGTGGGCTATCAGTCTTGTGAGCTGTCTGTCTTGTGAGCTGTTTGTCTTGTGAGCTGTCTGTCTCGTGGGATGTTGGTCTTGTGGGTTGTCAGTCTCGTGAGCTGTCAGTCTCTTGAGCTGCCTGACTCGTGGGCTGTCAGTCTTGTGAGCTGTCAGTCTCGTGAGCTGTCTGTCTCGTGGGCTTTCAGTCTCGAGGGCTGTTGGTCTTTTGGGCTGTCAGTCTCGTAAGCTGTCAATTTTGTGAGCTTTCAGTCTTGTGGGCTGTCAGTCTTGTGAGCTGTCTGTCTCGTGAGCTGTCAGTCTTGTGAGCTGTCAGTCTTGTGGGCTGTCAAACTCGTGAGCTGTCTGTTTCGTGAGCTGTCAGTCTCGTGGGATGTCAGTTTCGTGATCTGTCTGTCTCGTGAGCTGTCAGTCTCGTGAGCTGTCTGTCTCGTGAGCTGTCTGTCTCGTGGGCTGTTGGTCTTGTGGGCTGTCAGTCTTGTGGGCTGTCAGTCTTGTGAGCTGTCAGTCTTGTGAGCCGTCTGTCCCGTGAGCTCTCAGTGGGATGTCAGTCTCGTGAGCTGTCTGTCTTGTGAGCTGTCTGTCTCGCGGGATGTCAGTCTTGTGAGCTGTCAGTCTCGGGAGCTGTCTGTCTCGTGGGCTGTCAGTCTTGTGAGCTGTCAGTCTCGTGAGCTGTCAGTCTTGTGAGCTGTCAGTCTTGTGAGCTGTCTGTCTCGTGGGATGTCAGTCTCGTGAGCTGTCTGTCTTGTGAGCTGTCTGTCCCGTGGGATGTCGGTCTTTTGGGCTGTCAGTCTCCTGAGCTGTCAATCTTTTGAGCTGTCAGTCTTGTGAGCTGTCTGTCTCGTGGGATGTCAGTCTCGAGAGATGTCTGTGTTGTCAGCTGTCTGTCTCGTGGGATGTCGGTCTTGTGGGCTGTCAGTCTCGTGGGATGTCAGTCTTGTGGGCTTTCAGTCTCGTGGGCTGTTGCTCTTGTGGACTGTCAGTAACTTGAGCTGTCAATCTTGTAAGCTGTCAGTCTTGTGAGCCGTCTGTCTCGTGGGATGTCGGTATTGTGGGTTGTCAGTCTTGTGAGCTATCAGTCTCGTGAACTGTCCGTCTCGTGGGATGTCAGTCTTGTGGGCTGTCAGTCTTGTGAGCTGTCTGTCTCGTGGGATGTCGGTCTTGTGGGTTGTCAGTCTCGTGAGCTGTAAATCTCGTGAGCTGTCTGTCTCGTGGGCTGTCAGTCTTGTGAGCTGTCAGTCTCGTGAGCTGTTGGTCTTGTGAGCTGTCTGTGTCTTGGGCTGTCAGTCTCGTGGGCTGTCTGTCACGTGAGCTGTCTGTCTTGTGGGTTGTCAGTCTCGTGAGCTGTAAATCTCGTGAGCTGTCTGTCTCGTGGGCTGTCAGTCTTGTGAGCTGTCAGTCTCGTGAGCTGTTGGTCTTGTGAGCTGTCTGTGTCTTGGGCTGTCAGTCTCGTGGGCTGTCTGTCACGTGAGCTGTCTTTCTTGTGAGCTGTCAGTCTCGTGAGCTGTCAGTCTCGTGAGCTGTCAGTCTCGTGAGCTGTCAGTCTTGTGAGTTGTCTGTCTCGTGAGCTGTCTGTCTCGTGGGCTGTTGGCCTTGTAAGCTCTAGCTATATTGGAAGCCCCTAAATAATTATGAATTAAGTTTTCAAATTACCATAACGGCCTAGCCCAGCTGTGTTTTACCAGAGTTGTAATGTCCAATGCTGTCATAAAGCGGAAAACTATTTCTAATAAATTGTAACATTAACAAAAATTAACAATAGAGATTAAATGTTATGAGTACATGTATGTTATGTCTGGTAATTGTATTATTATTATTGTATTGAAATTCTTAACTGCAGGGTTAGGGGTCAAGTTACACTAAATGTTAGGGTAAGATATTGCTAAACTTTGCTGGTTTAGCATTCCATGCAATGTATCTTAACTCATTATGAATTTATTGCTTCTCCTTTTCTTCTTCATTATGGAGGTAGTTGTAGTCCCTTCTCAAGCTGTCTAGAGTAGTATTACGGGGATGGGGTCTCCAAATTGGTTTGAAAGGGGGTAAATACAGATGAAAGATGAAAAGAAATGTGAGAAATGTGAGGGAAGAAAAAAATGAGAGAAATTAAAGATAAACTTGAGTTCTGGTCAATATAGAAAATAAATTTTCACATAATCCAATGAAACCAAAAACTGAATGTTCAAGATTACAAATAAATGATATGAGCTAAACAATTTTGGTAGAAAATGTGTAGTGGCTGGGTAATCAACATAGAAAGATAAGGACATCAAGGTAAGTAAGGCCCGAAACCATATGCTTAACACAGGTTACTATGTGCAGGTGGGAGTTGTTTTAGTGCGTTTGTTTTCATTTCACTTTAATATTAAAACAACCAATCTACTGCAGGATAAGCAATCCAGAAAAAATCGTAGCAATTTCCCTCAAAGTACGATTCCCATACCAGAGCTCAAGATTAGCTTTATCAAGAGTGAATGAGAAAGACAAGAAGAGAAGAGAACAAAGAAGCAGGGAAAAGAATAAGATAACAAATTGGTGCACTTGCTATAGGATGAGGGGTGATTGTACTAAATCTGTAATTAGATGGGGACAAAAAGAAAAGAGAGTATCTAAGTGAGGATGAAAATAGTTTGAGATGAGAAAAGGGAAGAGGAAGAGGAGAAAAAAGAATTGCAATGGAGCTAAAACAAGAATTTGCAACGCTATGCAGCAATTAGTATTTTTTTGTTTGTTCAAAATTGTAAAATAAATAAATACAGTATGGACGATGTTTATAGTTGTAAAAATATCATGAGAGTTATGATTTTTACCATCAATATCATCATCGTCATTAGTACATGTATTATTGTTATCATTATTATCGTTATAAGGCGTATCATAATTCAATTCAATTCAATTCATTTATTTCATTCTCCATGAAAAAACATTAAAACATACAAACATGATATACATGATATTTTTGGTATTCATTGATTTTATTTCTCAAAGCTCCAATTCTTTTTCGTACATATATACAGATAAAAGATCGATTTACAAGAAAAATACAAAGGAAAGGAGCAAACAAAATTGTATGGGGATGTGGGGTTAACAAAAAGACAATTAGCCTTATGAACGTCAACCCCTACAGATTGAGACAAGAAAAAGGGCGAAAAGCAGAGAAAACCTGAACCCCAATGCAAAAGAAAACAAAAGGGAAGGAAAGGGAAGGGAAGGGGGAATACATTACAAAGTGCATTTACTAAAGCCTTACGTCATGCAATTTGAGATTTAGTACAATGATAAAAGATGGGATTTATACAATCGTTTAAAAATATTCATTGAATTAGATTTTTTCATATTAAACGGGATATTTTTCCATAAAACTAGAACTTTGAAAAACGAATGTATTTTTTGATCGTCATAATCATACACCATTTTGACAAAACCCTAATATTACTGCTCTTCTCATTACTAACCATGTCACTTTTATTGGTCACACCTTTGAGGGGCACTGGTATGATTGAGGTGCGGAGGAGATCTGTCATCTCTTCTTTTTACTTTGCCCCCAGGCCTCTATTCCCTTTGTTCTCTTTCCCCAAATTTATCTTTCTCTCTATTTCATTTGGGGTTGTAGCCTATACCCCCGTGCCCCCTGTAGCTGCTTTGCAAAAGAGAAACAACATCAACAAAGTCCTAATTTAATTGGTTATTACATTTCAATCTGACTAAACCCGACATTTCGTAATTGTATGTGCACGTTTTCACAAATATGAATATAAAAAGATTAGTCTTATCTGAAGGACCGACTTTGAGAAAAAAAAATTATTTGCCCTCGATGTACCCAACCTTTCGTGGATAAGGGGATATGTTTTCACACAAATTCGTGGACCCGACGCGATGTCCCGACCGCTATAGTCCGATGGTTTGAAGTAAGCTGAAGAAAGATTATCAATTACCATAGAAAAATCCTATTCAGGATATTTCATTTAAAAAAAGAATTGCAAAGCGCCTTAAAACATAATCGTAATGAGCTATATAAATGCGAGATATTATCATGATTGTTGTTGTTGTTGTTCTTCTTCTTCTTCTTATTGTTGTTGTGGAAATAACTGTTCCGTTTGAAACAAATGTTTAAACGATACGACACATCGGTAAGAACTTGAAAGATACAGAATACTTCTTTTTGTTCTTCTTTTTTTTAAAGCAATCGAGATCGGGGTGAAAGATCATATTGTTAAAGAAGAGTAAACAGAACTATAGACACAGGACTATTGTTGATATTTGCGAATGTAACGTCAGATTTAGGTTGATGATCAAGGACAGTATTATTGCGCATACTCTGAACTACGATTTGATTAATTTTCTCTTTTTCTTTGGAGATGACGTTTAAATATTTTAATAGACCATTTTCGTAATAAAAATGATAATAATAATAATAGCTACGTTACTAAGTTTCTCTTCGGCTCAGACATAATTAACACGGGTTACGGACATAATAATGCGCAACGTACATGTATATACCGCCCTTTGACTGTGTGCAATCCCAATGTAGGCCGCATATATACGGGGAATCTCCACTATTGTATGACTAGTATTATAACTGGTGCCAATTTGAGGAACTACTTTCGGTTGATTAGAACATTTTGTAGATTACAAAATGTTGTATACGCAGATACCTTTTCTCATCTCTACGTTCCTTACATGATTTTCTTATACCTTGTTACATATGATAAACGAGCACTTACATACTCACAGCTAGCCCACACCCACAACCAATACACATGCGTACACGTCGTAGCATGTTATTTTGTTTACCTTGTTAGGTATAAGCGAGCATTTAAATGCTCACAGCCCACAAACATAATCATCACACACACGTACACGCCCTAGCTAATTCTTTACTTCCACTTAATATCAAAACAATACAAATAATTCTTCAAAATGCAATTCTTTTTCATCATAATTACATAATTCAATTAATTTAATACATGTACAGTTCATAAATTACGATTGCAATAAATGAATGAAATCAGTTATGAAAAAAAACAAATTATAACCCTGTCCCTTACTATCAACCCCAAACAGAACCCACTAGTATCTGCAACTAGGGGTTGTGCGGATAAACATACATTTGTGTAAAGCAGGTCTTACGTGGAATGGATATTACGTTTATCAAAATATATTTATACTCACTTGGGTTTTTATTTCCGCTCCCTTCCCAGGGAATGTATATGCGCACTGCAGCATGAACTAAATAAAAAGGAAATATATACATTATTTATTTTGTTTTACATTAAATGAAAACTCTATCAATTAGCAACAGTATCATGGTAAGGTTATTTAATGCGCAAAATGAAATTTGGAAATCTATATTTAAAGTTCTGAGAAGATATAAACTCTACCTATCAAGAATAAACAATATTGTGACAATCATTTTATGAAAACAGGTTAGGAAAAATCATTCCAACATTATGGGCGATAGTGTGCATGTAGATTCGTTTATATTCACAAATACTTACTGCCTACTGAAGTGATGATAAGAGTCAAAATGAGCCCCAAACATTGATATTTATTTTCACACATCTTTAGAATGTGAGGCTTATCGATGATATTGCGCGTTGGAAACTATTATACAGCCAAGAGTGATCTTCTTTGAAACGTGGCAACAGAAGAAGGCATCGGAGTCAACGCAGAGCCTTCAATACAATGGCAAATAAACTCCAATATTCGACTCCGCGCAGATTACAATGACATCCGCATTGCAATATGACGTACATGGGATTCCCCCAAAGGCGCTGCATTGGGCAATGCCTAATTTTGGGAACCCCTACAACTGCAATATCCGTGGGACGAGACACCGAAAACGTCCTAGTTTTTGAAATACGTTTCCATAGACGAACGACTACGCACTGAACATCTTAAAATTACCTTTAAAATACCTTAATTCCAAATCCGGATGTTCAATTGAAAAAAACCGTCACTGAAGGGTGAGATTTGCGAATAATCATCGTACTTTACGGTTCATGGAACGCTGTAGTCACCGGGAACAAAATGGCAGCCCCTTGGACTCACACACTAATGTTCGTTAAACTCATGCGTGTAACACAACGCTGGTGAACGCGTTTTACACAGTGAATCTTTACACACAGTATAGTGCAATTCAGAAAGCTGCGTTGCCGTTTTAAAAGGGGCGTAGTGATTGGAAAGATGTTAAAGTGGTTACTATTTAGCCTTTAGGTCCAGTAAATTATCCCTGTTCATGACCCCACAAAATAAATGTGCGTAATATAATGAATGACTGTTGTAATATATTAGATATGGAGTTTATTTCAATACAAGATAGTTTGAATGGAATTATCTCTTCCACAAAAGGTGAATACTTAACAATAAATAAATTTAAGTTTAAACCAAAAGGCATCTTTAATTGTCTTCCTTTGTAGTCATGTTACTCTGATATTTGTGTTTTTGTTTTGAATGTATGTGCTTGCGTGGGTATATGTGAGTAGAGGCACTTAGTTTTCAAGAAGAATCTTAATTGCTGAGAAACAAATGGAAATTGCATAACCATTTTTTCCTAATTTAAACATGTACAAGTTATTTCAATTTATTTTCATTTGTCTCCCAGAAGATATAAATTACACCAGGCCCTTCGCAACACACACACCTCACCAAGTACCCTATAAATCCTATGGGCTATGATTGACCACTTCCTTTCAAACTCCCAACAACCTTGACAGATATTCTTTTTGTATGAAAGCAGAAAAACCATAGAAAAAAAAAATGGTCAAAATCTGAATGGAATTGGACCCCCTCCCTAAAATAAAGAGACTCCCTTATTATGGGTCCAATTGATTTAAAACTTTCATTATTCTGTTTCTCCTATATTTTTCTGCTTTCATACAAAAGAAATTATTACAAGGGTAGGATTGCCATTTTTTAGCTATAAAAAAAACAAGTACACATACATACATGCACCTATGCTTGTGCAAACATACACTTAAAAAAAACACATTTCTGTATATGGTTGTTTTAACTGAAAATCACTCACACGCAATTACTATATTTTTTCTCAATCACACCAGCTTCTTTACACTCTCCACATCTATAGTGATTGCATAAATAAAGAGTCATTAATTCATGTTAATCAATATTTATTATATTACGTCTATATAACGTACATTATGGAACATTGTCAATATGAATCAAAAATAGGCATTGAGATCATATTCATATAAATCTACATGTACACACAAATAATTGGTTGCAGTTCCAATTACGAGGAAAAGTGATTCTCTACATGTCACAATACGATAATTTGCCCATGAGAAGAAAACAAATTGATTGTAAACTGATAATGTAGTCATTCTAAAAATTTCTTTCTGGTCAATTACCCTCCCATCAATAACATCTCTACAAAAAAACTTCATAGCTAATGAGATATGGAGCTTCTCTTGAGTTCTCGTCCTCTCTGGTTTTGGGGCTGGACATTCTGGTTGCTGCCCTGTAACAAGCGGGATGGTAGTGAGCATCAGGTGCGACTAAGTCCTTGCCCTGGATCACGAGGAGCAATGCTTGATTACCTACAGTTTGAAGGAGAAAACGGTGAAAGGAAGAGAGGGGGAAAAATGGAAAATACAAAAAAATAAGTTCATGGATAAAAAAATAGTTATCAAATTTCACTCCAAATCTTTCCAAAGATGTTAATAACGTCTCATTTTGATTTTATTCCAAACTGCATTGAAATCAACAAACACAATGAAAACTCAATCTAGCTAACATTTTGATTGTTCTTTATCATAAAAGTAGTTATGAAGAAAAAAAAATAAGAAGTTTGCCAAAAAACAGACATAAATGCATACATGTATTCAGCTAAAAGTATTGAATAAAAAAGTTTGCCATACAAAAACTAGCCAAATTGTGCTTATGCAATGCATGTGAAATTCATTTTTTTTTAATTGCAAAAATGGACGACACAATCATTGTATTTTTAGAGTCAATTCAAGAGGTTTTATTACAATTACTCTTTTACAAAGTAGAACTTATGAACCAATGGTACAAATATAAACAGAGAACTAGTGTGGAAATTGTACTACATGTAGTCATTACAAATCCAATGTAAACACAGTTAAAGCTTAGAAAATTACTTCTGAACTATATAATGTGGTACAGAAAATCTTTGCAGTCATATAACTTTTCTTTCCATTAGAAAAAATGCATGGACGTACTATTATAATCACTTTTTTGTTTTTAGTAAATGAAGAAATTTGTCCAAAAAAATTACCGGTCATTTTTGCTGCCTTCTTTATTAAACTGCTGGCTTCCAGCGTCTGGCAGGCGACAAGAGTCTCTCTCTTCCTCTTGCCTAAATGCTTTTCCCGATACCATCGGTTTGAGCGGCATAAGCAGCATTCCCTTGGGAAGATGTTTGATTGCTCTTTTTAAGTTCTTGGAGAACTCCGGTACCTGTGAGCGAAGGAGACTCTTTGCTGGGGGCAAAACCCCAATTTGGGGGGTTTTGAGACATGGCGTGTTGTAAAAGGTTTGATGGTCTCAACGTGTTTGGGGGACCTCCCTGCACAATTTCTAGGTGGACAACCTTTGCAATATGCTATTCTATAAGAGGGGGGAGGGTCACAGAAGGGGAAAGGGTGCCAATTTGAACCCCTCCATCCACTGTCTTCATGATTCAGACTGAAATTCATGACTATCACCTGGAACCAGAACATACTACTCCCATCCCAAAATACCTTTTGATGGGGGCAGGCATTTCATTGGAGGGAGAGGATAGGGTAAAAGTTCTGAACTACACCATGCACTATGAACATGTTTAAGACGGCAAATTATGTCTGTCACTTGGGACAGGTCTTTTTTTACGTATTATTTGATCCTTATCCTAAATTGACTCTGAAAACACATTTTATATCGGTTGCTAAGCATATTATTACCATAGCAACGAGAACTAAGCGATATTTATCATTAAAATATGATGAAAATGCATTATTTGACATCATACTTCCTATCAAATTAGTCATCTCCTTGGTGATAGCAATTTCTCGTCATATATTCTACTTTTCACGTCACTATGTTACCGTTGCTAAGGAGAAAATAGCCCTTAGCAACCAAATTTGCCATTTTGGCTCATAACAAAGTGTCAACTTTAGAGCGCTTTAACTTTTTAGTTAGAAAAATATTAGACTTGAAATTTAGCTATGATATCAACCAGGATGCTGAACAGTTTCTCAGCAAGTTTCAAGTCAATTAGCATCATAATCAAATAAATATGGAGAAATTTGTATTTTGGCGCAATTCATATTTTTGAAAAAAATGGTAAAAAAATCACGTTTTTGGCTCAAAATTTGTAAGCAAATTATCCCGAAACCTATTGAATTAGGTATCATCTTGTAGGAAATTTAATTGTCTTTCATATGACACCTTACACATGGTAAAATGAGGTGCTGTTAAAAAGTAATCCCCAGAATTGTACAACAGTAGTTATACATGGCGGCCATTTTGAAAAATGGCCGCCATTTTTTTCCAGTAGCATATTGCAAAGGTTGTCCACCTAGAAATTGTGCAGGGAGGTCCCCCGAACACGTTAATACCCAAAAACCTTTTACAACATTCCATGTCTCAAGAACCTGCTGTGCCCCCTGGGTATCTTGTTGGTCACCTATTAATTATACAGGGAAAAAAATAAAGGAAAAATAAATAGATAAGAGTTAAATTACCAAACATAAATGTCTGGCTAACATTTTTTAAACTAATACAGACATCTTGAGACTTATAAATAATGGTCTAGTATGGGCACGATAAGAAGTTAGAGAGCAAATTCTAACCACTTTCTTTTGTAACAAAAAAAGAGAGTTCAATTTCGACTTGTAAGTATTTGCCCAAACAGTAATACAGTAAGTCAAATATGGTAAAATAAATGTATTGTACAGTAATATCAAAATGCTTTGAGGTAAAGCTGTGCGAAGTTTTCTAACGATACCAACACTCTTCGACACTCTATTAGTTATATACAAAATATGGTCAGTCCATGACATACTTACATTAATGAAAACGCCTAAAAATTTAACTGTGTGGACTCTTTGGATAACATTATCATTCATTGATATTTTTAAATGTTTAGAAATGTTGGAATGAATATGTGATGTTTTATTGTAAAAATATATTAAATTGGAAAGTTCAGTATTTAGAGACAACCTGTTACTATCTATCTCTTTATCTCATCTGATTGATACACGTCTGGAAAAAGACACCATAAGTCCATAGGCTGATAGAGGTCTTTCTCATTATCTCATCTGATTCTGTTTGATATAGACTACATTGGAAGAAAAAAAGGCACACATGCACACACACAGACTAAGCCCGAGCAAGAAATTAGCTTTCAAGATGAATTCTATATCAAACTTAAAATACATAGCCATCCAGTTGCTTACCTTCTTCATCTCGACTGGAACTTTGGTGAGTTTGGGCAGAAGTAGCTAGTAGAGGCTTGCTGCTGTTGCAATCTTTCGGCTGATGTCAGCCTCGAAACATCCGTGAATCGCTGGTAGCATGCATTGGCGTAACTCCAGGGAGCGCCGACGCCGACGCCGAAGGCGGCGGAGCTCCAGATCCGGAATCGGAACACGAAAAACAGCAGAGTTGGGTCTTATTTTCTAGAAAAGTTAAACGGTAGTGATTATAATTTTGACTTACAAGTGTGCTCGACTCCTCTGGGCATCCGCAAAACCACTTGAAATTATAATTTGAAGAAGTCTTCGATGGGAAAAAGGGTGATTCCTCGTCCTAAACCGAGCCATCCATGTTGTACCGTCGATTCAACATGGCGGAGAGAAAGTACGCATGCGCGGTAGCGGCGCAGCAAATATGAATATTCATGCTATAGAGCACAGTTCGCTCGAAAAATGCTGAATATGCACGAGGATGCGTTTGTTTAAGCCTCGGTCACAAATGCCATTACGAACTGCTACGAACGCCGTACGAACGATTTTCAGACAATGGAAATTCGGGAAGACAATGGAAAAACAGGGAGATTCGTACGAAATTATCGTTCGTACGAACCTTTGTGACCGTAGCATTACATTCACCGCTCTGTTGTTTCGAGTCGTGCATATTCAGCATTTGCGAACGAACGGCGCTCTATAGCATGATAAGAAGATCAGTATATGCTTGTAATTTTGACTGTTTATGATATTGTTTTTATCTTGACGTGGAATAAATAAATGAAGAAAAAAAGAAAGAAAATGTCTTGGAATACAAATGCTTCTTTGACCTTGTGCAGTAGTACATCAGCAATAATGTACATGGTGAAAACAAAATATAATTCAAATAGTTCAAGCAATGTTTATTAATTTAAAAACATAATCAATAATGTATTCACTCGGCTAATAATGCTTTAATAACGGCTATATATTACGGATAATGAAAACATCATATCATTGACAATGAAATTATGATATGACAGGAAAGAAATGTAGAAATTTCACAAAAGATAACGTACCTGTTTACTATTAATGTATTTCAATTTATACACGTTTCTCTGCCTAACCCCTGGTTAGCAGTCATTTCATTCACCTGCTATGAGTAATATCAACTGTATGCATGGAATCTACTTTGCATACTATAGTCGCTGTTATGTCGGGCAATGCTCGGAAGCATTATTATTAATATAGAGAAACCTATGTTCAAAACACATGTTATACAGGTCCGTTGACATAGCCATTAAACCATAAAAGCCTAAAGAGATAAAATTAGTATCTATAAAAAACAATTGACACATACTACTTAAAGAAAAATCCAACCTTAACTGCAAACTACTCTAGAGGAAAGCAGGAAAATCAGAGAAGTAGACGGGTGAAAGTGTGAATGAAATCGGACATTAATTGAGAAACCTATTTAAAAAAAAATTGGTATATCGGTAATGTCTTTGTGATAAAGTGGCGGAAAAATCTACTTTTTGTTCCAACACACAGGATTACTAAAAAAATTAATTTGTTCACAAAGATTATGACTCGGGAGGGTCTATTCTTCTTAGAGGACCTATAATGATATGCTATCCATGATATGTTATGAGTAGTATAAACCCAAAGTAGAAGGCCTTCAGGAGACGAAGGAAATATTAAAGGATATTCTTGTACACGGCAAACGGGAGATTTATCCGCAACTACGCCACAATCCCCTGACCATACTGCCAATTTGAGATTCGCATATACTACGGGATCTCATATTTCAAACATTCATAACTTTCTTATAGTTGGTCCAATTAATTTCAAAATTTCTCAATTTTCGTTTTTCTTTTGCTGCTTTCATACATAACCTGTTAGTTAGTTAGTCTTTTATGAATACTTTTGATGTTGAGCTTCACTTACAAACTTCACTTACCATGAATATATTTAGATGAATTCGAAAAAGTCAAAACGGTATCAAAGCAACTCCAAATATAGACTAAATAATTAATTAAGATATTTTCAGGTTAAATATTTTCTTTCAAGTAGATTGTCGAAATGAGTTTGTCCCCTTTGATTCAAAATAAAATCAGACTGGAACAGAAATTAGATTGCACCATTCTGACATTGTAAAATATAAATGAAATTATACAGACTGTACGAAGACGATTGCGCAATATATATTTTCAGGTCACTTTCCCACCTCAGGAATAAACTAGGGTCACGTTCCGAAGACTAAAAGTAAAGAAAATTATTAGTTATGGAACTGCTGGTTTTCTGTTTATTCTTCTTCAATCATTAAAGTTTGAAATCGATCTTGAATCATTAAAATGATGCACCAACGCCTTTATTTCTTCCTATACATTGGATCACAGCTGCTGTGCCTATCACGTGTTATGGTCCCATGGTTATGTCTTCGGACTGTAGATTGCAAGGTACGGGGTTCGATTCCCTCCAGACATTGATGTACATTTGTAACCATCCGATCAAAGGGGGGGGGGGTAAATCGTTACCTGGTAGGATTTTTTTTTTTATAAATCTTTCATTACAAGCAGCTCTGCGGCTGCCTGAGCTAAAAAAAACTATTGTGTAAAGTCATATGGAAGCAAATAGAAACTGTGTCATTACTTTTATTAAATTACTTTATTGGTTTAAGTGTGACGTGCAGCTTGGGCTGGAAAGGACACTTTAGAACGTAACAGCATACGTAGAACTTCATTTTACATTATACGAACAAACAATAGTGTGTGATAAATCCTGATAAAAACTGATAGTCTCAAATCTGCACAATAAAACAGAATCATGAACTAGTTTTCTTTCTTCTTTTCTACATGTTATTTATCGTAGCCCCTATCATGAATTTGCAGGCCCTTGAAAACTCATCTCAAAATTTATCGTAGCAAGACGAGTTTATGAAAATTTGTGCAAAATTTCAGATGAAAAGGCTTATTACCGGTGTGTTGGCTCAGTCAGTAGAGCGTCCGCCTCACAACCGGGAGGTCGTGGGTTCGAACCCCGGCCGCGTCATACCAAAAGGCGTTAGAAGATGGGAGTCGCTGCTACCTTGTTCGGCGTTCAACAATAAGGGGATAGAGCAATGTCGATCTGGCGCTGCTAAGTGGCTGCCGGGCTCACGATCAATTGGGCAAAAAGAATTTCCATTTTCGGTTTAATAAAATTTGGAGCGGACTTTAAAAGATTATTATTATTTTTATTATTTTCCTCTCCATGATTTAATTTGATTTTGTTATATTTGATTTCTGCATTTTTTTCGAACACAATAACTGATTAACAAAGAACATATAAACATAAGGTATGATAAAAAAAAATGTACAAACAATAATAACTTCATGTCAAAATGTGTTTTGCATATATACATATAATAGCGAACTCAATATTTTACTATAGGCGTCATTAGAGGGACATTTGGGGTCATTAAGTAGACATTATCACTACGTTTAGGGTAAGGGTTAGGGTTAGATTTTTTTATGATGTCCACTTAATATACCATGTAGGGGTATATATATTTATATAACATATTATTATAATTTTAAAGTACTATCCGAAGTATCAGTGTAAAATGTGCAGGAGACCGCAATTATAAGCGATGCTTAGGTAGGATGGCGGCCTCGAAAGAAAAATCCTAAGGTGAAATTTCAAATGAAAATATGTTCATACGATCTTTGTGTATGAGTTTGTGGGTTCATTCTGTGAATGTATCGGGTGCGTGTGTGTTTGTTTGTGTGTAGCGAAAGGTGGATGTGCACGTAGATCTGTGTTGTATAGTGGAGTGGAAACAAATGTAGCCTTTTTAATAACGGAAACAGAAAATACGAAATAGAATACGAAATAGCAAAAATTACTTGCAATGTGACCAAAATTTGAGATATCAATAACTGCCTACTGCATGTTGAAATCAATTATATTGTTCTTTTTTAACTATTGCAAGCTATGATTCCATCATTGGGGAGACTCATGGCTAATTTTAGGATCGCAATGTTGATTCCTGCTGATGTGCTCGACTTCTTCAATGACGTCAAGAAGAAAGCTGTCAACATGAGAAAAAATGCAGCATCTACATCAAACTCTAAAATACGTTTCATTTTGTGTGTGTGTGTTTGGGAGGGAAGGTGGAGTGTGGATGGAGTGTGGGTGGAGTGTGGGTGGAAGAATACCCTGGAAGATATTTCCAACAAGGCCTAGTAGTTCTTTATTTCGAGTCACTAGACAAGCCCGTCCCTAACTCTAACTTTAAACCATATTGCAGCCTCAACCCTCACCCTATAACATAATACCTTTATTATAATTCCTTTACTATACAAATAGTCTGTCTAATTAATTATTTATTTGATTAATAAATCTAATATTACTGCAGTACAACACTTATAATAATATGGGTAAGGGTATGGGTATTATAATGAATAGGTTTGAACGTTTCATCACTCATTGTATAATATGTTTAGAGGAGGGGCCTAGAGTAAAGCAAGGCTTTTTGTGGATCGGCCCGGTGAATAAATAATTTACATGCGGGTAGGGGAAAAAAAGAATAGTAGAATGAAGGAAGAAGGAGTTAAAGAAAGAAAGGGGAAAGGGAAACTATGGGAATGGAGGAATGAAAATAAAGCCTGGGACAAGTGTGGCAAGAGCAAATGTCGGGTGACCTTCCCCTACTTTCTATTCTTAAGAGGGTCGTGGAGGTGTCGTGGAGGTGTCGTGGTATAGTGATTCAGTCACTTGACTCTCAATCCAAGGGTTAAGGGTTCGAATCCCAGCCCGGCACTAACGTCCTGAGGCAAGACTTTAATCCACATTTGCCACTCTCTACCCAGGTGTAAATGGCTACCCGGCAGTTGCTGGGGTAATACTATTTGGAGGGCCCTCAGGAAGAACAATATTGATGCTGATGAGGCTTCCCTGGGTAAACAAAATTATTGGTCTTTTTGGAAGTGATTACGCTATTGTTTAAGTGGCCCAAATGTGTCGAGCAATGTGTGCAGTGCTTTGTAAAACTGCTAGGAAAAGCGCTATATGAAATACCTTTTTGATTGGATTATTATTATCAACGCAGAGGGTTGATTTCTTGGAATTGCTAATCGATGCCCAGAAGCAGGAAACAGACGACAAGGCCTTTAACCCCGTAGAGGACGACGAGAACGACATCCATGCTGATTTGGACAAACATCACGATGTCCACTACCACACCAAGAGTCTTGGCAAGAGGGCTCCTCTGACCGATGAAGAAGTGTCTGCACAGGTAACGGTCGGGATGCTTCTGCACCTCTGAGATTTAAAATCAAGGAATTCGAGGGGTTCTGATGAATATGATTAGAAAGTGGCAATTTCTTTTCCTGTGGCATATCATCAGACAGACACATGTGGCAGAATAGTCTGGAAATAATGTCATTTTCCTGATGACTATTGCACTATTTTAGCCAAAAAAACCCCCAAACAGATCAGCAGTGAGTTGCAAATGGTAAACATGTTGTTCGGCTACATAATTTCCTCAATAGGCTATTATTGATTGTTTGTTTTATTCAAGGTTTATGCTAGTTGATTATGAAAATTACTATCATGGTTACACGTATTCTCTAAGATCCTGGGCCCTGTCTTATAAAGAGTTGATATTAATCGCTAGTTATTTGCGATTGATATCAATGGAAACTATGTACATAAGAGATATGGGACGGCAAATTCGCGATTGAATAGAGGACTTCGATTGATTCGGATCAATCGCAACTCTTTATAGACGAGGCCCAGGTCTCAATATTTTTGTTATGATACATCCCCCAGATGCTAATTTTCTTTACCGCTGGTGCCGAGACACCCACTACTCTCCTCATGTTCATCTTCTAGGCGTTGTCCATGAACCCAGAAGTCCAGGAGAAGCTCATCAACGAGGTCGACGAGATGACGCCCTCACGCGGCTCCGTCGGGTATAAGTCCATCTCCACCATGCCCTACCTGGATCAAGTGGTCTGCGAAACACTTCGGATGTTCCCACCCGCTGGCATGTAAGATATTCTATATTATTGGTCTAGATTAGTGTTGATACTTCGACAAACCTTAAACCTATACAATTTATCTAATTTCCTTTAGTTTTTAACATGATCATTAGTATGCATGGCAGTGTACGAGGGTGCTTACTCGCTAAATCTTCAAATAATTTTCTTCCTTCTCCTCACTCTTCTTCTTCTTCTTCCTCTTCTTTTTCTTCTGGTTCGCATCGAGTCCGTGGCTGGGGCTTCCTTATTGTATTACGGATAAGTACTTTATATGTCTTTGGTTGTTTTTTCCATGCATCTAATTATCATTATACTTCCAAATGCTATTGTAATATTTATTTTGAATTGTAATGTACATCTATGAATTTCTGTATTTGTTTGTTCTATTTGAAGTGGTTTTTTAAAACTATTTGTTGTTCGTCCTAAATCAGGACCATGATGAAAAACAGCGTTGCTGATCATGTTTTTTTAATCATGTATAAATATATTTCAATAAATTATTGAGCAAAATTCCTTTTCGAGTAACATGATCAAGATATACAAATTCAGCTAAAATGTCGGAATACAACGGTAACAGAGTAACCGCGGTGATACTCTGCAGTCACATCGGCTTCAAACCGAGCGTCTTTTGTGTCATTCGGGTCAGCATGATTTTTCTGTTCGGTGTCGGTCTTGAGTCGGTCTCATTCATCATGCCGTTTGTCCCCTCTATGGGATTCGGGTCTCCTTGTTATCGCTCTCCATCTCGTCCTGTCTGTAGCCAGTTTAAAATCAATTTCTCTACTGTCTTCATTAGTACAATCTATCCACCTCCTCTTAGGTCTTTCATTCTTTCTCCTTCCTTTCTTCTTTCTCTCTGCTGCCCATCTAATCAGTTCATCTTCATCTTTTCTATTCACGTGCCCATACCATCTCACTCTGCTCTATCTAAGTACCTTTACCGCCTCTCTTTCGTTGTTACCCCTCTCACACCTCAGACATCTAATTTTGCAGCTTCCAGCTTCTTCACGTAGACTTCCGGACCACGCTGTCAATCTCATTTATGTCGGTCTCATTTATGAGACTGAAGAATTATACCTCGGCCTCACCAACAAGACCGACGCCAGACCGATATCGGAGACCGATTCAAGAAATCACTGCTCTGAATGACAGTAACCAGGTCGGTTTGGAGTCGGGTTGGCAATGGTTAGGGTTGGTTTGGCGGTCTGACTGAGGTATATAACCAAGTCAAGGTAATACATACCAATTTTGTTCTCCGACATACAGTACCAACAGGATGTGTAACGAGACCTTTGTACATAATGGACTGATGATTGAGAAAGGCACTCAAGTCTTCATCCCTGTTTACACCATCCATCGCGATCCGGACTACTGGCCAGCACCGGAGAAGTTTGATCCGGACCGGTAATAATTCCTTACAATATCAAGTATTCTGTCGTTTTCTCTTGACAAGCGCAAGACGAAAAGCCCTGCTCAATATTTCTTTGTTTAAAACTATTAAGTATGCAGATTTCTTTGTATTTGTTTGGTTCTGATTCGACCATTTTAATTTGTATGATTGTATCAAGTATACGGCACTTTCACAATGCAGCAGTCAACGGGTTAATTTGTATGATTGAATAAACGCCTACTGCTTTCGTAAAAAAAATCAACATATTGTATGATGTGAAATCATTGTTTAATGGGGGGTAACAAAAAAATATATATTTTAAGCTTCTACAATCTTTAAAACCTTTAGCAAGCTTTCATCCATTTCTGTGGACCTTCTCAAGCCAAGTTGTTCTACACACGCCGTTTCTTGCGGTCAGCTACAGTAATTAATTCAATCCCAGTTTCCTCAACTCAGTCTACGATTCCAAAATGTATTTCACCTCTTCCTTTATCTTCTTGCAGCACTCTCTCTCTCTCTCTATTTTGATTTTTAGCAGCAAGCGTCAATTACGAAAATTACTTGATATGGTAATCTTGTAACGATATCAACAATATGAATACATGCCAGCAAAGTAAGTCATGTAAGTAATTATTTCTGAAGCACAAAGAAAAGAAAGAAAAACAAACAAATAAACAAATATTTAAAAAACTTAAATATACTCTATTATACTTCATCCCACTTTGTATTAATCACAGATTCACCAAGGAAGCCCGGGCCATGCAAGCAGCATCCATTCGCTTGGCAACCTTTCGGAGCCGGTCCTCGCAACTGTATCTGGATGCGTTTCGCTTTAATGGAAACCAAGATGGCGGTCGTGCGCGTACTCCAGAACTTCCGCTTAGAGACATGCGCTCAGACAGAGGTAATATAAAGATCAATTAATCTGTACATGAGTTTGGGAAATTCGGTGGCCAAAAATGCATTAACATAGTCCATATTCTTTGTCTAGTCTGCAAGCACAGACGCTAATTTGACACTTTATCAAAAAATCATTGTGCCTGGAGAGAGGCCTAGCCCAGCTACCTACTGGTTGTGTCAATATAGGAGCAGCTACAGTACATGGCATATGGTAGTCTTATAGTGCAGACTCTCTTTTATGACTGACCAGGGTTTGTGCCTGCAAACTATTCTTTGTCAGTGGCATAGGTAGGGGAGAAAGGGCACGGGGGAACGTGCTCACCCAATCGACTGGTGAAATAAAGAAAGAAAGAGAGAAAGAAAAGGAAGCAAAGAGAGGAAGGGAAGGGAAAGGGCGAGAAAAGAAGACCATTCACAAACCCTTTCCCGACATTAATCAGTACAGTAGCTTTGTAAATTTCACGTTTTAATCGTTGTCCCCCCAATTTTGGAATCACGCTACGCGACTATTGAGCATGATGATAGTCTATTTCACCTTGAGTCTCCTTTATTCATACAATATGTTTTATTTGTTTATTTTTCTTTTATTATTTCATTCCAATTTCTCTGCACTCAGATTCCTCCAAAGTTCGGGCAATCTGGTTTCCTGACACCTCCCAACTCCTAGGCACGATCGCAGATACGTGAAAGAAAACAACTCATGGGAAAATTGAATACCCTATTGTATGTCCGTGTCATTGTATTTTTATATAATAATAATGATAATAATAATAATAGGTCCATTTATATAGCGCAGCCTTTATATGAATATACTCTACTGCGCTTCATACAAAGTATTATATTTTAACCTCGGCTGTAGCTGAGCTTCCATAATAAGGCGCTAAAGCGTTCAAGGAATTTCTTCCTAACGGGTACCTATTTACTTCACCTGGGTGGAGGGTGGCAAATGTAGATTAATGTCTTGCCAAAGGACATTAGTACCGCGGTGGGACTCGAACCGCGAACCCTGTGATCCACAATCCGGTGACACATCTTGCCTGGTAACATTGGATGATTCCAAAAAAAAATTGTTTACCTCTTTCCAGGAAATAATTGTGACAATTTGATTTATTCAAGATAAACGAAGTTTATATCTACTCAAAAGTTTATTATCAACACTAATAGTAAAGTTGTGAGAAGATATTAATGTTATCTATTACGAAAACATCATATTGTCACAATCATTTCATGAAAAGAGGTCAGATTTTTTTCCCAACTTTATAGGCACTGATGAAGGTAGAACTAGCATGTTACAAATAATAATGATACTATATGAAAGATGGACAGGTTGCTAAAGTCTAGAAGAGACATGCTCCTATCGAGCAAGCAAGCAATGACAAATAATAGATTCAAGATTCAAGATTTATTTTATTCAAATAATCGCAACCTTTACGGTTGAATTGTTACTGAATTTACATATTTAAAAACAAATAAAGATTACAACAGGGGGAATAAAAACAGATCTAAGTAAAATACAATGACAGAAAAAGAGTACAAAAATTGCAAATATAAAATGACAAAAGAAATCAATCTAGAATTTGGAAAAAATGGGAATTTCATTAAAATAAAAACCAGTTGAAAGTAATTTAGAAAAAAAAAATTAATGAATTAGGAAATTTTCACTATAAAGACAAATTCAATCATGACTAGAAATTATTTTCATCGTTGAATATGTATATATTGTGAATAAAGAAAACATAGACTAAACTGAACTGAAAGAAAACATATGCTCTATTTCAATTATATAATATTGCACAGCAGAATTTGAATAATTTAAAGTGAATATCAGTAAATATAGCTAATAATTAGTAATCTTTAAAGGTAAAGACCAGTTTTGGAAACGCCCCTCTCTCAAAAAAAATGAAATAGAAGCTCTCATTACCAATCATGTGAAAGAATGTGTTTTGACTAATACGTGATGATACAAATTTTGCCGGGAAAGTCGGGAAACCGCCTACTAATTGATATATTTTGTAAATTATCATATCTATTGGGACCAAATAGATATCGCGCACGTGGTCGCGTAGTCCCATATACATCTCTCTGTGTACAGTGCTTGTAGCTTTACCAAGACTGGGCCAAATTTGTTATCATTTTGATGATTCCAGAACCTTGCAGTACACACTTATACTTATATGCTAGATGATCAACCATTTCTGATCGATTCCACAACGTTTCTTTCACAATACAATCGCATGACCAAAACTGGACTTCATCTTTAAGAATTTGATGTGATGTTAAAATATATTCAATCGAAATGCAATAAGACACAACCTGCCACTTATACGCGTATTCAATGTGGGCTTTCTCGTTTGTCACTCTCAACTTAAAATGGTGCGTGAACACTAACAACTCGAACGAAAACAATCATTACTACTTTGTATCAATATTCATATAGTGAATAGGCTTTAAAGGGGAAGTCCACCCTGGTATTGAGTTGGTTTTAAAAGAGGCAGACAAATGAGAGAAACAGGTCATTGAAAGTTTGAGCAAAATCCGATTAAAAATTAGAAAGTTTTAAATATTTGAAGGTGCGATCAAGCAAACACAAATTGGCAACTATGTGACTTCTCTCACGAGGTCTCCACCCATTTGCCCTGTACTAAAAACCTTAAAACATTATATTTTCCCTTTATAAGAAAAAATTTCAATCATACGTTCACCGTAAATATAATTATTTTAAATATTTTGTAATGCAACCCCTGTATGAAAATAGTCTAATATGTTATTATTAACTAAGAAAATGAAGGGTACGCCACAGTGTTGCCAATTTGTGAGTCAGTGATGACAACTTAAACAATTCATAACTTTCCTATGTTTCATCGGTTATTGCTCAACTTTCACTAATTTGTTTTTTTCTAATTTTGTCTGTTTTTATCCAAACCAAGATAATATCCGGGTAGACTTCCCCTTTCAGTCATAAAATGTACAAGAAATTGTTGACTGCAAGATTTATATTTAACAAATGTTTGAGGAGGGTGTTATACTATTCAACTAAACAGAAAGTTAGAAGGATCATATGGAAATGCAGATGAAGCCCATTTCTATTCAACAACGTAAGGCAGCGTAAGAGTAGCTTTTCATGTTTGTATGTTTTAATGAATTATGGAACATGTTTGTTTATTTTTTTTTTTGGGGGGGGGGATACCTAAGACAGAGAGAGAGGGAGGGAGAGAGAGGGAGAGAGATAGAAAGAGAGAGAGAGAGAGGGGAGGGAGGGAAAGGGAGAATCTTTGATGAGATATTAGAGGGGGTGGAATGAGAGATGAGGGGGGGGGGCGGGGTTGTAACTAGACCGAGGAAAGAGAAAACTGGAGAAAGTGATAGACAGATCAGAGAGATAGATTGGTTGATAGAGTAGGAGAAGAGGGGGATGACAAATATTGAAAGAAGGAAAGAAAGAGAGAGAGAGAGAGAGAGAAAAGGAGATTTGGGGAGGGGGGAGATTCCTCTTCTCTGTCACTTTTTCTTCTCTAAGACCCGATCCCCACGGCGTGATGATGATGATGATGAATGAGGCTGACTAAAGGTTATAATTATAAAAGTGTTAACAATTACGCACATTGACAATAACACATACCCGGAGTTAATATAAGGAACACCGTTATGACAGCCTACTACAGTAACAAATTACATTCTTGTTAAATCTCATATTAATAGGACAACTCTTTTACGTTAACTTTTACGTTTTGTATCATTCAAAAACGAAAACGAAAAAAGAGGTTAACAATGCCGTCAACCTAGCAGAACAACACTGGCTTAGTTATCACGCCCAACGGGTCTCTCATTTGTTGGCACACGCCTATAATAATAAACCATTCGTGTATAGCGCATTACACAATGAAGCTATGCGCTTCGGAACGAAAGGAAAAGAAAAGCAAAAAGAAAATAGACTACTGAGTTCCTTTTATCTGTTCTATAAGACTGAGGGAAGCAAGAGCAAATTAACGTTCATCATATGTATTGGTCAGAATAGGAGGAGCAATATTAAACACAATTCTGTTTACATGTCCGAAGATCTCTTTATGGTCTGTATGCAGTGAGAATTTCAGTTAAATAAAAAGGAGGTAGCTATAGTCCATTAAAACATTCATAAGCTAATAACAGTATCTTGAACCGGATGCCAGTCTGGACTGGTTTAATGCAATGATATCGAATCATGTAGGACTGTACCATGCATTCACTCCTACACTTAGTAAAATGAACACCAAATCAATGGAAGCAGGTTTTAATTTACTTCCATTTGATAGATCACCTGATTCAAGTCAGAGACTCTTCAACTATGACTCTGCTACAATAAGCATGATAAGTGGACCTATGTAAATAATGAATCGTATGATGAAACAGTAAATGTTAGCTCAGGACAATGTCGGGAAAGCAAATAGTATTGGCCATATATGGGCCTGTATTTGTTGAAAGAGCTTTTTTTTGTTTTTGTGTTACTTCATTTCATTTGCGTACTGTTCATACACCCACAAAGTGTGACTAACATTTTCTTACCTCTTGTCATGTAATGATTGTGACAATATGTATTAATCTTGATTAATATTGTTTAATATTTCTCAGAACCTTTGTGATCAAGCTTTATCGATCAATCTATATTGATCAATACAGTTCCGAAAAAAATATGAAGATACATGTGTAAGAGTTAAAATTATACTCCTTCCATACTTGTATTTGTTACAATTACTATTTATTTCTCTAGTCTCTTCTCTCTGTACATATTCATTTCACATCATTTGTTTATTCACTTACATATTAATTTCTTCAATTACATAACCCAATTCCTTTCTCCAATCATCTCCTCTACATACCAAGTCTTCCATCTCACGTGGTATGTTCCTTTGTTCTTTTCTCATTCTTTATTTAATATGATCTTGTGTGAATACATTAGGTATTTCCACTTCTTACTTATCATTGGTTCTCTTCTCCTTTACCTTTTGAATATTCAGTCTACTCCTAAATCCTATTTTGCTATTGGTTTATGATGTATTTCATTTGAATATACTTTACTTAAAAACGTTCAGTATGATGCTGCATAGCAGCCTACAATAAAAGACAGACAGACCTGACCTGGATATCTTCTTAGTCAGTTGTATTGATTTAGGGCTCTGCTACTTTTATGTTAGAGATTTAGGAGAGAGGATTTATTTGAGTTTGGCAGTGGTTTGTGGATGATTGGTGTTTTAAATATATATTGGTGAGAGGTTCTTGTTACTACTTTACACATGAATCAATAATAAATCATATTGTCATAATCACCATGATCATTTCATGAATAGAGTGAGAATGTTTTTAGACCACTAGAACAAATGAACAAATACTGCCATGGCTATAAAAATAATCTGTCGCTATGGAGTCTGTTTGGAATCTGTATAGTTTTATGACTGAGCTATCAAGGATTAAGGGGTGGCGAAACTTGAAAAATATTTAGATGGAATTCAATACTATCCTAATAATTTGACATGCCTTTATATTTTCCTGGATTAACTTGTCCTTTTTTTATGACGTGGCCACTTATGAATTCGTCTCACCGACCCCGAATTTGGCCTGTTGAAAGATATTATGCAAGAACCCGGGTAACACACACACTCAAACACAAAAGGAAGCCCTTTTATGGAAAAGGCGAGAAGTTTCAAAGGTGACCATTGGCATTGATTTTTTTCCATGCAATATTTCTTCGACATTGCTTGATTTCCTTTTTTGGAAGTCTTTTGAAATTGTGCAAATAAATGTCGTCATATTCTGGTTTGTACTTCGACCCCTAGAAGGCATTAGTCTACGATCGCAGACCGTGTACACGACGTCACGTTGAAACTATTTCGAGGTTAACCTGATGTTACTATACAGTGGTGTAATGTGATGGCGAATCCAGGATTCTCGTCTGGAAGGGTGGGGGGTAAACAAGTTAATTAAACACTTTGAAAAGCATAATCACACTTAGAAGATGAAGAAAACAGAACATCCTCAAATGTTTTTCTTCCGATGCCCTTTCAGTGAAATAAAAATCTATTGCAAAATAAAAATGTTATTTCCAGATTTCCAGGTGCTCTTTTGCGACAAAATTATAGCGAAGAGGGGAGGGGGGACATGGGCAATTTGTTTCCTCATTCATTGTCATTGTTTACTAAATAGAGGAAAGCCAGATGGGGTTTGGGGGGGGTGAGAAGGAACATGTAAAGGTGGAGAAGAAAAAAATCCTAATTTTACTTAACGCTACGTCATCTGTAGCCTACAGTGGGAGCAAGGGGTTCGCGAATGTAGCCTACGCTTGTAGTATATAAATCATAACATAATAATTCTGCGTCACTCAACTTTAATATTGCAGCAGTTGAAAGAGCTGAGGGCCTTTAATCGTCAATTAACTAGCAACCGGGTCCAATCTGAACTCGAAATGGAGGTCGAGTTAATGGGAATCTCCATGTCGTTGACATGGCTCCTAGCCATGATCACCCTAGGGCTCATCGTCCTGTACGTAGCGTAAGTATGATCTTTAATATATCTGTCTTTACAGAGAAACGGAGTTTCGCACTCCGTTTCTCACTGCTCAGAACTGCCTCCACCGTGCTTCCATGCACATTTTTAGGAAGTTTTAGGAAGGAAGAATCACCATAAATTTCTGTAATGGATTTCATAATTGATATAGACATGTATATACATGTCCATATATTGATTATGAAATTCATTAGAGAAATTTGTTTATAATTTATATGTATATATATATATATATATATATGTGTGTGTGTGTGTGTCTGTGTGTCTGTGTGTCTGTGTTTTGTTGTGGGGGGGGGGATAGTGTTCACAATTGTGGAAAATGTATTTCAAAAGCTGAAATAATATTTGTTATTTGAAGAAGGTCGTTTTGGTCACCACTTCATATACCGTTGTGCAATGTTTACATTCTATCAATAAATATGTTTATGATAATTATCTTTATACCTTTGACCCTTACGAGTGCTGATTTCTGAAGTAGCAAGAAGATTGCGTGAAAGGTCATCAAACTTTGTAAAGTTCACCTCGTAATCTCCTCTTCTCCTTGAAACAGTTCAAATGAAGATATCCCTTAAGCATTGTATTGAATTTCATTGAAAATGCCTTGCATTATTATAGGCGTTTAGGATATAAACACAGTGATGATAATAAGCTTCCAAACCTCGTATGTTTAAAGCATTTTAAAGATTACTGCCAGAAAGAAAAGCTGAATTTAAAGGGGCAGGTCATGAGAAAGAGGGGATTTTTCCATGAGGCTAGATTTCTGGAATATTTCCAGCCCTCCACGACTCGCTGAATGGAGGGGGGCTTTTCTTCTCTCGGCGTGAACATCGTGAACGAAAATATGTCGTGTGAATGACGTGTGTATGAATATGTCATGTTGAGACCCCCTCCCCCTCTTTAGATTTCATTTGTTAATGTAGAAATGCCCCCTCGCTTTTTGCTTCCGAAATTCACAACTTTCCAGATCGATCCAGACAAATTCAACAGACGCTCGTGTAATATTTCTTCGTTTTTTTCATTTTCAAATATCTTTTTATGCAAAGGACCCACTATCTATTATTTACAATTTTAAAAGTGTGCACCATTCAACAGTTTTAAGCATAATCTTAAACTTCACCTGATGCAGAAGCTTTGAATTTGACAATGTGTGTAATGTGTGTACTTTCCTTTTTGTGTGTGTGCTCGTGTTAGTTTTTGCATTTTGTGTAGGATCATCTACCTATATGTACTTTTTTGATGGTTCAACCACTTAGTGATTTCCCTTTTGTTGTGTTATCCATATTTGTTAGAAATTTTAATTGTATTCTTTGCCTTTGCATGTCCTTTTTAAAAATTGGTGATAAAATTCAAATCAATTCAATTGAGTCTTGTCACAGAAGAAGGGCATTGACCATGCTGACAAACTCAAAATATATTGTTCGTTTTACACGAGGCGTCATATCGATTGCGTCTTTACCTGAGCCAATCAAACCAGCACGCCGGTAATTTCACACAATATGCGCACTTTACATTTTGCAATTTGTAAATATTTGTTAACGAGTCAACCGTTATATGATGCGTCAAAAGCCGCGCAATACGATCAGCTCTCTTCTCCGCCTACACACTGACTCAGCGGACCCCGGTTCGAGACTTTGTCACGTCTTTCGGCCCCCAGACGTAAAAAATCATGTCTGGTTGAAACAAGTCTTTAAAAGCCCCAAATAGCACACACACACCCACACATACCAGTCTTTGGCGCAACCCTGTGTCCAGCAAATGACGTATCGTGTGCAACAGGCTTTGTATAGCTATCAATTTTGATATCTAACCTTTTTTCACTTTATCTTTGCTTAGGTATGATTGCTGGACTCATACTTACTGGTGGCGGCGTGGTGTGCCGCACGAACCCTCTCTACCAGTTTTTGGCAATCCCCTCTTTACATCGGTAAATTTGATAAAGATTGATAAATTTCTGATTGAAATTTTTTTACAGGACTATGAAATGATCTGTCATATAGTATAAAGGATTTTAAACATGTATAAACGAAAGAATAGGCAATTGTTACAATATATTGATTTCCCCGACTTGTGCCACCATTCCTTCTTTGTCTGGTACCATAATTCTGTTCCTGACACCCATTTGTTCTCCTGTCCTTCCAGCTGTCCCTGAGGAGTCTCCTCCAAATTATAGATAACAGTGATTAAATTTAAGGTTTATAGATAACTAAGATAAATCTATGAATTTATTGTTTTGTCATTTCAAGCTCATGGGTCATCATCATCTGACCCGAGTGATATCGTGTTTGTCCTTTCCTTTTGCTGATGTAGGGACTCCCTGGGAGGGAGTGTGGAGGGTTGGGGCGTCAAGCAGCTCTTGTTCACGTTGCATCATGAAATATATTTTACTTGTTTCATTTGTCATCAGAAAATTCCAGAAAATTTCGTGGATTGGAATAAGAAATATGGAAAAGTCTACGGGTAAGTACAAAAGGACAATTACATCAGATCCTTTCTCAAATTTTCAGTAAAATGCATGCAATCACTAAATAAGTCTGGATCACACAATATAAGAATGATAAAGCCCATGCATGTTGAATATCATGAATATTTAAAACAAAATCAGTAAATACATAAAGGGTTGGGTATTGCAAGGCACGAATATGAATATATTTAAACAGTGTGTTAGATATACATAATGTATTATGTACTTAACTAATATTTTCGAGAAAGCAGTTGGGTTGGGGAAAAGGGGGTGATTTGTAAGGTATTAGGGCAGCCGCATGTGCTGTAGTTCAGAGCAACCTATACACATAGTTTGGCCAATTTGGTTTTGATTGGTCACATGGCTTATATTCTTTTTTGTTGTGTGCTTGCCCAACGAAGGAGTATTTGCCACACTGTGCCCAAGTCGAACTGGGTTGCCTAAACTATCCTAATCAATGGCTCTGCTGTAAAGCTCTAACCTCATTACAGGTGTATAGATCTGTTACGTACATTAAAAATGAGGAGTCAAAAGTTCGCAAAAAGATATACCGCAACGGTCTTTAAACGGGTATTGCCCGTTGCTCGCGGGTCGTCATTTTGCTGACGTAGCACTGCTTCTGATGAAGTTTTTGACGCACTAAGTGAGAGTGACATTGCACACAAATAAATGAAACTTGAAACATTCTTAAAAAGGCGTTGAATTATTACCCGTGCATGAGCTCATTTCCTTAGCAGAGGTGATTAGCGCAAGCAATTGACGCAAGCGTAATAACGCCTCGCGTGCAAGGGGCATAATAGGTGTACGTATTCTTGTTTATTACAGGACGTATTCATTTAGGACGCCAGTCATTGTTGTTGGTGACCCCGAGATGTTGCGTCATCTCCTGGTCAAGAGCTTCAACAATTTCCACAACAGAGTCGTAAGTATTGCAAAGAAGTTTTACTTTACAAAAAAACACACAACATATTACATGTAATCTTTAAAGGTAAAGGCCAGTTTTGGAAACGCCCCTCTCTCAAAAAATGAAATGGAAGCTCTCATTACCAATCATGTGAAAGAATATGTTTTGAATTATAAGTGATGATACTTATTTTGCCGGGAAACCGCCTACTAATTGATATATTTGGTAAATTATTATGTCATTGGGGACAAAATATATATCGCACACGTGGTCGCGTAGTCCCATATACATCTTTCTGTGTACAGTGCTTGTAACTTTACCAAGACTGGGCCACATTTTTTCTCATTTTGATGATTACAGAACCTTGCAGTACACACCAATACTTATATGCTAGATGATCAACCTTTTCTGATCAATTCCACAACGTTCTCTCACAATGCAATCGCATGACCAGAACTGGTCTTTATCTTTAAAGGCTTCAGTGGTGATGATACATTTGAGCGAGTAACACCTGAAGAGGATCGGTACCACCCATCGAAACGTCGGGATAGAGCATGAGTGGGCCATTTTCGCTTTTCAGGGCCAACTTATCTTATCGAAAGAATATATGGTGTGACCACAAACCTCGCTCAAATATTACATGTAGTTTCGTAATATATTAGTTTGATAACAAAATTATAAATCATAGTTATTATATAAATATTTGTGGTAATATACACAATGGTAACATTTATCTCTAGAGCAGGGAGGAGGAGATATTTATATATTATGTAGTGTAGGTCATCATTGGCCGGACGTAATACAATGAAACTTGTATAAAAAGACTGTACAAGAGGGACAATCACGTGATCTTTATATACATGTGATATGGAAGCGTGGTCGCTAAGGAAAATTGCACTGTATGAGTAAAATCTATATGAATGATGCAAACCGTAATTTTACATATCTTAGCATGTGCATACACTGTGTTAGGTTATACATTTTTTGACTTTTAGCAGAAGATAATTCATGTTTATTTCTAAAAGCATCTGGCAATCATGGTAACCATTGTAGCATTAATACAATAGTTCTTTATTGTCATGGATTTCGTTTGTTATTATCCTACAAACGATAAGAAATGGGGAAGTTGTGACATAATTATTAGGCCAAGTCATAGCGATATTTCTCGGTACTCTTGTTCTAACCGGAAGCGCCCAAAGCTCTGCCAGTGAAACACCCGACAAAACAAAAGACAACATACACTGACATAGCAGCGAAGCTAGAGTTTTTAAAAACATACCATTGTTTGTCCGTGTATAAAGAGTTTCCCGCAGATTCCAGAGGAGTTGGAAGGAATGGTTTCCATCTTGGAGGGTGAGCGATGGAAGGAAGTGAGGAATATCTTAACCCCATCATTCAGCGGCGCAAAGATGAAACAAGTAGGTCTTTTGTACCATGTTTACGTGGTGATCTGTGAGAATATAAGGTTGTCGGATTAACTTTGACAGGTTGATAATAATAATAGTGAGCATGATGATGATGATGCTGTCGTTAATGATGACGTAACGGTGGTGGTGGTGATGATGATAATAATGAAAATGAGTATGACGATGATGATGACAGTGAGGATGATGATGGTAATAAAGATTGTGGTGATGGTGATGGGTGGTGGTGGTGATGATGGTGATGATGATGATGATGATAATGGCTGTGTTGGTGGTGACGACGATGATAATGGTGATGGGGATGCTATGACGATGGTATAGTGGTTGTGATCATGATGGTGATGATGACATTGATAAAGGTGATGATGGTGGTAATCATCATTGCGAGAAAGGGGATATGGACATAAGCAGAGAGAGATAGATAAAGAGAGATTGGAAAGGGAGACAGAAAGAGACAGACAGACAGACAAAGAGAGAGAGAGAAGGAGAGACAGACAGACAGTAATACATAGAGAGAGACAGGGGGAAATAGAGAGAGATAGAGTGCGGCGGGAGGGGGGTGAGAGAGGAGGATGAAAACTGTAAAGCTATCATGAGTTGCAGATGGAGAAGAAAGAACAAGAGAGGGGTGATATTATGCTGGTAACTACTATTAACATCACACATAATTCATCTGCTTGGAGCCACACGAAGTCAACACCCTTCCGATTCAAAATAGTCCAGTAAATTTAATACAGTTTTTTTTTAATTCTTTCCTTTTTTACAGATGTCACATCTTGTCAACAATAGCGCAGATAGTCTCGTCAAGCACATTGGCATCCAGCAGAAAGAGAAAGGACACATTGAATGCCAAAAGTAAGTTCTAAAATCATATAATAATAATAATAATAATCATGAAAATAATAACACTACTACTACTAATTATAATGATAATGATAACACTGCTAATAATATTAATGATAATAATAGTAATAAGATGATAATAATAATAATGATAATGATAATACTGCTAATAATATTAATGATGATAATAGTAATAAGATAATGATAATAATAATAATGATACTACTACTACTACTACTACTACTTCTACTACTACTAATAATAATGATAAAGATACAAATACAACGACTACTTAAAATAATTTAGATTCAATACTGTTCCTCATGAATGCACGGAAGTCTTTATCCCTAACGAATGCCAGGTACCCTGGGTGGAGAGTGAAACATGTGGACAATTGTCTCGCCAAAGGACGTTAGTGTCGGGCTGGGTTCGAACCCTCAACCCTCGGATTGAGAGTCAATTGAATTATTCACAACTTTACCACGACACCTCCATAATGTTTTTGAACAAATTCTTCCCCAGGCGTTCATATAATAATAATAATTAACAACATTTGTATAGCGCTTATCACAAAATATGTCTCTAAGCGCTTAAGAAAAATAGGAAGAGAAGGAATTACAGCCAAATATTAAGTTATACATAATAGATAGTGGACAATCGAGGGGGCTGCATATGCAAAGGAAAAAGGCTATTTAACAAAAAAGTAGGTTTTTAACATGGATTTTAATTTGTCTGTTGAATCTGCTTGTTTTATACATTGAGGTAAATTGTTCCAGAGTTAAGGGGATGCTGCATAAAAAGTTCGGGAACCATAAGACTGGGTATTGGTGGCAGGAACTATTAAGAGTGATTTCTTGTTTGACTATTAAGAGTGATTTCTTGTTTAACCGTATACACATGTATACGTATATATATATATATATTTAAAGACAAGTTGCCCTAAAATAGTGTTTACATGTTGTGTACATCCACTTTGTCTCTTTCAGAGTTCGAAACACTGCTCGTACTTTCTCGTTAGCATGTCGTTTCTATAGATGGAAATTAAAAATAATGCGTTGTTTCTTTTCTTTTGCAGCCTATTTGGGTCTTTCGTCATGGACACAGTTGGGAGCTGTGCATTTGGTATCGACATCGATTCGCAGTCGGACCCCAAGAGCCCTTTTGTGACCAATGCTAAGAAAGCCTTCCAGTTTGATCTTACCAACCCGCTCTTCATCCTCGGAAGTAAGCAACATTTGTTTTTGGCATTATTTGAGCCTCGCTCAGATAAGAGTTGGTAAACCGTGGCATTACAAAAGAAAAATAGCTTAGTGAATACGACTAGTACCTTTGTTGCGCTCAATTGACAAATATATTTAAATAATTGACATATATATATGTATTCATATTTATATTTATGTTTATATCCCTTCTATGAATATTCATGAGTTTTCTAAATACATGATTGGTCAATTGGTGGTCACATGATAAAGTATAATTTCACTATTAAAAACGTATCTCTGCCAGAGCTCCGAATATTTTCCACTATTTTTTCCTTGGCAGAACTGCGCATGCTCTCTTTGAGGTTTTCAAGTAGATAAGCATTGTGACATCACACGTTCAATCAAAAGTAATGCGTTAATATAACTGTGCGCAGGTTGACATGAAAATAAATTGTCATTGTCATTGTCATTGATAGCGCGTTAAAAACCATATGCCAGCCAATCATCAAGTCCAACGTTGAACTTACACAGATCTTTAAAGTGATTTTTCAACATTGGTGTTAAATCGGTTCGGATCTTAAAGAAGGGATATAAAACAAATATACCAAGCATTTAGTTCGTAAGAATAGTAGAAAATTAAATATCTTCGGAGGGACTGGCAATATTTACTATTGTTTCCTCGAGGCTTCGCCCCTCGGAAAAAAATAGTACTATGCCAGTCCCTCCTCAGATAAATAATTTCCACTATTCTTTCTCACAGCTTGGTATATTTGTATAATATAACGCCGCGGTTTATCGCTTTATACCTGAACGAACCTTGACTTTTAGTGGATTCACTGATTTTGATGATTTAGCGTATTGCAGCGTACCTCTACTATGTAATACGGTCTGTTCGGAGCTAGAAGGGCGTTAATTCATATAATGTTACACAAAGTTAACGCCCTTTTGGTTCTCAGCAGACAGTGACACCTACAGTGAAACGTCTGTAATACACGATCGCAAGGGCTGTCGAGAAATCAAGTCAAGAACAATACCAATATCCAATGGTATCATCTTCATCACCTTCAGGGGGGCGTTTCATGAAACAATTAGTCGGTGATTTTCACCGACTAATATCATTTTCACCGACAATTTTATTGTCACCGACTATTTTTCAGGCCTCTGATTGGTCAAATTTAGTCGGCGCCGACAGTTGTCGGTGGACAAATGTTGATGAAATGCCCCCCAGGTGGCGCTGTAAAGCGCTGCTGTGGTCTTCACGATAGCACGCTATGCAACTCTATCACCTGCCATTTGTGTTGCACCTTTCATTCCTTGTCCAGACACTTTCTTGATATCATCAGTCCAAGATATTGGTGGACGACCTCTACCCCGTTTTCATTCGACTGCTCCTTGCAGTATTTGCTTCTCAACACCTTCAGATCTCCTAAAAATGTGCCCTAAAATAGTTTAGTTTTCTTGCGATGATTCCCCTTCTGATGGTCAAGTCTGTTCAAATCTTTTCCAGGACCCACACATTTGTCTTTTTATCTTTCCATGACACCTGCAACAGCCTCCTGTAGCACCACATTTCAATGGTATTGTATATCTCACAGAAATCCCGACGTTCGGGTTATGTTATGCATCTATGGAATACTTCGTTCATTTCAAAAGGCGATGGACAAGGTTCTTGAAATGGCATTGGGTTGATTTTTGAAAGCATCTGCGATCGTGTTTTAAAAAACCGCTCAAAGGAGACAGGAAAGTTGGTCTTTGCAGGCAGGTGGTCTTAATGTAATGTACAGGTTCATTTAATATATGTGTAAAGAGAGAAAAAAGGCGTCTTTGTAGACAGGAGGTATTTTTATACAGGTGGTCACTAAAGCAAAATTAATGTTTAGTGTTTAGTATCTAGTGCACTCAACACTTAGTGCCTAGTGTTCC
>CP137670.1:35491289-35693789 GCA_037976565.1 Mesocentrotus franciscanus
CTCTATTTAAATTCATGTATGCTCCAAAGCCTTTCTTTTAGGAATGAATGAATGCATCTAATTAAGTACACAAACTGATCAATATCGAACATGTCATTATATCAAATCCTAGATATCATTCTTCATATACTGTATAGAGAGAATGACTGGAAATTCAATTTTCAATATATATTTAATGGTTATCCTCCTTCAAATGTGGAAGACATTCTCTTATACTGTAACCCCTTTGACATAATAATCTAATGGCCATGGCATTTTTTCTATCTAAACATATAATTTTGAATAAAAATACCTTAAATTTGTCATGGATTCAGTCTTTCAGGCAAGTTCAGCTAAGGCAAGATTGGCATGGGTACTTTGGAGGAATACATGAATGGTGCCACTTGTTGCTTTCCTCTTTCTGTAAATAGGGTTTAATTGAAAATATTACATTACATGTGCATATCTATAGTTTAATAGAACCATTATCATAGATTAGCAGGATATCTTCCTGACTATTACAAAGTTTAAGGCTGAGTGGTAGTACATGTAGGTACATAACAATTACAGTACTGTTTAATTACAGTTAGCATTACAACAGTTGTAAATTTAATCATGAATATGAAAATGTGAACTTGCAAAGAGTAAACTTTAATGCATTACAATGAATCTTTAAGTGTTTAATTATATTGCAAAAGTGTATTGGAAAAAGAGGGAGGGTTCACTACACACACTGATGGAATTTGGTTATCAAAGGGAAGTCTACCTTGATATTATGAGGTTTTGAGAAAAGCAGAAAAATTACAGACAAAACTCAGGGAAAGTTTGAGGAAAATCTGATAAAATATAAAGTTATGAATCCTTAAAGTCTTAAATGACTAAACAACATGTCTGGAACTACCTAACAAAAAGAAGAAAAAATCAACTACAGGCAAGTTCAATGGTCTTGCAGGGTTCATCTGAAGAAAAACTTGCAAACATTACAAAGATGTATTATAGAATCAGAACATGATTTTATATGGGATGTACAACAATAGGGTATTGAAATTGCCTGAGTTGATTTTTTGAAAGTTGTTTCAATGGTGTTAAAAGCAAATTGGCATCTTGTGAATGGTGTAGACTTTATTTTAGTAACATTCCATTTGCAATTTCTTAATTAAGGCTACGAACATCACTGTTATGATAATTGTAGATCTATCACATCCAAGATGACAAGTGACATTTGAAATTAGATTTATATTTGGCTTCCTACACAATTAATCATAGAATGTCTCAAATTTATTCGCTTTCTGTTTCGGCTATGTGTATACATGGTCTCTCTTGCTCCCTATTAGTACTCTGCAAGCACAGACCCAATATTTACCACTTCATTACAAAAATATATTGTGTCTTGAGTGAAGCCTAAACTGGTTCCTACTGCTTAGCCTGGGCTGCGTTCTTAGTCTTCTAGCTCAGATCCTCTCTTCCACACTTCATTTCATTATCGCAGTCTGTTCTTATATCTTCTGGGTTTTTAACATATCCCCATTTTATGTGAATCATGCATTATGTTGCATATTAATGACTGAAGAAAGCAAGTTTTAAATTTTAAATTAAAAAGATCTAAGCATACATGAAAGTCAAAGGGCTGGCTCAAAGAGATAGGAGCCAGAAGAAAAAAAGGGGGAAGGGGGTGTGGGGGAATTGGACTCAAACTCATGAGATTTCACAAGAAGACTTTATGAAAGCAGGTCGTATATATTATAATAAATATACATGTAGTTGTGCTTTGAATCATCTTCACATGAAAAGAACTATGGGTAAGTAAATGTTTGAAGAAAGAAAAAATTGCATGTACCTGCTACTGCTACTTGAAGCTAACCCTCATTGCTGAGAAACAAGCCTTGAAGTACTGTTACTGTCATATTGCTCGAAAGGAGACTGTAGTTTGGGTAAGAGCAAAAGTTACAATTAAATTTACACATGTAAAGTTCCAAAAATCAAAGGAATAATTAAACATGCTTTAGTATACAATATATACAGTCAAACCGGTCTATAGCGACCGCCCAAGGAAACACAAAAAGTGGTCTTTGTAGACAGGTGGGTGGTCTTTGTACACAGGTTCCTTTAGTACATGTTTCAATGAGAAACCATTTTCAAGGGAAACAAAAAGTGTGGTCTTTGCAGACAGGTGGTCTCTGTAGACAGGTGGTCACTAAAGCAGGTTTGACTGTATATATATATATAATGTATGAACAAGTTTAAAGATTCAAGTTTTATTGTCCATAATAATACATACATTTGCTTCGCTTCATAATATATAACATAGGCTTAACATGATATTATTTGATGAGAGCCAGAAGGGTGTTAACTTAATGTTGAACAAGAATAAGTCAACACCATTCCAGCTCTCAGCAGACAGTACATGCACATAGCACAAATTTTACTCTGGGTGACATCATGAATGCATATTTAAACAGAAATAGCAAACTGACATAATAACAATACTGCAACTTCCTCTGATCAAAAAGAGGAAGAGAGAGGTAGCTACATGTATAGTGAATGAGAGAAAGAAAGGGGAAAAAGAGAAAAGAGAAAAAGAGGGACAAAAGGTAGAAAGAGAGACGATATAATCAAATCAGGACAAGACATGTACATTTCTACTCATCTGCATAATCTGCATAATAATATACAATACAAACACTTCAGATCATAGCTATCCAGTATACATGTAGGTACATTTACAATTCCACACAACATGTAATTCACTGAAATATGGTTCAACATATTTTCAACCACAGAGAATCATGACCCTGATATGATGTAAGTTTCATTTATATATTATAGCTTTTCACGCAAGAGATTCCTTGTATATATTGTATATAAAGGCATTTCTTCATTAGTTTACTATGTTTTCAGCATTGACATGTCATGATTGTAATTTTCATGTGTTTTCACTTATATTTAGGTATGAAATACATTTTTGGACAAATCAAAACAGGGAAATATTTCATGTATGGGGAGTCTAAAAATGCAACACTGTAGATTTTGATCGGCAACGTCTTCATAATTATTTTACAGTTCTCACTGAAATTTGGTATGTAATGTTTTAGTGATATCCCCTAAAATCTCTGTGAATTTCACAAAGATCCAAGCTATTATAATAAAAAAGTTATGATCATGTTTGTAATATGAAGCACTTTTCAAATGTTACAAATTTACATTTTACAATTATTAAGGTAATTTTAATGTCGTTAATATCTCTTTATGAGAAATAATGGCCATATTTAAAACTTTTAAAAGGTACATGTATGGAGAAACTTAAAGGGCATGTTTAATACAGTAATTTTCATACAAGTAAGAGCTGAGAATGGATCATATCAAATCAATGTTTGGTAGTTGTTGCTGAACTTAAAATAAATATTTGAAGAGCTGAATAAGTATGTTACTTTCTTTTAAATCAATGATGGTTTCGTTTCCAAGAAATAAAAGAGTGACTTAAATCAAAAGTTGTTTTTGTGAAATGCAGAACCCACAGTTTTCTCGTGCACTGATGCCATGCAACATGCTACAGTGTATCTTTGTAACATTTACAATATGATACGTCTAGAAAAAACACAATCCTAAGATTCCTAACTTTGTAGGTTAGTATTGATCCTTGTACAATTCAAAAATGGTAATTTAGAAAATACTAAGACAGCACTGCCAACGAATTGAACGAAATGAATGGATGAGTACTGTTTAAAATGTTTCCAATCAGAATCTTGTTGCATATTCTGTTTAGACACCCTGTAGAAACAAAAATCTTTTAGTGCAAGTTATGATTATTATTTGGCTTGACATGGCAACTAAAGAAACTATAGTACTGCTAGGGACAGTCAGATTTTCTGCAAATTTAGTCTCAAAGTTACTATTCAGTGCGTATATTAAATAAACAAGGGTAACGCTCTCGGTCTCGCCTGCATTGCACAATTCGATATGATGAAAAATTGAGGTTAGGACATTATTTATAGCAGGCGCCCAAAAATGAAATCCTCTGAATATAATCAGCATTTTGAAGTGAATATTGACTAAGAATCATCAAAAGAATTCTTTACAATTATTTGCACCAAGATAGATAACTTTCATGAAATTTGAACAAATAACAAAAATTGATTAATTCATTGTGAAAAACATAATCCAAGTCTACTGACCTAAAATGACCTTTGACGTTGACTTTGCGAACTGGAATTTGTGTCATATGATTTGTGATACTTGATAACCCTTGGGTATAAGTTTCATGGAATTTGAACAAACACTTTTGAAATTATGCTAAAATTAAAATTCAAAAACTTAACCTCAGGTTAAGTTTTTGATGATGATGCCACAACATAGTCTAAGTTTGTTGACCTGAAATGACCTTGACTTTGTGACCTGAAATTTTCCTCGCATGATAGGGAATACTTGATAACTTTATAGTCCAAGTTTCCTTGAATAAGAACAGATACTTTCAAAATTAAATTAACAATTCAAAAACTAATCTCAGGTTAAGTTTTTGATGTTGACGTCGCCGCCGTAACCGGAAAAGCGGCGCCTACAGTCTCGCTTTTGCTCAGCAGGCGAGACAAAAAGTGTATCAGTTCCCAACTTTGGTAGATCCCAATTAAAAATTCATAACCAATATGACTTTGAAATGTATTTAATGATAAAGAGTAACTTTTTTTTCCTGTCAAATGATACCCTATTCATAATATTTCTGTCACGGGTGACTGAGCACCAGGGTCTTTAAAAAGTGTTGTCAAAATCGCCTTGTACCAAGTTTTGGCTGATGGAACGAATGTGGGTCAGGCCATATTTCTTGGGTCTTAAATCCTGTTAAAAGTTAAATTTTGCCTCGTGATTTGGTGCTTCATTGTTTAAAATGATGCAATGTATCTAGGCTTTCCCAGAATCTTGTTTCAATCCATAGGATAACCTTTTATTATTTTGAACAGCCTACTAACTTCTTGTCAAATATGTACAAGTTTTCTCTGCTCACTTGTCCGCTGCCCTATTTCACATGCGTAAGGAGCATACTGTAAGGTGTTTATCTGGAATACCAGTTTCATAAGCTTTGAAAACTCAAAGGTTACGAAACCCAAATGCAAGAAAGAACACATATGATGATAAGTATCAAAGAAATTGACAGTAGACTTTCATTTTAAAAAAGATAACATTCCAAATAAACTTTATCCATTTTGTATCACTCAGTGAGAAGAATTACCTGAAACAAGAGCTGCGAATATCATAAATTTTGCTTGTAATAAGCATTTCTTTGTGTTTGGTTTGATATCGACACCATTTCTTTTCAACTGCCTAATAGTCAATGTAAATACATGTAAATGAGTAATTGTGTCTGGAATGAGATAACACTATCATAATGGCTTTTGATCCACATTCAATGCTTCAGTCCATATTTGGTACAAGAGGAATTTGACAAAACCGGTACTTTTTGAAAAGCCTGCTGCTCAGTCATCCGTGGCAGCACAATTATGAATATGGTAATATTAGACAGCGTATAAGTTACCCTTTACCATGATATATGATTCAAGCCAGGTCACATAGGTTACAACTTTCTAACTATAAGTTACCAAAGTTGGGTACACTTGTTTTTGATACGCACTGTAGAGGTTGTTGCAATCCACAGCAGTCATTGATTTTGCACAGAGGGGTGGGGAAAACAAATTACCACCCCCTAACCCTCTTTAACTTTTTTAAAGACTAAAACCAATGAGCGGCTCTACATAATATACCAAACAGAATGGAAATCATACTAGAGTTAAAGAATAACTTTTTATATGGACTGGTGTGCATAAGCATAACTTTGACATAGACACACACAAACAAAAATCCAATAACTTTTAAAAGGAAGACCAACTATTAATGATTGTGTAGGAGAGTGCATATACATGTATGCATGTACTGTACATGTAGGCAGAAGGGAATATCTTTATCACATAGAGCAACAGAGTGGAAATGGGAACAAAATAGACAAATGATTTATTCAAAGGAGAAAATTATGCAAAGAATATCTTTGTACAGGGAATAAATAAAATATATCTACAACAAAAAAAAAACAACAAACACAAAGAAAGGGAAATCAGATGAATATTGTTGGAGAAGAACATTATATTAAACAGTAAATTCAGAGAAAATATCTATATATTAATGTGAATGTTAAAGTGCTATATGTCTTTTCTCTCTATATACTGTTTTATGTTGTATGTATCATGTCACATGTACATTTTATTTATTTTTCTCTGTGAATAATGCATGTAAACGCAACAACTTTCCTTTTGGACCAATAAATTTGAATTGAATTGAATTGAATTATCTTTGATGCAAATTATGCTTCAGTTTCCTTTATTTGTATACAAATTCAGACAAATTGCAAAATATTTTGGTAATGGGAAGATAACTGACCATGGTTACTTAATCTTGGGTAATTAATACTAGTATTCAGTGGTTTGGATCCTCAGGGAGAAGTGTATTATAAATCAAATTATATTTATTATTTTAGCTTTACCAAATCTATAGAACATAATGGAAATTGAATGGAAAACTGTATTTTCCAATCAATAATATGACTCATCTGTAAATATGTGAACATGTAGGGTCCTATTACATGTATATTAAAGATATGTAATAAATCGTTTTTAAAATGGCATAAGAATAAGGAGAGGGAGAAAGTGGATTTTATTTCAAGTGCAACATGGATGCTTCACAATATACCATTGCTCATTCTGTCAATAGGCCTAATGGACTAAAACATTAACAAACATACTAGAAAATAATATTTTCTTTTCATGATTTGTCACAAGGTTTGGAAAACAAAAGTTGTTCAGTTTTCTATTAGAGGGATATCAGATGGATATAAAACAGGGTGACGATGTTAATGCAGAGTTGATAGTGAAGGGCAGATTAGGAAAGAGAAAAGGAAGACACTTTAATAGTAAAAACATGTAGTACGTAAAGGGACTTTTGGTCCTCTTATACAGAACATGTAGCTTGAAAAAGTCGAAGAAACTGTGCGGCAAATGTGATTTCTAGACCATTCTAGATGCATTTGACTGAAATAAGTCAACTTCTGCAAAAATTACTATCATGATAGCAGAAGTGGATCAATAACTGCTTTTCAAACATCATAAATTTCTTATACTACTGTTACAAATTTTCCAAACAGTGTTCATTCACATGTTAAAGGTACTATGTCCCATTTGCAGGCAAAAAATGAAAAGCTTAAATTCCAAGGGCATTTGTAAGACACTGTACTAATTTAGAACTTCCCTAAAAACGAAAGGGCTTGAAAATGGCTTTTAGTGGGAAAATAACAAACATTAGTTTTCAAATCGACTTAAGTGATTGCAATCACCAAAGTAATAATCTGATTTTCAGACCCTTTTACCTAATGGTTGTACATGTACGTCTGCACAAAGATTCAATCAGTTTAATTTTGGCCATTACAAGTAGTGGGTTATTGATATAGAAAATGCTCATGTACACCCTGTACCTGTTACAGCTCATTTTAGGTAAGTTATTACCAAAGAAAAAAAGATGCCAGTCAATCACTCAATAGTGTATGACAGTAAAGTCTAGAAGGTAAACAGGTTTCCTTGCATAATTTGAATATTAGGACACTGCTAATGTTTACATTTCACAGATAGGACATACATGACATATTCATGCAAATTTCTACAGAATTTGATGTTGGCCGCAAAAGGACAGACATGTAGTATTTTAAAGCCTAAGTCCACTTAAAATAACTTTTAATAGAAGCAGAACCAAACAAAAAAAAGTTTGAGCAAAATCAGATAACTAATAAGAAAGTTATGAATTTTTGAAAAAGTATGTAAAACTGGAACAATGGAAATCACTACACAAATTGCCAATTTGGTTATCAGTTTGTGACGTCATCACTGGTCATGTCCTCACTATTTATCAATTGCTTTATATAGTTTAATCCCATTCATTTCCCTTTAAAAAAAAACTCTTTATTAGTGCATCCACACAAAAACATATTACAATCAATCTAACTTGGATGCTGGTGTGAAGAAATAAGATTCTTAGGGAGAAAATAGGAAATTTATATTATCAATATAAAGAAAATAATTAGTGGATAGTGAGGACCTGACGTCACAGACTCATGAGTGAGTTGCCAATTTGTCTAGTGATTTTCAAAGTTTTTGATGTCATTACAAATTCATAACTTTCTTATTAGTTATCCGATAGCGCTCAAACTTTTTTTGATTGGTTTGTCTGATTTTTCTGCTTCTATTGAAAGTAAGTTATTTTTGGAGTGGACTTGGGCTTTAAGGGTGGTCCACAAACAAATATTCAAACTTTTTAATTTGAAATGTGGAAGAAGTATGAACTTATACTTGCAAAGCACAAAGTCCCTTGCAGCTGGGCTCCAGGGCTTGCTTAAGGGCTTTAATGTTCCTAGATATTCTAGTGCAATATGTGCCATCTATTGAAGCACTTTCTAACAAGTTTTATGACTATTATGTCATAAATAATTCTTGGTTGAGAAGGACTATTAATCTAATGCTGATTTTCATACTGATACAATCAAAATTCAAACCTATTGTTATTACATGGTATACACCCCTTGTGGATCACGCTTAGGTTTATATGTACATGTACATACATGTACATGTACTTACAGTGTGTATCATGCTCTTTCTCAATCAAACTGATGACAAGATGGACTTTGACTACCATTCTGGCTTTGAAGGCAACACTTCAATTTGTTGGATCAAGAAACTCATTGGTTGGATGAATATCTTTGACAGTTCTATTCAATCATTCTGAAAATTGCAATTTTTCCTTCTACAGCAGATTTATTTCCAAAGTCATTTACCGGTACATTTCATATATTTGCTGACAGATAATTGCAGTCACTTTTGCAATCAATTAGTTACTCTATCCAGTTATATCATATGATCTCCCTTTCTCACTCTTATCTCTCTCTCTTGCAGCTGCAAGTTCCAGGTTCTGTTTTAAGTTCATGCAACTTACAGGAATACATGGGTGTCATTGACAATAGGGTAAAGGAGGGTACTTTTGACAGACTTTGTTTCAAATCGGCATCCCAAATATATAGCTACAGATACTGGGTAATAAAGTGTACATGTACATGTACATGTAAATGTAGCTGCACAAATCTAGAGTCTGTTTATCATGCATTTTATAGATTTGGAGCAAATAATTTAGAACATAAATCGGTTCTACAAAAATTAAAACTTGGGATGAAAAATAGGAAATCTGAAAATGATTTACTTTTCATTTATAATTTCAAAGCGTAGCCAGTCGAATGGGAGGAAATAAATGCCAATATACCTCTTACATGTAGTGAGAAATAATTTGTTGTGATAGCTGATATTAATAATAACAATAATAATAAGATATTTCTATACCACAAATTGCAAAATGCCTCTAAGCGGTTTAGAAAGAAAATAGTTGAGAAGTTAAGGAAACAGAATTTGCATTACAAATTACATCAAATCAATTAACATTAAAACTTTGCAAATGAAAATAATACATGTCCATAATTACAAATCGCTTACAACCAAAATACAAATAGTTCAAAAATTAATAGTATCCTATGTTAATCTACACAAAATATAAAAGGCAAAAGATTAGAGGGCTATTCAAGAACAAGATTTAAAGAGATGTGTTTTTAGCATTGTTTTAAATGTATTTAAAGAACTGGCATTGCGAAATTGAAGGGGGAGATTGTTCCAAAGAAATGTAGCTGCAAAAAGAAAGAATGACCATATTGTTTATAAGAAATAGTGTGAGACCGAGAGAGGAGAGATTGAGAAGCAGATCGCAAAGTCCGGACAGGAGTGTATCGAGGAAGGAGTTCAGAAAGATATGAAGGAGCGAAACCATGATAAGTCTTGAAAGTAGCATTGTTTTAATTGGTTGCTTTAAAAGCAGATATAACGCATCTACTTTAATACTAGCTAAAAGACATGTACATTAAAATGCAAATTTTCACCACACTTAAATTGACTTGCCTTGTCCCAGACTTCAAAATCCCTGTCTACAGTATCTCTCTCAGTCTGTTTACTTCTCTCCCTTTATTTCTATCTTGGCTAGGATGTAGAACTTTGCTTGAGTCTTTCCCATTCCACCATATTACTATTCTTGTAACCCCTCCAGATGATTTCCAGGTAAATTTGCAAGGGTTTCACTATCCCCACCTCCAACTTCACTTTATAAAGAAAGTTTGATAGTAAAAAATTTGAAAGAAATAGTATTCATATTATTTGAATAGTTCGCAACTGGTCGCAAAATAGAGATTACTAGGTCAGTAGCACGATCAGAGACTTGATGCGGTGCTCATCATACATTTGAAAAAATCTTGGACTTGCATTTAAACCATAACATTTTGTAAACCGTTGTATCAAAATGAAGAGCAAGTCCATATATATGCAAATTATCAAATTTTTGGTTAAATTTTGGAATTATTTTAAAGTGATTTGTACGAGAAGAAAAAAAGAGGCTATAGTACTAGTACTAGTTACTAGCTAACGCCAGTAGGTAAGGTTCGTTGGGTGTGGGTACTAGTTGTGATTATGAACAAATTTGAATTTTTGTTTTATATCTCTTGATAGGGTATATACTGTATGGATGTCAATTAAGGCTACGTGATAACAATGTCATACTATCAGTAGGGGTGCTGGTCCGAGAATAAGGATCGTCCGCACAAACGAGGATCGTCTTCGTAAACGCAGACAGACGCGTTGGGAAAAAAAAGGATCGTCCACATTTTCGCTGATGTTTCTGATTTCCGATCCGCGCTTGGTGATGCGAAAAAACAGGTTCTGCAATGATTTTCTTGATGCATTTTACATTGACTTTGTACAGAGACTTTCACGTTATGACCGATAAATCCTCGGGAAGACAGACATAAAAGTAGACGGTGAACGCCAGGGCGCGAATCGGAAACCTGAAACCCGAAACCCGAAACCCGCAGTGCGCCGAAGAAAAAAAACAACGATCCTTTATTTTTTAGGACGCATTTTGTCCGTGTATACAAGGATACCCTCGTTTATGTGGACGATCCTCATTCTCTGACCAGCGCCCCTACTGATTGTATTTATAACCTAGATCTACATCTACATCGATCCTAGCCATGCAGCTACCATTGCATTGACTCGAGGATGACAGCTATATTGTACATTAAGAAATTTGATTTCGACGTCATATGTAACCTTCAAGGACGTCAATCCGATACAGGGGGGACATCATATCAAATGTCCCCACCCCCCATGTTTTGTCAGAAAAGGGAGACCACCAGGAACAACTAAAAAACACATTTTAAACATTAGTGCTCCTCCCCCCTTCCCGGCCCCTCACCCTTATTCACCTGCTGGCTGATTCGATTTTGATTTGAGGCTAAATATTTTCTCACAAATTGCCCCTGACCAGCGCCCCTACTGATTGTATTTATAACCTAGATCTAGATCCTAGCCATTTGCATTGACTCGAGGATGACAGCTATATTGTACATTAAGAAATTTGATTTCGACGTCATATGTAACCTTCAAGGACGTCAATCCGATACATCATATCAAATGTCCCCACCCCATGTTTTGTCAGAAAAGGGAGACCACCAGAACAACTAAAAACACATTTTAAACATTAGTGCTCCTAATGCTCAAGCTCGGATCGATGCCCTTGGCAAGCTTACATAAACTAGTTAGGTCCACGCCTAAAACGCAATCATTAGCGTCACGGTTTATCGATATTTTTATCGTATTCCATTCCACCCTGCAGGGCAAAACCAGGCCTGGCCATGGCCAGGGACATGGTCATGGTTGATGGTTCGTGATCCACCTCAGACCATAGGCATCGGCGCATCCCTGCCGGTATGCCGCGAGCTCCGGCAGTGCTATCATTTTCATTTGAATGCGAAGCAAGTTAGATTTAAAAAAAAAGGATGATTCTAAGACGCTGATACTGTAGTAGAACCTACCTTAATCAGATGGCTGAGCACATAATAGAGAGCTATGTTGATGTCTCCGCATACTACTGCAATGTTAAGGGAAACCTAGCTTCGTGTGGTCTAGTTGTTTCAGTCTGGCAACCGTGTTCGTGAACGAGAAGAAAGATGCACACAGCTAGCTAGCTGGATGGAGACCTGGATGGAGCTCGATTGTCGGCCGGCCGGCCGGCGGTCAGATGCGAGCTTCCAGCGTACGTGGATGCGCCCGATTCAGAGCGAGTGCCAGTTTCTCGAAACTGTCATAAGTCTAAGTTCGTGGACATTATATAGAAATGCGTGTTAGTTCTATAACACACGTTTCAATAGGATATCTACAAAGTTAGACTTAATGACGGTTTCGAGAAACCACCCCAGATGTTCGGTGTCAGGTTCGGAACCGTCGGATCCAGTGGATTCCTGGGAGGCGCACGCCCCTTTTTTTCCGAAAAAAAAGGATTGAAATATTCACATAATGTTTACGCATTCGGATATGCCTCAGAATCTACAAAAGGCATCATATTTTCCGGGGCCCGCCTCCACGTAAAGGCTTCCTGCTTGCAATTTCGTACATTTCAAGCTCCCTCCCCCTCCCCTCCCCTAGTAAAATCTTGGATCTGCCCCTGGTTGTATCACGGTATGGCAAAGGTAACCTGGCGCTACAGTCGTTCGTAGCAAACAAATATTACTGGGCGGTGTTGTCTGGTTAACGAGTCTAACCGCAAAACGTAGGCATAACTACGCCTCAATAGTATATAGAACGCTTCATACCCCATGGTACATGTGTTGTAACCGCGTCGTATGCACATGGTATCATTTTTACCACATTTGACGATGAGCATTGATGTCGCAGTTTGTATCGGGTGCTAGTCCACTAAACACTTTAGTGCCTAGTGTTCAGTGTTTTAGTATTAAGTGCTTAGTGTGCTCAATGTCTACCTCCCTGGAAAAGTTTTTTTGGGGGCTAACATTTGTACCTCTCGATGCAGGTGTAAATGGATAATGCTAATGTACATTAGATACCCTTGGGAAATAAGACAAATTTTCTATCAAAATATTTAAATTATTATTATTATTATTATTATTATTATTATTATTATTATTGTTATTATCATTACTATCATCGATATAATAATCATAATTATTATTATTACAATTTCTTTCACGTTTCTTTTTGAAAGGTCTCATACCGACATTGGGGAAAATCCTGACTTACTTTCGGATTGCATTGTTCATGCCTGCTGAGACCCTGGATTTTTTCAAGGATGTCAACAAAAAGACGATTGCTCTGAGAAAGAGCAGCCCATCTGGACCCAACTCTAAGGTGATTATATTTGGAGTTTTCTTGAGCTCACAACAGCAAAGTAGCATTGTAAACACTTAATTATACCGTCCGATCTCGCCTTTCTGTTCAATCTTGTGATTTACGCCGATGAGGGCAAGACGTAAAGATTTAGTATTTCTGTTTTCGTTATTTTAAATTCATTTTCTGCAGTGTTGACAAATGCGCTGTGCGTGCGTATGCGGCTGCGGCCGCGGCCGCGGCAGCTAGCCCACAATCGTTTGCTAGTTTTACGTACAAAACCAATGTAGCGATCGCTAGCTAGCTCCGCGGCAATTTGGTGTGTCAAATATTTTTTTAAAAGAAAATTACAAAATATCCGGATGTTGGCTTACATTGTTGCCTGCTAGTTTAACACGCATTTTGCCATTGACTTTTCTGATCGGGCAATAACAGTTGTTTATTGGTTTTCTGTGTATTGTTATTGACCGGCAAATTGCACACAAAATCCCCTTGAATTTTCTGAGCGGTCAATAACATTTTATCGCCCGTTGTTTTCTTGGTTTATCAATTAAACTTCGAGGGCAATAACATTTGAAAATTGCCCTACTCAGATGTCTGATATGGTTAATAATACTTTATAACAGTTTGTTATGCATATTATCATACCCACGAAACAATCTTTACAGAGGGTTGATTTTCTACAATTGCTACTCGACGCCCAGAAGCAAGAAAATATCGACAAGGAATACAAACCCGAGGAGGAGGAGGATGACGATATCCATGCCGATTTGGACAAGCACCACGATGTACAGTACCACTCGAGGGGTCTAGGCAAGAAAGCTCCTTTGACGGACAACGAGGTTTTTGCTCAGGTAAGAGCGGAAACGGAAATCGATCGCCCGAAAGTATTTGTTTTTATTGCATGGTTCTTAGATGAAGTATATGTACATATATTGTATATTCAGATAAGAGGAAAAAAAACGTTTCATGCAGATTAGGTTAACCCGGAGCTTCTAGATAATCAACAGATTGACGCCTTGTACAACTTCACCTAAAAGAACATGTTCCCATATTGTTTTCACATAGATACCTCTCTACGGCTCTACGATTGGTCAAAAGTAAATCACGTGATGAAAGATAGTTCGCCCATCATTGATGAGAGAAGAAAAGTTCGTTACACTGTCTAGATAGTACTACTATCTTCAGTGAAAGTGCGTTGCACCCGGTTGATAGAAGTACTATCTACCGGGTGCAACGCACTTTGCGTTGCGTATTGCTCTCCTCTTTAAGCGTTTTAAGTGTTAGTACGCAAACTTTGGTCACGCCCGAGCTATGGTCACACCACCATAAACTGCATGCACTGGACGTATCATACACCGTTTGCTATCTAGCTAGCTGTCAATTGATGACTTGTTGCTCTAAAATGACGGAAGAAGTGAAATGTTTCCGATGTGGAATATAAAGCAAATAATCACCTTTTGGTTTCAGGCGATGGCAAACTATAACTTCCTCGGCGATCTGAATGTATACGCGATCCTTCCTCAGCTTCGCTTTGGAAGGATAGCTAAATCCAGATCGCCTCGGAAGTGATAATTTGTCCCATCACCTTCACCAATGGTAATTATTTGCTTACTACCTATAAGTTTTTATTTTTAAGTTTTGTACTATCCATCCCGTTAAATCCGTCGCTATTTTCAATTCATTTATTTTTCATTTCATCTCTTAAATCAAAATTAGGGGCTGATCTTCTTTACTGCTGGCTCCGAGACGACCACCACTCTCCTTGGGTTCATCGCTTACGCCTTGTCCACCAATCCCGAGGCCCAGGAGAAGCTTATCAACGAGATCGACATGGTGACGCCCTCTCGCGACTGTGTCGGGTATAAGTCTGTTGCCACAATGCCTTACCTGGACCAGGTGGTCTGCGAGACTCTGCGGATGTTTCCACCTGCTGCCGTGTAAGATTTCATGTTTGTCGTTGTAGCCCTATATTTTAGTAGAAGATGGCAAATATTGTGGCAATTTGTGGCAAAATATGGATAAATTTCTTGCCAAACGACGTTATAGAGCCGGGCTGAGATTCGAAGCCTTTTCCTCAAGTGACTGAACCACGATACCACGTTACCTTAAATGGTTGGGAACGCTTTACACACACCAGCGTTTGGAAATTCTGTTTCCTGTCACGTATGTATCGGCTCTCTTTGGGAAAATATGGAACAGCTTGTATCACAGACTCTGTTTGGTATAATGTGTTAATATTAAACGGGAATTAACCTCAAACTACATGTTAATTTCAGTTTGTAGAACATTTAAAACATTATCTGTGACATAACGCATGGAGTCGACCGCTATTGCGTACGTACGTTTTCCTGCTGTAAACTGTAAAATGATCACTGCAGATCACATCGTTTTTCCTGTCGTACTTGTACTTTTTGTCCAGAAATTTCTCCACCTTCAGAGCTGCCACCCATAGCTTGAATATTGCATTGCGATTGTGTGGGTCTGAAAACTGATGAAAGAAACGATTTATCTTTATTACAACCAAACACTTGGCAGTAAACCATGTTTGACGTGTATTGCATATAACGCGCGCGCCACGCTACATCAGTTCTCCATGTGATACTTTACAACCCGGAAGTTTTTAAGGAAAATTTCGACAAAATGGCAGCTTCCTTGGGCAGCAGACGACGTCGTAAATATGGTGAAGTAGAGTCTCTCTATTGTACTTGCAAGACGATATTATTTGGCCTACAGCAATGCTTTTATATCAAATGAAACGTTGTCCCCCCTACTCCGGGAACGAAGGGACCGCCTTCATGTTCCCAAAATCTCGGGTAAAGGGTACTTTTCACGCAAAAAGTCCGGCTCGTAATACACATAAAAATCGGCCCGTATCGACTTTGCACACCAGACTTTATAAGGGAGTGCTTTCAGGGAACTGCATACGCGTACCCTAAATAACACTGAGTGGGGGTGTTTTACTCTCTATGTCATGATAATGCTTCACAGTCGAGAGGTTAATTCACCTTAAAGTTAAAAAATAATAATAATAATAATAATGACAATTTATCTTGATATGTTCACAGTACCAACAGGATGTGTAACGAGACCTTTGTACACAATGGACTGATGATTGAGAAGGGCACTCAAGTCTTCATTCCTGTCTACACCATCCATCGCGATCCGGACTATTGGCCAGAGCCGGAGAAGTTTGTCCCCGAGAGGTACGTACGACAGTAGCTTCACATGTGGACGGCACTCGATGCCATAAAGTTCGATCCATAAAAAATGTCGATCCTCATTTTTAATCACTGTACATTAAATGAATGTACATGTAATTTTTAATGAATGTCCATGTTATTTTCAATGAATGTACATGTACTATAATATTTTACGAGATTGGTTCTTACGATACTAAAAGTACATGTAGAGGCGGGTCCATATTTCTTGTACCGAGGGAGGAGGGGGGCTTTCTCCATCACAAAAAGGGTTTGAATGTGCCTTTAGTTAGGAAATGGCTAAAGTGGTGGACATTCTTCTTTCTTTGTACTTTTCTTACGGTTTTTACTGGAAAATGGGCGTGGGGAGGGGGTACTCGGACCAGTCGCGTTCTAATTACTACCCTCAATCTGTCTGTGATAATTATTGAATAATGTGTGTGTTTTATAATTGTGCATCACAGATTCACCAAAGAAGCCAGGGCCAAGCAACACCCTTTCGCTTGGCAACCATTCGGAGCCGGTCCTCGCAACTGCATCGGGATGCGTTTTGCTTTAATGGAGACCAAGATGGCGGTCGTGCGCGTATTCCAAAACTACCGGCTCGAGACATGCGCACAGACAGAGGTAAAAGAAAAACAAACAAACTCATACCAAACATCCATGTTCAATGTGAACGAAGATTTGATAATAAATACAAAATACAAATGTAGGCTAATCTCTTTCCCTCATGAATATTCATTCACACTGCGCGATCTGAGACACGAACTTGGTTATCAAATTCCGAGAATTGTATTTATCGATGTAATGTATTGCATAGAAGGAACTAAATGATTCTCGTTATTGTTATTGTTATTGTTGTTAGTTTTTGTTTTTACATGATATTTTGGCGGGCCTCATCTAATCGCCAGGGGTCGCTTTTTAATACCCAGGAATCTATATACATACAATGTACATATATATTTTCATCTTGTCATAATAAACGACTGAATGTAGGCCTACTATACTTTATTCAAAATAATTGTGATTTGTTGCTGTTGTTCATTTCTCTTTAAATCAGATTCCTCCAAAGTTCAACAACACCGGTTTTCTGACTCCGCCCAACGGAGTTACTCTCACGGCAGTACCAAGGACTGACAAAGTTGCCTAAAGACGATTCCAATTCCAGTCAAAGTAGCTGAAATGGAAAATAATTACGTTCAATTCAATTCAATTTTAATTACTTCATTCAGTTAAAAAGACAACATTTTATATAACAATCAGCTATATAACATAAAACACACATTAAGAACATATTGGACAAGGACATAAAATAAACTGAATAGGTTGCAACCTAAAAGGAAATATAATCCTTATATAAAGGTTTACCCTTTTTTGATAATAACAAAATATGAAATGTATTCGCTACTAAACGTTATACAATACACAAATCAAGACAACAAACAAACATACACAAACAAACAAATAAAATATGTCTTGAATTCAAATGATTACTGCAATTTACCCAAAAGAAATGTCTTATACTTACGTTTAAATACATTTACACTAGCAGAATTATCAATATAATGAGGACGAGTGTTCCAAAGAAATGGTCCTTGGATAAACACTATTTTTTGGTTTAGTAATGTACGAGTCAATGGCAAATAAGATTTGTTAGCATTTCTAGTATTATAACTATGAATATTGCAGTTTAATATAAACAATTTGGAAATGGAATCAGGAAGAAGATTGTGATGACATAAATACATAAAAACACCTACTTGTAATAAATATACATCCCTATATATTGCAACATGTTTAATGAGTAAAATATTGGATTGGTACGAGCAAGAAAAGAAGAATGATTAATAATTCTTATTGCACGTTTTTGTAATTTAAACAATCTTGAAAAATTAAGCAGCATTGCCCTAGACGATAATAGCATAATGTAAGTAAGAGTACACAATTGCATAGTATATCATTTTGAGAATACTTCTAGGGAGAGATTTCAATCTGAATATGACACCAATACTTTTAGACAATTTGTTGCAGATGTCACCAATATGATTAGACCAAGAGAGGTTATCATCAATAATAACACCCAAGAAATTTACTGAAGAAACTCTCTGAATATTTACGTTACCAAGTTTGATTGTTATTGAATCTTTATTTAGTTTCTTTTTGGTAAAAATCATAAAATTTGTTTTCTTTTCATTAATGGAAAGTTTATTAGCGTAAAACCATTGAACAATTAATCCAATCTCAATATTAAATGTAGTTTCAAGAGTATGTTTGTTTTTGTGTGAAAGGAAAATACTGGTGTCATCTGCAAACAGAATAAATTTTAAAATATTTGAAGCATAAACAATGTCATTTATATACAAAATAAATAAAAGTGGTCCAAGAATGGAAGCTTGTGGCACTCCACATCTAATAAGCTGTAACTGTGATTTGTTCTTATTTAATGTGACAATTTTTTTCGATTTGATAAATAACTTTTAAATAAGTTCAATGTTATGCCCCTGATTCCATACATATACAATTTCTCTAACAAAATACTATGGTCAAGCGTGTCAAACGCAATATGATACTTGAAACCTGAAATGATCGGAACTTGATATGAAATCAATACACTTAAATTTACTTGCAGTTTGATAGAATACGGGTAATATACTCTATTATAATTTGTGTACCTCTCTTTAGAAATCTAGCACCTACTACTACTACTACTACTACTACTATTGCTACTACTACTACTACTATTATTACTACTACTAATTCTACTTCTACTACTAATAATAATAATTTTGTTTACCCAGGGAGGCCTCAACAATAGAAAAACCAACAGCGCTATTGTTCTTAGTTCAAGTAGATTAACTCGGCTGCACGAAATAAAACTGTAAAATATTAGTATTAATCGTGTTTAATAGGCTTAAATCATTATTTTAAGGAAAACGCAGTGCTTATTACAAGTCAACTGTAGCTACTGCTAGCCCATTCTATCGTGCATCTGCGTCGAATGTAAATAGACCGTTTTACTAACATATTCAAATTTTATGCATACTTTTTAAACAAAGGTTGATCTCGACAACCTGAAAGCTTACCAGAGGCATGCCTGACATAGCAACAAGTAATGTATGCAGACTTGATTCCAAATATTGTACATGTAGTTTATTCAATAAATTTCATATGATATGCAAGTATGCCACAGTTTAAGTATGTCTTAACTCTTTGCCTACTCGAACCGGGTGGCTCCTGTATTAATGGAAGCCCATAGGAATGAAGGAATTCAATATAATAGTTAATAGGTTAAAGATAACCTAGAGTTCTGGTAATGATAGAAAATAAATTCTCAAAGAATCCAACAAAACGTACACTGGATGTTCAAGATTACAAATAAATGACATGTGCCAAACGATTTTGGTAGAAAATGTATAGGGGCTGAGTAATGAGCATAGAAAGATAAGGAATTCAAGGTAAGTAGGCCCGACACCATGTGCTTTACACAGGTAACTATGTGCAAATGTGAGTTGTGGCTTTTTATTGAAAATGATTTCCAGCAGGTTTGCGTGAGTTTGTTTTGATTTTACTGACTCAAACAATCAATCTACTACAGGATAAAGAAACCAGAATTAATTATTTGCCCTCATTTTCAAAATTTGATAGATTAAAATGTACTTTAAAACTTTGGGACATTTTTTATAGGTCCATAATTGTGGAGTGCCAGTGTGCAATGTGTTTATATTGATTTATATTCAGCTACGTTGCGTCGATTTGAAAAAGGCACAGATTAATTTGAAGAAGGCGCCTAAAAACGTCATATTCGCTGGATCGTCGTTCAGTTTACTGGTTCCTGACAACACAGCTTGAGCTTCAGTTTCACCGCGACGTTGAGCTGCAGATTAAGTAGGAATACACAAACATGAAACAAGAGAATTCAATTGATTGACCATTCAAAAACATTTTGTACAAAAGCATATTTACATGCTAAAAATACACTAAATAGAATCATGATAATACAAGTAAACATTCTTTGTGCAAGTGTGAGTTACTTGTGAGTATAAAATACACATATGAGTCTACTATTAAATGAGAAGTGCGTTTTAAATGTATGGATGAAGGTTCAAAATAGTATAGCGTAATGTAGATGATGACAGCAAATAATATGATTATTACATTAGTAACGTAATAATAAGAGTAAAGGTCTATGTAGCCTATCACGAAGATCTTTATAAAGATTACCAGTTGTGTATGCATTCAGGCACACTAAACAAGAAGCGAGATGAACGATCCTACCGGTATATGTCAATCTTACAATAACTGTACAAACAGATTTAAATGTGTGTATCTTTTTTTCTCTAACTGTGTCTCGCGGTTTTAGAAATAGATCATAAGCCTACCATATACAAATAACCAGTTGCAAGAAAACGATTAATGAGAGCACAGGTACAGCAATATTAAACCTCGTTCTCCAGAAATGATCGTCTTTGGGTGGGTTCGGTGGACATTCTGTCGGTGGTTCTGTGGATATGTTTCGGTAAAAAGAAAGACAAAATTGTAATGGCTAATCAAGATCATCGTTGCATGCAGATATTGCTTACACGACTGGCTATACACCAATCATAAATGTTCTTTCAAATTTGCATTTGACCGCAAACCTTCGTACGTACAAGGCCCAGGGGCATATTCATTAAACCTCGATAGGCTAGTTGTCAATTAATTACGGAGGCTAAGAAAGTTGACAACTAGCCTTAGGTTGTACAAATATGGGCCCAAAAGCACATACCAGGACTTGTAAGATTTCTATCAAAACGAAACATATTAAACAAAAGAAAATGAAAAGTTTCTAGTGTTGAGTTTTGTCTTCCATCTGACCGTCTGCCTGATCACTTAAACAAATCTAATCGCTTATATCGCAGCCCATTATAGGCCAAATTGCCAGACGAATAAAATGCATTTCTCTTTCCTTGTTATTTCGTCTCTAGCAATTTAATCTCTTGAATTTATACCTGTTGCACTTTTACCGCTGACATTTTTACCTTGCATCTCATTTTAATTGTTTATGTGTTTATATATTGGGTACGTCTTGTTCGTAGACTGCATCGTTCCTAAATGCGGGGTATGGTGTACTATAACGGTTCGCTCAGATATGAAACGGTGAACCCCCTCCCCAAAAAAAAAGACCTGCGACCTGTAAATGAATGGCAACGGAGGTCTTTAGTTCTGTGTACTATAAAGAGAGAGAAATGTGAGACGTACAATACCTAGCTTGAGTAATTAAACAAGAAACGCTGTGGTTTTACCTCGTCATTATTATATGAATGAGGATTTTGGGCTGATGTGGAACAAAAACAATGCAAGACCCTAAAGTGAATATAATGACTGTATGGTTTAGTTTAGATAGTAAAACCCCAAACTCACCATGGTCCTCTGTTGACAGGCTGATCTCCGACCCCTTTCTCCTTCTCTGCCGGAGCAGTGCAGAATTATAACACTTATACCGTAGAGGGTGCCAGCATCCAGTCTCTTAATCGTGTATTCGAATTTGTCCTCATCTCCATCGAAGGAAACGAATCCGACACTGGTCCATGGCTTCGAATCCGGAGGCATAAGCTCGACGATGAACCCGCATACGGGCCCGTCGCCGTCGTATTCTCCCTTCCATTCTATCTCAATCGTGGATGTAGTGACGGCCTTTACTCGAGGTGGTGTCGAGAGACGTGGTAGTGCTGTTATAAACGGAGGAAGAGTGAGAAAGAGAGAGAGAGAGAGAGAAAAGGGAGACAGACAGAAAGGATACAGAGAAAGATGAAAGGAGAAGAAAAAAAGAAGAAGAAGATAACTTTTTTGTTCTATTTACTCGTCCAGAGGGTTCTCATTTTCACAAAATATTGACACATGCACTATTTCATGACTTGTCATATAAATATTCCAAGAATATAATATTACCAAAATAATCTGGCCCGCAAAGCGACGTAACATATTAAACTTGACAAAATATAATTTTTACACCAATTCTATAACATGAAAAAAAGCAAACTGAACATAGACACTTGGAAACATGTAGTACAATGAAACCCAAAACTCACTATGGTCCTTTGTGGACTTGCTGATCTTCGGACTGCTTTCTCCTTCTCGACCGGAGCAGTGCAGAATTATAACACTTATACCGTAGATGGCGTCAGCATCCAGTCTCTTAATCGTGTATTCGAAATCGTCCTCACCTTCATCAAAGGAAACGAATCCGACACCTGTCCATGAATTTGAAACCGGAGGCAATAGCTCGACGATGAACCCGCATACGGGCCCGTCGCCGTCGTATTCACCTTTCCATTCTATCTCAATCGTGGATGTAGTGACGTTCTTAACTCGAGGTGGCGTCGAGAGACGTGGTAGGACTATTATAAATGGAGGAAGAGAGAGAGAGAGAGAGAGAGAAGAAGTAGACATACAAGGAGACAAAGATGAGACAAAGGGAGACAGAGAGGATACAGAGAGAGATAAAAGGAGAAGAAAGAAAAAGAAGAAGAAGATAATAATTTTGTTGTTCTATTTACCCGTCCACAGCGTTCTCATTTTCACTAAAGATTGACACATGCACTATTTCATGACTTGTCATATAAATATTCCAAGAATAAAATATCACCAAAATAACCTCGGCCGCAAAGCGACAAATAAGATATTAAACTTGACATAATATAATTTTAACACCAATTCTATAACATAAAAACAAACAAGCAAACTGAACATAGACGCTTGAAAACATGTAGTAAAATGAAACCCAAGACTCACTATGGTCCTTTGTTGACTGGCTGATCTCCGGACCGCTTTCTCCTTCTCTGCCGGAGCAGTGCAGAATTATAACACTTATACCGTAGATGGTGTCAGCATCCAGTCTCTTAATCGTGTATTCGAAATCGTCCTCACCTTCATCAAAGGAAACGAACCCGACAGTCGCCCATGACTTTGAAGCCTGAGGCATAAGCTCGACGATGAACCCGCATACGGGCCCGTCGCCGTCGTAATCTCCCTTCCATTCTATCTCAATCGTGGATGTAGTGACGTTCTTAACTCGAGGTGGCGTCGAGAGACGTGGTAGGACTATTATAAATGGAGGAATAGAAAGAGAGAGAGAGAGAGAAGGAGACATAGAAGGAGACAAAGATGAGACAGAGGGGAGACAGAGAGGATACAGAGAAATATAAATGAAGAAGAAGATGATAATTTCACTTTTCTTTTCACCCATCCATAGGGTTCTAATTTTCACAAAAGATTGACACATGCACTATTCCATGACTTGTCATATAAATATTCTAAGAATATAATATTACCAAAATAATCTGGCCCGCAAAGCGACGTAACATATTAAACTTGACAAAATATAATTTTTACACCAATTCTATAACATGAAAAAAAGCAAACTGAACATAGACACTTGGAAACATGTAGTACAATGAAACCCAAAACTCACTATGGTCCTTTGTGGACTTGCTGATCTTCGGACTGCTTTCTCCTTCTCGACCGGAGCAGTGCAGAATTATAACACTTATACCGTAGATGGCGTCAGCATCCAGTCTCTTAATCGTGTATTCGAAATCGTCCTCACCTTCATCAAAGGAAACGAATCCGACACTTGTCCATGAATTTGAAACCGGAGGCAATAGCTCGACGATGAACCCGCATACGGGCCCGTCGCCGTCGTATTCACCTTCCATTCTATCTCAATCGTGGATGTAGTGACGTTCTTAACTCGAGGTGGCGTCGAGAGACGTGGTAGGGCTACATAAATGGAGGAAGAGAGAGAAAGAAAGATAGAAAAGGAGACAGAGAAGGAGACAAAGAGGAGACAGAGGGGAGACAGAGAGGATACAAAGAGAGAAAAGAGGAGAAGAAAGAAAAAGAAGAATAGGATGATAATTCTGTTTTTCTATTTACCCATCCACAGGGTTTTCCTTTTCGCAAAAGATTGACACATGCACTATTCCATGACTTATCATATCAATAGTCCAAGAATAAAATATTACCATAATAATATCGGCCGCAAAGCGACGTAACATAATAAACTTGACAAAATATTAATTTGTATACCAATTCTTTAACATAAAAACAAGCAAGCAAACTGAACATAGACACTTGAAAACATGTAGTAAAATGAAACCCAAAACTCACTATGGTCCTTTGTTGACTGGCTGATCTCCGAACCCCTTTCTCCTTTTCTGCCGGAGCAGTGCAGAATTATAACACTTATCCCGTAGAGGGCATCAGCATCGAGTCTCTTAATCGTGTATTCGAAAACGTCCTCATCTTCATCGAAGGAAACGAATCCGTCAGTCGCCCATGACTTTGAACCCGGAGGCATAAGCTCGACGATGAACCCGCATACGGGCCCGTCGCCGTCGTATTCTCCCTTCCATTCTATCTCAATCGTGGATGTAGTGACGTTCTTAACTCGAGGTGGCGTCGAGAGACGTGGTAGGACTATTATAAATGGAGGAAGAGAAAGAGAGAGAGAGAAAAGGAGAGAGTCGCATGTATTAATATATTACCATTTCATGTCAGCAGAGTTAGAATGAGTTTTATCCTTTTTTATTTTTAGTTTTTATTGAGTATGAAGTTTTGGATTTGGAAACAGAAGGCAATATTTCATTATGAGAAAACCCTGCATTGATGATTGAATTATTCTAATATCAATATTATGATTTTGCATGTTAAGAAGTATTCATGTCTTCAAATTTAAATGCTAAGAGAGCACCAAAAAGTGTATCTTTATTAACAGCCTTGATCCTTTGATGTACATTTATTCTTTGGAGGTACAACTTACATTTATTTACATTGGTAACTTACTTTTTTCAATTACAGCTTTCTCTCACTATGACTTGTGTGTCACCATAGATGGCCATTTTGACAGAATGTGTACTATGCAGATGACATTGTTACTCTCTCTAATCTCTATTAAAATGAATGTTAATTACTCAGGATAGTGAGTCTAGCTATAATAAACAAGGAAATTCGTTTTTGTTGTTGTCTTGGCCCCTAATTACGGAGTGCGGGAGTGAGGGAGGGGGTGGTCAGACTTACAGCCGGTTTTGATCTGTTTCCCCATATTTGTAAATCATAATCTTGATTCACGTTTATTTTTGCTATTTATTGTAGGGGTTATTAACAACAGATTGACGAATTCACAACTACCTTCAAGTGAGTGCAGAGAGTGAGAAAAGAAATCAGCTTTAGTTTAAAGACAGGATTACTAGGCATAATTCAGACATAAGCTTTTGATTTGTGCATTTATAGATATATTTGAGTTTTAATCATCATAATGCACAATATGAGAATGGTGTTTGATACAAGTCTATAATATTCCTCAGCTTCAATTCAATTCAATTCAATTCAATTTCAATTCAAGGTTTATTAAAAACATGTGTCGCAGCCCAATGGCTGAATTGGTCATGTGTACAATTAAAGACTTATTACATATTTCAAACATAAAATACAGTTACAATTGATTTGTCAATATTGAAATATATATAGTTAATGGTAATATTGCTCGGGCAGCAAAAATAAGAAAACAGAAGATAACATGGAGTCAGAAAACGGAGAGGAGAAACGCATTAAGAAAAGAAGTAAAAGAGGAAGTTGTAAAAGTACATGTACATCAAAAAATATAAATTGCATATATGTACTTTTAAAGAGTCATTAAGACAATATACGAATATAAAAATAGAAATGAAAATATTCTTTTCATAACATTTTTGACGTTTGATATTGCAAGTATTTGTATTATTGCTTAGAAAAATGATATTAAAAAAAATACAATACAATGATGGCACTCTATCATTCTTTTCCTTTTTAGATATAGAGTGGCTATTGAAGGGAAAGGGAACAGTATTTTTGTTATATTGGTTTGTTATTATCTTATGGAGAGTAAAAATCAGGAAACTTCAACATTTATGAAAAGAGTATAATACAAATTAAAAAAATATATATATATTAATTCATCTATTTTGATTAATTGGGCTTGGCTTTATTGAGAAGATCGACAAAGTAAGGTAGGGGGCTATTTCGGAAACGATTGGTTTTGCACTTGAACTGTTGATATCTAGAGGCATGGCGTAAGGAGATGGGTATGTTTTTCCGAAGAGGTAACCAGGTACTACATGTTGGGTGTATAGCTAACGATGTAGCAAAATCCAGACAAAGCTTTTCCCTTCTGGATTCAAGCGTTGAAAGGTCACATAATTGGCAAGCATTAGTATAATTTGTGTATTGTGAACCCAACATGATTCTACATACTCTTTTGGAACTTGCTCCAAGCTTCTTATTTGTTTCTGTGTAAGCCCACCATTAAAAACTGGGGTACAGTATTCCATGACAGGACGAATGTAGCCCGTATATACCAGTTTCAGATCAGCTAAAGACAGTCCATATCGTTTCAGAAGCCTAAACATATACAACTTTCTATTACATTTTTTGAGGATTTCTGTGACATGTAAATCCCACTTCAGATTGGATTGCACAATGACACCAAGAATTTTAACAGATTGGAAGTTTTGCAGGGTGAGTCATCAATATAAAAAGTTAGTTCGGCAGGAGGATTTTTGGAGAATGTCACACTAAGTGAAAAACACTTTGAAGGATTTAACTTCATGTGATTTTGACAGGACCACTGACCCAAACTGTAGAGGACAGCAGGTAAGTCAGAGGGATCGGTTTTTTTACGACATTCCAACAAGGTAAGATCATCTACATATTTATAGCAATCGATTGGTATGTTTTCACAAGCATCGTTGATCATTACTAGAAAAAGGATGGGGCCCAATTTAGTTCCTTGGGGTACACCGGCATAATTAGGCATGTATTGAGATACAGTGCCTTGGTATTTGACACACTGTTGACGGTGTTCCAAAAAACTAATAATCCATTCAATGATGCATGGTCGTACATTGAGTTTGATCAATTTTCTAATAAGAATGTTATGGTCCAGCCTGTCGAAAGCTTTGGTGAAGTCAGTACACACAACAGAGGATAAACTCTTGCTCTTTCACCATTTTCATAAAGATTGTGGAGTAAAATAACCAGATAATGAGTGGTCGATAAACCAGGGCGGTTTCCAAATTGCCGGGCGTCAATTTCGTCTACGATATCCTCAAGGAGCCATTTGGCTATGAAAGATTCTGCAATTTTTGCAAATTGACTTGTTAGTGCAATTGGTCGGAGATTATTAATGGTTGCTAGTAATGATTTCGGAATAGGGGTTATTTGAGCTTGCTTCCACTGTTGCGGTACTATCCCTTGTTGAAAGGATGAGTTGATCAGATCTGTTAAAGGTACACACAATTCATATGCAAATTCTTTCAATATCCGAAGAGGTAAGTCATTGGTTAATCCAGCTTTACCAGTCTGTAATTTTCTTAATTTTGAATACACCTCATAAACTTGAACCTGAGGACATGAACATGGACATGGTAAAAAGCTGGTAATGTCTCTCTGTCAAGAGATGGAAGGTCAGATACAATTGACACAAAATGTTCGTTAATTGCATTCGCTGCTACTTTAAGTTGTTTAGGATCAGTACCAGGGATATCAATAGTTACTGGGTCGGTATTTCTATTAGTAAGTATTTTTATTTGTTTGTACCATGCTGATGGGTTTTCAGTTTTTAGTTTACTGACACGAGTGCTATAATAATGACGTTTAGCCTCAGATAGGGAATGAATGACTTTATTCCTGAGCTTACGCCATAATGTTTTGTTACTTTTCTTGAAGGCCTTTTGCCTACTTTGGATTAGAGATTTAACATGTGAGGTTATCCACGGTTTATCAACATTGTAGGTACGTACTTCTTTTGTTGGTAAGAGTCGGTCTAAGTTTGTCATAGTTTCACTAAGTAATAAACCGCATTTTCCAGATGGATCTTTTGTTTGGTAGATTTCTTCCCATGTGTGACCTGTGATCCATTGACCAAAAGCTCTTAATCCACTATCTCTTAATGGACGGACTATCCTTCTCTTGACAGTTCTCTTAGGTCTTTTACATGGTTGTACAGGTTTCCATAACACACAGTTGTGGTCACTCAGACCAAGAGGTGACAGTACTGAAACTGGTAAGTAAAACTGATTGAAATTTGTAATTATTTTATCCAAAATGTTATTACCTCTGGTAGCTTGCTTAACTACCTGTGTGAATCGATCATTCCTTAGTAAAGGTTGAATGTTAAGATCATTGGTGTCACCAACAATAGCTACTCCTGCATCAGGATGTTGCATTAATAAGTCATCAATGACAGTTATGAAATGATTCAAATATTCTTCCTCATTGGGGTTCTTGGGAGGGAAATATGTTACACACATGATAATACATGACATTTCCCTGGGTAGGCGTGTTGGTCTCATCATCCACATAGCTTCAACATTATCAGGTGGGTTAACACGTAGGGGTTGGGGCTTGAATGATTGCTTTACATATAATGCAACTCCTCCACCCTTCTTTCCTAATCTAGGTTTGGAAAACATGACATAGTCTTGGAGAGATAGCGACTCTGGCGGTATATCTGAGCTAAGCCAGGTTTCTGTTAATGCTAAAACATCAGCATTAAGGTTTCTGGATACAATATCTAATTCGTCTACCTTATTGTTAATAGATCGTAGGTTTGTTAATAACACAACAGGTATATCGTAGGAAACATTATTAAGTATTAGTTCTTTGGTGTCTTTTGAGCATTTAAGTCTTTCGAGACTTGGTTTGACACATTCTTTACGTGCACGGATGATAACTGGTATCCGTTTCTGGTCATTAAGCGTTTTTTGATTAGAATGGTACTCTGTTTGGAAGATAGAACACTGTATATTTCTTCTTCCTCTTCTTCTTCCTTGTCCTTTTGTCCCACGATGGGTTTTCCGGTGTCTAGCAATTCCCAAGTTCTGTATTGTATTCCATAAATCTTGGTTGATTCTCTGTTTACTGGTTGTAGAGGCATTATATTGTCTCAGATGTAAGCTCGTCTTTGTTTGATGATGTTCATGTTGTTGTTGTTGTTCATGTTGTTCACGTATGCCAGGGGACGGGCCTGGGTTGGGGTTCACATCTCCACATACGATAAGAGCCAATTGAAATGTTGACGTAGTGTTTCCATAATACAGGATACGGAATCCAAAATACTTCAGCACTTTCACTTTTTGCTCATACCTGTATGTGTAGTTTGACACAGAATCATTGGTACGCTGCGTAGATACTGGACATGAAGAATGGTGCCAATCACAAAGAGATGAGCACAAAAGGATGGAGAGCACAACACAAGATAATCCTTTTAAGTAGGTCATTGTCAATCCAGAACTGGTTTGTCCAACTCCAAGTCAAGAAAACAGGTAATCAGATTAAGAGTTCAATGTACTTTAAACATACCACTGGCACTACATGTAATAGTATGGCTGCTATATCACTCCAGCATTGGCAGCATCTATCAGCATCAATTTGAAGTCATAAAATACACTACAATTCAATACCAGATTTCAGCATAAATGGTCCAGCAAGTTCCATGACAATTCACAATAAAACTGGTATCATAATTGATCGCGATTGTCAACGCATTACAACAAAATTGACATATCAATTGGAGCTCTCTGACGGGCGACCTGACATGTAGATGCACATGTTCATTTATTAAGGTTTGCTTTAATGATTCTAAATACAGAGAACATTTTTGAGAAATGTTATGTACGATGTTGAGACCCATCCAACTTTAATTTAGCCTGTAATAACTTTTAGTAGTAATTAAAAATCCAGCTATCATTTTTGTCATGATTGAAAACTTGTTGGAGGAGATGGAGGAAGTAAATTGACTGGATTGCCCCTTGAAATGCGACAGAGCGTACATTTAGCACTCTGTTGTATGAACAGTCTGCATACACAAAGCAGGGGGTGGATGGAACCAGGACTTCAAGTAGACAATCTGAAAATTTTGGCAGAAGGCCCTGAAATCAGTCTCGTGAGCTGTCTGTCTTGTGGGCCTTGTAAGCTGTAGCTAGATGGGAAGCCCCGAAATCATTATCAATTAAGTTTTCAAATTACCATAAAGGCCTAGCCCAGGTGTGTTTTACCTGAGTTGTAATCTCCAATAATCTTAACTCAGTATGAATTTATTGCTTCTAGTTTTCTTCTTCATTATGGAGGTAGTTGTAGTCCCTTCTCAAGCTGTCTAGAGTAGTATTACGGGGATGGGGTCTCCAAATTGGTTTGAAAGGGGTAAATACAGATGAAAGATGAAAAGAAAATGTGAGAAGTGTGAGGGAAGAAAAAAATGAGAGAAATTAAAGATAAACTTGAGTTCTGGTAAATATAGAAAATAAATTCTCACAGAATCCACCGAAACCTACAGTGAATGTTCAAGATTACAAATAAATGACATGAGCCAAACAATGTTGGTATAAAATGTATAGTGGCTGAGTAATCAGCATAGAAAGATAAGGAAATCCGGGTAAGTAGGCCCGACACCGTGTGCTTAACATAGGAGCGGAGTTATCGAGTATGCCAAGAATATAATACGCCATCTACGGCGAAACTCGTCAACTGATCATGACCAGTATTTAACAGACCATCGAATGACCAATCACTGGCGGACACCGAAGGGCAGCGAGTTTCCCCGCGACTGGATGGACCCGGCAGGAAACTGGTGGCCAATGAACGACAATTAAGTTAAGCAGATTCAGCTGCCGAATCTTGCTGAGACGCAAACAAACATTAAAAAACTTTAAAAATCCAACGGCCTAAAATTAGCTCACTTAAATGTTTGTAGTATGTATTGGATAATTGGATGAATTGCGATTTCTTTTGATGAAAATTAACCTTGACATATTGTGTATTTCAGAAACATCTCAAACTACAAGTGATAATCTGGTCTCAATAGACGGGATAGAGCAGATGGTCGCCGTGGAGGCGGTGTTTGTATTTATGCAAAAAACACATTATCATGTATTGAACGTTATGATCTCAGTGATACCTCATTGGAGGCAATATGGATTGAGTTAAGATTACCTTCATCTGGGAAACTATTATTATGTTGTTTATACAGACCACCTGACTCGAATATTGAGTACTTTAATAACATGCTACATGCATTTGAAAAAGCAACCTGTGAACCATCTGATCTACTGATCATAGGGGACTTTAATATTGATTATAAAATGGACGAACCACTCCATGAAAATCAAATTAATCTCATAGAAAACCTATTCCTTCTAACACAAATGATAAACAAGCTAACTCGAGTAACTACTTCATCATCAACTTGTATAGACCATTTGTTAAGTTCATTCCCCCAGAAGCACATTATATGTGATGTTGCAAAAATGTCCATGAGTGACCATTATATGATTTATACTTGTATTAACATTATCATGGAAAGTAAACAACATAAAACTCGTCGTTTTCGTGATTATAAATCATTTGCTGAAAATCGATTTATTGCTTCTATAAAATCAGCTGAAATATTTAAATTAGCTAACGATAGTCAAATTGAAGTAACAAGGAATATTTAGAAAGAAACATTTTTGAAAATAAGTAACGAACATGCACCTATCAAAACAACTAGGGTAGAAGACAATTTTTTTCCTTGGATGACTCCAGAAATTGTAAAACTTATGTACACCAGAGATTTTCTTAAAAGAAAGTCCGTGTCTTCTCCTGGACAAGAAATTCGTACCGAATTTAATAAAAAGTATTAGAAAAATAAAAAAATATATTATCTGTCTCATACGAAAACAAAAACAGGAATACTTCCGGGATGTACATAATAGACATAAGAATTATTCGAAGAAATTATGGGCAGAATTGAATAAGATTTCTGGAGTGACCAAGTCTAAGGATCTGAGCTGTAATATTGAATGTAATGAAATGAATGATTTTTTTTATTAATACAGGTAAAAATATCTCTGGATCATTTGTTAAAGAAAAACCGAAATGGAATTATCCACATTGTATTTATGAAGTTCTTTTTTAACCAATTGATAGTTCCAAAATTCTAAAACATTTAACTAACTTGGCTTCAAATAGCAATTTAGATGTCTTAGACATTGTCTTAGACTTTGACACTAAATTACTCAAATTAGCTGCCCCGTATATTGCTCAATCCCTGTGTGACATTTTTAATGCAAGCCAGGATACGGGAATAGTACCTGATGATTGGAAGATTGCACGTACCACACCGATTTTCAAAGGAAAAGGCTCAAAAAATGAAAAAATAAATTATCGACCAATTTCGGTTGCTAGTCATATCCCCAAAATTATAGAAAAGGAAGTACAATTACAGCTACTGTCCTACCTCCAAAAACATGATATGATTATGTCGATCAATACGCCTTCCTTCCAAACCATTGAACTATAACATGCTTACAGCGTGTCATAGACGATTTCTACAAAGCCTTAAATATGAAAGAAATGGTTGGTGCATGCTTTTTAGACAACTCTAAATGTTTTGATTGTGTTGACCACGAGCTTCTCCTATTCAAACTTGAAAAATTTGGAATAACTGAAAACAGGCTCATATGGTTCAAAAACTATTTAAGTAATAGGAAGCAAGTGGTATACTCCAAAGGAAAACTATCTGATATAAGAGAGCTCTCTATCGGGGTACCACAGGGCAGTGTCCTGGCCCCCATTTTATTTCTCATATTCATAAATTATATATCTGAATGTATAACTGAAGGCGTCTGCAACATATTTGCTGATGATGGTGTAGTCATTGTTGCAGATAGTAAGTTAGATGATGTTACAAAGAAATTACAAAAAGATATTAATGCTCAAAATAATTGGTATAAACAAAATCGATTATGCATTAGCCAAAACAATGCTAATAAAATTAAGATCCTCTGATATATTAAATATATTCATAAAAGATTAACTGATGGAATAGGTAAAATCTATAAGATATTTAGGTATAGTGATTGATGAAAATTTGAAGTGGAATGTATATTTAAGAGACTTATGTAAATCTATTGCCTTTAAAATTTATTCTCAAGGAAAGCTGAGTAAATTCTAAATTTCAGAACTATTTAACACCCTTTATAAGTGTATAATCCAACCCTGTATAGACTATGCAATCTCTGTATGGGGAAACTGCCCAGCCAGCTACAAGCTGCCCCTTCAGAGATTGCAGAAAAGAGCTGCTAGATATGTAACTGGTATCTCTGACTATGAAATTGCAAGTGGCAACACATCGATAAAAAAACTTTCCTGGCAAACTATTGACCACCGCCGTGATTATTTTCTGGCTACGCTTATGTATAAATGTATAAGGGGCATTGCTCCACCTCGCTTATCAAACGAAATAGAAATGTATTTCGACCGCCATGGCCTTAATACAAGAAATGCAAAGTATTGCCCAAACCCAACGTGACCTTATTCAAACAATCTTTTCAGTATGCTGGAGCGGTTAATTGGAATAAGCTTCCCAATGATATCCAAAATGCCAATTAAATAGACAGTTTTAAACACCAATATAAAAAAGCTTCCTTTAATCGATAAAATGTGTTCACTGCCGTTTCTCCTTACTACTACAACATTATACGCAACTAAAAGTAACTAAAATGATTGCTAACCCTATTATATAGGAAATTACATATACTTACATTACGTTGTAAATTTGATATCTATCTTATATAATTGTTTGGTCGATACCTATATATGCAGCTGCTATTAAGACATCTTGTACGCTTTTCTTATTTATATTTTATAATTGATTATACTACAGTTGTCAATACATTTGTGTAGATCCACTTATCTATTGATGTATTTATCCCTAAGATGTATGCATTTGGTTGTTCTTCCCCTCTTTCCTGTTTTCCCTAATATTTTCTTTCCTACTTATGTTGTTTCTATTTTTACCGTTTGTATAAAACTGCTATTTTCCTTGTAAATACTCCTATTGTCAGTTTTTAAATTTGTATTTTCCTTCTTTATGTAGGACCATTATGCACAACAGCCTGCGAGCTGATAAATGCTATCCTGTCAAAAGATGTTTTAATAAATAAATAAATAAATAATTGTTACCATGTGCAAATGGGAGTTGATGTTTTAGTGCGTTTGTTTTCATTTCACTTTAATATTCAAACAATCTACTGCAGGACAAACAATCCAGAATAAATCATAGCAATTTCTCTCAAAGTACCTTTATTAAGAGTGAATGAGAAAGACAAGAAGAGGAGAGAACACAGAAGCAGGGAAAAGAATAAGATTGTCAGAATTGTTCAAGGATACAACAAAATTGCCAAGAAGACTCTGATAAATGAGTTTTAAAGACTGTTTAATGAAAACTGAATCCGCATCTAAATTCAACAGTATGTTCTCTTGGTTACAGTTGAACGATTTAACTTTGAAATACAAAACACAACTATATTCATAAGAATCTGTTATTACACTTATATGTAAATATAAGTGCTGTCAATTAATTACTCAATTAACAACGAGTGGAGTCCCGTCTGAAGTTAACTTCCCGTTTCAAGTTCAGTAATCATCTGAAGTTATCCGAAGTGTCCGAAATTAGGACAATTGTCCGAATTACGCGAAAGGCCTTTTGTTTGGTATTTGCTAATATTGGTTGCTATACCGGAAGATCAAATACCGACATGGTTTCTACGATGAATCGATCCTTGGAGACTTGTGTCGGAAGGATGATGCCCCGTAATCACTCATTACGGCAATCGGTCATGTGACGTTGTCTTCAAGATCCCGGATGGAACGACTCGACGATTCTTGAATACTAATTAGACGAAGCTCAGCGTGCCACTAGTTTTGTCATGAAGAACTTTCTTGTCCCTCGTTACACGGAGTTATATTGACAAGGTTTTGCCAATGGCAGGAAAATTAAGGTTTTGGGCTACATGGAGGATACCTCTCGTACCGGTGTCGCCTGAGGAAAAAAGATTGCTGGCGCCGAATACAAAACTCAAGGCCCTGGTAGCAACTTCCACAACACACATAAGGGTACATGTACAAGACCTCTCACACGCCCAACTCCAACCTCGGTCTTCCAGTCAACTGCCCTGAGTCAAATCGACACGTACACACTTTAGCTTTCTCGGCACCACACCCTAATTTGCATATTCAGACACGCGAAATGTTTTCTATTACAGACGCCCTCTAATTTCTAGGTGCCCTAGAAAATAAGAATAAAAATAAAATAAATATAAATTTCCCATTTTATTCTGACAAAAATAAGATGGTGTACTTGCTATAGGATGAGGGGTGATTGTACTAAATCTGTAATGAGATGGGGACAAAAAGAAAAGAGAGTATCTACGTGAGGATGAAAATAGTTTGAGATGAGAAAAGGGAAGAGGAAGAGGAGAAAAAAGAATGGCAATGGAGCTAAAACAAGAGTTTGCAACGTCATGCAGCAATTAGTACTGTTTTTTGGTTCAAATTTGAAAAATAAATAAATAAACAGTATTGACGCTGTTTATAGTTGTAAAAAACATCATGAGTGTTATGATTATTACCATCATTATCATCATCGTCATTATATTTATAATAATATTATTATTACATGTACTATTCTTATCATCATTATCGTTATAAAATAAACATTAAAAACATTAAAACATACAAACATGATATATATAATATACAGATAAAAGATCGATTTACAATAACAATACAAAGGGAAGGAGCAAACAAAATTGAAAGGGAATATGGGCTTAACAAAAAAGGCAATTAGCCTTATGAACGTCAACCCCTTAAAAGGTACGCACTGTATTGATTGAGAAAAGAAAAGAGGAAAAAAGCAGATAAAACCTGAACACCAATACAAAAGAAAACAAAATGGAAGGAAGGGAAGGGGAGGGGGGAATACATTACAAAGTGCATTTACTAAAGCCTTACGTCATTTAATTTGAGATTGAGTACAATGATAAAAGATGGGATTCATACAATCGTTTAAAAATATTCATTGAATTAGATTTGTTCATATTAAACGGGAAATTTTTCCATAATACTGGACCTTTGAAAAAAAAAATGTATTTTTGATGGTCATAATCATACACCATCTTGACATAACCTTAAATACTATTACTGCTCTTCTCATTAGTACATTAGTGACCATATCACTTTGATTGGTCACACCATTGAGGGGCACTGAGATGATTGGGGTGCGGAGGGGATCTATCATCTCTTCTTTTTACTTTGCCCCCTCTATTTACTTTTTTACTCTTTCCCCAAATTTATCTTTTCTCCATTTCATTTGGGGATGTAGCCTTTACCCCTGTGCCCCCTGTAGCTGCTTTGCAAAAGAGAAACAACATCAAAAAGTCCTAATTTCATTGGTTATTACATTTCAATCTGACTAAACCCGACATTTCGTAATTGTATGTGCACGATTTCAGAAATATGAATATAAAAATATTAGTCTTATCTGAAGGACCGTCTTTGAATAAGAGAAATTATTTGCACTCGATGTACCCAACCTTTCGTGGATAAGGGGATATGTTTTCACACAAATTCGTGGACCCGACGCGATGTCCCGACCGCTGTAGTCCGATGGTTTGAAGTAAGGCTGAAGAAAGATTATCAATCTCCATAAAACAATCCTATTTAGGATAATATTTTATTGAAGAAAAAAAATTGCAAGGCGCATTAAAACATAATTGTAATGAGCTATATACATGCGAGAAATTATGATTATTGTTGGTTTTGTTGTTCTTATTGTTGTTGTGGAACTAACTATTCCGTTTGAAACTAATGTGTAAACGATATGACACATCAGTAAGAACTTGAAAAATACAGAATACTTCGGGTTTTGTTAAGCAATCGAGATCGGGGTAAAAGGTCATATTGTTAGAAAAGAGTAAACAGGACTATCGACACAAGACTATTGTTGATATTTTGCGAATGTAACGTCAGATTTAGGTTGATAATCAAGGACAGTATTATTGCGCATACTCGGAACTACGATTTGATTGTCTCTTCTTCTTTGGAGATGACGTTATTTATGTTTAATAGACCATTTTCGTAATGCAATGCAATACAAATAATAATAATAATTATAGCTACGTTACTAAGTTTCTCTTTGGCTCAGACATACTTAACACGGGTTATGGACAAGATAATGCGCAACGTACATGTATATACACGCATTGACTGTGTGAAATTCCAATATAGGCCGCATATACGGGGAATCCCCACTATTGTATGACTAGTATAACTGGTGCAAATTTGAGGAACTACTTTCGGTTGATTAGAACATTTTTTTAGATTACAAAATGTTGTATACGCAGATACCTTTTCTCATCTCTACGTTTCTTACTCCCTAGGGGGCAAAACCCCAATTGGGGGTTGAAACATGGCGTGTTGTAAAATGTTGGATAGTCTCAACGTGTCCGGGTGCAACCCCCTGCACAATTTCTAGATGGACATCCTTTGCAATATGCTACTGGAAAAAATGGCGGCCATTTTTCAAAATGGCCGCCATGTTTAACTACTGTTGTACAATGCTAGGATGGCTTTTTTACAGCACCTTATTTTAACATGTGTAAGGTGTGATATGAAAGACAATTAAATTTCCTACAAGATGATACCTCATTCAATAGGTTTGAGTCAAAACTTGAGATTTCTTTTTTAAACCATTTTTTCTCAAAAATATGGAGTGAGTGATTTCAAGTACGGTGTTCGATGTTGGTGTTGGTGTTGAGAGCGTGGAAAGGCTGCTAAACTGAGCTCTAACACCGACGGTCGGTTTTTTGTTTTGTAATATTCTTTATTGTACTCATTCAAAATGATTCAATACATGTTCAAAATACAACTTATTTCAAATTACAATATAACTTATAAAGTACACAATATACACAACTCTAATGAAGAAGGAATGAATAAATATTATCGTAATAACCCCCCTCCCCAAGTAAAAACACAAAACAGTTTGACGGAGCCTAATAAACAAAAAATAATAATAATACAAAATATATAATATTTCCATCATTCACAGGTGTTACAAATAAATATTTGATAAACATACAACAAAAATTGATAATCACATAGTATAATTGAAGGTATATTCCATACAACTTATATGAAGAGAAAAAATCAACATCATTATATTTTAGTGTATTTTAAAGTAATCACTTGAAAATTAACATATTGAATATACATGAGAAAATAAACACCTTTAACACCCATAAATTCGAACCTATGTAAAAGACATACAAAAAAAAAAACGAAGTACAAACACAAACAAAAACAGAGCAAAAGAAAAGAAAGAGCTTTGTGGCGTACGTCCAATAAACATGTTATGATACTCTCATTTTCCTTCCCTCTTCCTTATATTGAAAAACTTTATGAATTTAATATCGAAGCTTTAAAAAAGGCTATATTTTTAAATGTTCCCACTTTCGATGATGGGTTTCTATATTATGATCTATTGCCATTTTGTGTTCTTGACCTTTACTTTCTAAAACGTCTTTTTTTATTTCTGTCGCAGAGGGTGCTATTCTCTTTTCCCGACTGCGATAAATCATTAACTTGATCAGCAGAATAACATGATTCACTAACTTTTCAAGGCCTCTATTTGTATGATTTATCCCCAAATGTACTTCTTTCCATGTCAGTTTTTAGTATTGGAATATTTAAAGCGTTCCCATTTTCATACCACGCACATTTTGTTTGTTTACATTCAAAGAAAACATGTCGGTAAGTTTCTTCATCTTTATCGCAAAATGAACAGTTTTTACTTTCTGTAAACTGAAAACGATATAAGTGATGATTTGTGTAAATTATATTGTACGTGTACAATAGTTTGAAGTCGGCTATTTAGGGTAGATTGCCTTGGTCTGAGATGGATCTGCCCTATTTCTTGAATCGACATATTGTGGTCTGAAGACAGATTTTGAAATGAAACGAATACACTAGAAATACGTTTTATGCTTGATCTGTAGATCCTCTTTGATGTAACATCCGAAAAATTATATATCTTTTTGAAAAAGCAGAATTCAAGAATTAATTCGATATCATTTGGTTTATGCGTTAATGCAATACTTCTTATCCAACTACAAGGAATAGTATAATATATTTGTTGTATCGTTAACAAATCCTCTGTTTTTAAACCAGAGTTTTCAAAATATTTCTTTGGCTTCAAATTACCATCACTATCCACGATATGGTGAATTTTATATATATATTGTTAAAAAACAAGTTCTCATCAAAGAAAGTTGTCAATTACTTCGTTACCTCAGTTTGTAATACTCATCTTTTTTTCCTAAAATTGTCCATATCCAGCCAAAGTAAGAACATATCTTTCTAGTACTTAGGTTATTCTAACTTAATGAAAACTGGGTTATAATTGCAATAAAATATAAGACTACCTCCAAATGGTCTCATTAAGAATCTAAAATATTGCTTCCATTTGATACTTTGATCCCCTGTCACAAGTCTTTTAATCCACATGACTCTTTGTACTTTCACGAATAGCCCGAAATTCATCATTTGAGTCCCCCTTTGTCATATTCTTGATATATCGTCATTCTTTATATTTTATCCCTTCCTTTCCATAAAACGTTAAAACAGGCTTATTCAACTTCTTGAAACACCCATTCCGGAACAGAAATGACTGAACAAACATAGTTCAATTTAGATAGCGCAAATACCTTTAGTAAATGAATTTTCCCCAATTAAGGTAAGATCACGTTGTTTCCACCAGTTTAAAAGTCTTGTAATCTTACTGAGAATTTCCTTATAATTCATGCTCTCCTTTATTTTGACGTCTATGGAAAAAATATACCTAATATTTTTACAAAGTCTGTCTTCTTCCCCCAATGGGAGTTGACAATCAATTTTTGCAGATGAACCTAAAGGCAAGATATACGTTTTTTCTTTGTTTACCTTAAGTCCAGAGGCTTTATAAAAACTATTGAAAATGTCATTTAATCTGCATATCGATTTTACGTCTTGTACAAAAATTATAATATCATCAGCATATAGTATTTGTTTGACACTTTTAGTGCCAAATTCAATACCGTTTATTGCTCTATCTTAACGAATATAGTGGGCTAAAGTTTCAATGCACAAAAGGATTAGATATGGCGATAGTGGGTCTCCTTGTCTTACTCCTTTTTCAATTTTAAAATAACTGGTTGACATATTTTCATTTAAAACACAGCTCTGAGCATTGGTATTTAAAATGTTAACCCATTTACAAAATATTGGTTCAAATCCAAAAGCCTTTGAAACTTTATCTAAAAAAGTATGAAAAACCGAATCAAAAGCTTTTTTCAAAATCGATGGCTAAAAGATAACCTGAACTATTTTGTTGTGAGGTATGAAAAATCATATCATCAATTATTTTTATTGCTTCTCCTATATTCCTATTTTTTAAATATTCTACTTGGTCTATTGAAATGATCTCGTTTAAAACCTCCTTGATTCGTTTGGACAAGAACTTTGAAAGAATTTTGTAGTCTACGTTTAAGAGAGAAATAAGCCTGTAATTTCTAATAAACAAAGGATTTTTTCCTTTTTTGTGTTTGAGAGTTATTACCACTTGTTTTTTAGATGGGGATAATTCATTGAGTTGAAAAGTTTCATTAAAAGCTGCTATAACAAGTTCGTTTATTAACGGCCAATAGGTAATATAAAACTCCACACTAAGACCATCGTTTCCGGGTGATTTATTAAATTTCATCTCTTTTAAAACTTGCAAACATTCTCCTAGCTCAATCTTTCCTTCGCATGATTTTCTGGAATTTTCTTTTAATATAGGAATGTCATTGGCAAGAAATTCCTCACTGTTACGAAGGTCAATTTCAGTTTTTGTGTATAGTTTAGTATGAAAAGTTTTGATCTCTTTTATAAATTCAGTTGCATTAGAGCTAACACGACCATCTATTTCCAAAGTCCTTATTACCTTTTTTTTTTGGGGTTAGATTCCATGAGCTGTTTGAAATAAGTTGTATTATTCTCATCACTTTCAAACCTTGAGGATCTTGAACGCACTTTGATTCCTTCTGTAATATAATTGTAGTGTGTATTTAGTTCCAGTCCTTTATTTTTTAAGCTACTTTTCAAATCATTTGGTGCAACATTAAAATTTGTTAAGTCTTTTTCCAACTTCTGTATATCGTTTTCTAAGGACAATATATGCTCTTTTCTTTTCTTTGCCTTTTCTCTTGAACATTTTCTGGTAAAACTTTGTATTTTCATTTTGATAAAATCCCATAGTTTTCTTTTGTCTTTCATTTCTTGCGAAAACTTATATTATAACTTAATTATTTCCTCCTTCATTTTCGCAGTGTAGTCATTATCACTACAAAGGCTGTTAATAAATTTCCAATAGTTCCTGATTCTGGGATATGGCGTAGATGGTTCATTAGTAAAACTTAGTTTTACTCCGGAGTGATCCGGAGCAATTGATTGTAAAATATCACAACTTCAAACCGTCGGTTCTAAGTTTGTCGATATAATCCAATAGTCCAATCTACTTCGCATTACTGGATTATCTTTCCGATAAGTGAATTGTTTTTCCTCATTATGCTTACTCCGCCAGATATCTATCAGTTTGAAGTGAGTTAAGAACTCCACAAATAGTTCGCTTAATTTTGATTGCTTTCGATTACTCTGCCCAGAATAATTTAACTCATAGTTTCTAATCAAATTGAAATCTCCATCAATAATAAACGATCTGTCTTTAAACGTGTCATTATTCAAAATGCGCGTCAAAGCATAGAGAAATTATATCTGCTCTGCTTCTTTGTTACTTGTCGGAAAATAAACGTTAACCAGTACCAATTTAACTTCTGGTAAAGAAGTTTAGCAGGACGATACCGATCACGTTTTCGATAGCTCAACACCAGCCCCGAAGGGTTGTTAGGCTTCGTCAAATTGTTTCGTGTTTTTACTTCGGGAGGGGGGTTATTATTTTATTTTACAAAATATATTCGTCTTTTACAAAATATATTCATCTTCTCCAATGGGCACGAGATGGCGCTATAAACCACTCTGCAGAGCGCGTTGTGCATGCGCAGCAGAGCTAGAGCTATATCACATAGAGCTAGCGAGCTGTGCTCTGATTTTGCGGTGCCTATCGATTAAGTGGTACTGCTACTGGTAGTGGTAATACATTTTCTACTCATATCTAATTAATTTATTGAAACTCGGGGTTTCATTAACAAAGGACCAAAAATATATTGATTTATTTATATTATGTCGTAGATCTATATTATTATTAGTGCATTTTGGTTTTGGCTTTGTAATTTAGGGTTTAGACTAGTTCCTCTTAGTCTTAGTTTTAACTCATATTTCTAGCGCTCGCACAGGCCACAGTTACCAGGTTACGAATAACAGCCGGCTAGATCTATTAGTCTAGAATACCAGAATACTACTGCTATAGGCCGGCCTAGATCTACCAGGCCTAGTACTGAGTACTAGATCTACTTGTACTACTACTAAGAAGTAGTACTACTACTAGGCCTAGGCATATACTCTACAGTACAGACTGACCAGTCCCATGTAGGCCCCCGCCCTTCCCCCTATGACATTTTGTGTGGTATTTCGAACCGGAATTGAAATAACAAATTTGCCATTAAAGTAACATGTTAAAAAAAGTTGCAGAATGCTCAATATCAAGTTCGTAGGTCGGACCCGAGGGAAATTTGTGACAGTGTCAACTCAATTCAAGGTTTCAAACTAATGCTTTGATAGATCCAGAAGCCAAGTCCATCCAAATTAGATTAAAAATCAAGATACTTTTTCAAAAAGTTTCACATTTCCCCTTTTTTGACAATTGATTAGGTGATAAAACTTGATTTTGAGCATTCTGCAACATTTTTTTTACATGTTTAACTATAAAACTTTAATGGCAAATTTTTCAATTTCGATTCCGGTTTGAAATACCACACGAAATGTATACATGGGACTGGTCAGTCTGTACTGTAGAGTGTAGTACTACTATAGAGTACTATAGGCCTAATACTAGTACTAGTACTACTTCTTAATAGTACTAGTAGTACAAGCAGATCTAGTAATTAGTACGCCACTATACTACTAGGCCTAGTATTCTACTAGGCCCTAGGCCATTAACTGTGGTCTGTGCGAGCGCTGGCAAAATATGAGTTAAAACTTAGTCTAAAAAGAACTAAATTACAAAGCCAAAACAAAAATGCACTAATAGTAATATACGACATGATAAATCCATGTATTTTTGGTCCTTTGTAAATGAAACCCCGAGTTTCAATAAATAAATTAGATATGAGTAGAAATTGTCTTACCAGCAGTACCACTCAATCGATATGCACCGCATCAGCTAGAGCACAGCTAGCTATATTTTTCTAGCTTTCTGTGATTTAGCTCTAGCCCTGCTGCGCATGCGAAACGCGCTCTGCAGAGTGGTATATAGTGCCATCTCGTGCCCATTGGAGAAGATGAATATATTTTGTAAAAGAGGAATATAATGAAACACGAACAAATCTGATGTAGAATAAAGGAAGAATATCGTGAAAGACAAACAAATTAAACAAACATGGATTTGAAATTGAAATTGAAATATTTACAAGGCGAACACATAAATATGTTAACAAAAAAAAGGTTAACATATTAAAATATGAATCATTGAAAAATATGAATATTAAAAGACGAAAATATCAAAGAAATGAATAAATAAAAAGGCCAAAAATATTGAAAAGATGAATATATTAAAAAGACGAACATATTGAAAAGATGATTTTATTAGAATGGCAAACATAATGAGAAGATGAATATATTACGTTGAAAGATGAATATATTTATTCAGAGATGAATATATTCCCTTTTGGCTTGCCATACACCATATCCTTCTTGCTTCCTTTCCCTCTTTCTCTAAAGTTTGACAAAAGTCGATTTCTATACAAGTATTTATCTTTCTTTGACATGATTGATTGATTGATTGATTTGTTGAGGGACAAGAAACCAGTTAAAATCATTTAAGAAATAACATAAGATTTGGATTCATAAGACAGACAGGGTCTAAACGATTTAAGATATTTGTAATAATCAGGGGCATATACAGGGAAAGGGGCCAATGTGCAAGTTATGCACACGAAAACAAGTGTTTAAAAATCATGAGGAAAAAGCGAGGAGGCTTAGCAGAGATAGCATTTAGTTTCGACTAATTTGGTGAGGTTACAATTTGGTATGTAATGATATAACATAACATATACATCCTTTATTAATAAAATAAAGTCCTTGAGTATTCCTTTTGATTTGTTGAAATTGACATTTATGATCATTTATAATGATGTTGCATTCAGTCGGATTTTGGATGAGCTGGAAGCTCCTCTCATTTTTGACCTGCTATGATTGCTAGTTGAATCACTTCATGACAGGTACCAAGAAAATTCTTAAAGAACTTGGTATAGATATGACAGATCAATACCGGACGACTATATACTAAAACAGGAGTTCCAGAGTATTTCAGTCCTAGATCAGAGACGCGGTTCAAGATTTATATGTGATTATGCACCGATTGCATCCACATCACCAATGATGTCCTGGAGTAGCTGGACCGCCTTATGGAGGAGATAATATCGCACTCCACACACTCTTACAAGAACCAACGATTTGTGCAAACACATTGTGAAAAATCGAAGAGGGAAATCAATGAGAAAATTTCAACTGGGGTACAACTGCCTACGACAAGCTGCTAAATGGCCCGATACCACAATAAAGTGAAGGTGGAACCATCGAAGAGACATTTTAGACCAGGTAGCAGCAGAGGATGCTATCATCTAGTATCTACAATTGATGTCTTTCATTTTAAAGACAAAAAAAGAGGGTTGGGTACAAATTCTGAACCTAAACCGTCCAGTATCTCCCAATTTGGTATTGCGCTTAAATCACATCTATCTTTTGAATTCTGGGCCCCGTCTTAGTTGTGATATATCCAATTAAAGAGCCTAATACTCCTTGTCCAAACCAATTCACAACTCTGTATGAACAGTGGCGCCTAGAGTAATTAATGTAACTGCGCCCCCCATAATTGCCCAAAGTATCTACGTAACTGCACAAGCAAGGGAGTAAGGCGTCCAGCTTAGGAATTTTGCAAGAGAGCAAAGCGATCGAGTTGTAGGTCTATAGTTTCGTATTTTAATCATAGATGAGTGGTTTTCTATTCATTTCTACTTAAATGGTGAACAAAATTAACGAACACGACGGTCAAGGAATATAGCAAGGTATCCCAAAGATACGATTTTTTTTCAAGAGTTGAAGTTTTCTTCAAAGGTTGAAAGATGATTTTAAGTTGAGAAAGTGAATCTCATTGTAAAAATTAGTTATTTAGGGTGCAATAATTAGGGATGCAAGAAGCTGGTAAAAGTTATAAGAGGCAGCAAAGCAATGGGAATTACATTTCGGTGTCAAATTTGGAGCCATTTAAAAAATGCTAATTATAAACTACATCTATAATTATGTGCAAAATTAGGAGATCCCGTGCAACCTACTTATGCGAGCCGCGACCTAGCTTAAACAAAATTATATTACTAATGCATTTAGCCTCCTATCTTGGGCCGCATGTATTCAATGGGATCACACGTTTTCTTCTTTTCTTTATTTCTTACCTTTCCTTTTTCTCTCTTTTACGTTTTGTGTACCTCCTTTTTGGCTCTCTTCAAATACACGTGCCCCTACCCCCATAGAGATGCCACTGCGTACCAAACATATATAAATCTATACGTTTGTGATTGGTTGGAGGGCTCTTAATAATGACAATTTACTGGACTCATGTATTTTCACTAATGACGTACATTGGTTTCTTGCAGAAAGCAATACTTGTAAAACCTAATTTGGGCCAAAGTCTATAAAGGAGAGTGGAGGGACTCCGTGACACACAAAAAGAGTTGGGCATTGGCATTTATATTCCCTTATAAAGATTTAAATAATTTGACAAGACTCCTTTTCCCCATTGTGATGTAATTCCAAATTGTATTCATTTAGAAAGTACACATAGAAACGGTCAATAAGTCATTTCGTCATCAAAATACACCAGATAAGATGCATTCCAGCAACTAGCCTCATACTCGTATATGTCGTTATTCTAGCTCATTGCTGCCAGGATAAGAGGTGATGATTGCCCAATAAATGGATACATTCAAAATGGGCAGGGGAGCTGCACCCCTCCCCCCCCCCCGCCCTGCCCCCACTCCAACTCATCATTTCATTTGATTCCAACCTTTAAGAATCAATTTTTTAGAGAATGATACCAGTCTATCATTTAAATCCATGTCTCTAATCTCCTTACACTTAGCAGGTTAATGAATATATTGTACGAAATAAATAATTGGGGTCAAATTCTCCAGGCAGGGTGGAGGGGTAGGAAGACATTGACAAAATTTCCCATGCAATTTTAATCATTTGATTTTAAATGCATTGTGAAGATTCCTTGGATAATTTTTCGATTGCAATGTACTTTATTCATATAGGTTTGGACAAATTGCTCTAATTTTGTTCTGGAAAAGAGAGCGGGCTACGGAAGGGGGAAAGGGTGCACATTCTGAACCCCTCCATCCATTGTCTTCATGATTCAGACTGAAATTCATGACTATCACCTGGATCCAGAACTCACTTTTACTTGACAGATAGCCTGCATCATTTCTGAACACACATCATGTCCTTAACAACATACTGCCCCCATCCCAAAATAACTTTTGATGGGGGGCATTTCATTGGAGGGAGGGGTAGGGTGAAATTTCTGAACAACACCATGCACTATGAGTATGAACATGTTTTAGACGGCAAATTATGTCTGTCACTTGGAACAGGTCTGATTTTACGTATGTCTTGACCCATTTATCCTAATTTGACTCTGAAACTTAACACATTACATATCGGTTGCTAGGCATATTATTACCATAGCAACGGGAACTAAGCGACATTTGTCATTAAAATATGATGACAATTCATAATTTGACATCATACTTCCTATCAAAGTAGTCATTTGCTTGGTGAAAGCAATTTCTCGGGATATATTCTATTTTTCACGTCACTATGATACTGTTGCTAAGGAGAAGATAGCCCTTACCAACCAAATTTGCCATTTTGGTTCATGACAAAGTGTCAACTTTAGATCGCTATAACTTTTTAGTTAGAAAAGTAATAGACTTGAAATTTGGATATGATAGCAACCACGGTGCTAAACATTTTCAACAAGTTTCAAGTTCGTTAGCATTATAATCAAATAAATATGGAGAAATATGTATTTTGGCGCAATTTATATTTTTGAAAAAAATGGTTAAAACAAAATAAAAAAAAAAAAAAAAATCATATTTTCTGCTCAAAATTGCAAATCATCCCAAAACGTATTGAATGAGGTATCATCTTGTAGGAAATTTAATTGTCTTTCATATGAAACCTTACACATGGTAAAATGAAGTGCTGTAAAAAAAAGTTATTCCCAGAATTGTACAACAGTAGTTATACTTGGCGGCCATTTTTTTTCCAGTAGCATATTGCAAAGGTACTCCACCTACAAATTGTGCAGGAATGTCCCCTGAACACGTTAATACCAAACAACCTTTTACAACATTCCATGTCTCAAGAACCTGCTGTGCCCTCTGGGTATACATGATTTTGTTACGTATAATAAACGAGCATTTACATACTCACAGCTAGCCCATACCCAGAACCAATACACACACGTACACGTCGTAGCATGTTATTTTGTTTGCCTTGTTAGGAATAAGCGAGCATTTAAATGCTCACAGCCCACACAAATAAACATCACACACACTTTCACGCCCTAACAAATTCATTACTTCCTCTTAGTATCAAAACAATACAAATAATTCTTCAAAATGCAATTCTTTTCATCATAATAACATAATTCAAATAATTTAATACATGTAGAGTTCATAAATTACGATTGAAAGAAATGAATGAAATCAGTAATGATTAAAAACAAATTATAACCCTCTCCCTACTATCAACCCCAAATAAAACCAACTACCATCTGCAAATAGGGGTTATGCGGATAAACATACATTTCTGTAAAGCAGTTCTTACGTGGAATGTTTATCAAAATATATTAATACTCACTTGGGTTGTTATTTCTGCTTTTTTCCCATGGAATATATATGCGCACTGCAGCATGAACTAAATAAAAGTAAATATATACATTATTGTTATTTTTTACATTAAATAAAAACTCTATCACATATCAACAGTATGATGGTAAGGCTATTTAATGCGCAAAACAAAAATTGAAAATCTATATTTAAAGTTCTTTTTAAAGTTCTGAGAAGATATAAACTCTACCTATCAAGGATAAACAATATTATGACAATCATTTCATGAAAACAGGTAAGGAAAAATCTTTCCAACATTATGGGCGACAGTGTACATGTAGATTCGTTAATCAAAAATACTTACTGGCTGCTGTAACGAGGATACAAGGCATAATTACACTAAACCATTTTTTTACACCCTTCGACATCTTTAGAGCTCAATTGAATTTGAGGCTTATCGATGAAATGCGCGTTGAAGCTATTATACAGTCAAGACTGATCTCCTTTGAAACGTGGCAACAGAAGAAGGCACGGAGTCAACACAGCTCATGACCGGGGTGGGGGGACGAAATGCGAGGGAAAATCTGTATTCCGTTGGTATCACGGTCAGTGGCGTAATGATCAAAAGCGGATGGGGGGCAGAAACAAAATCTGCACCACCACCATTCTTACATGTTTCATGCAGCCCCGCGGAACATTTTTCAAAGTGGGGGGGGGGGTGCTAAAGTAATCACGATCAGGTAGAGCGTGGGGTCCAATGGCAAAGCCCCTAGAAGCTCAGGGTTTAACGCATTTTAATTATGGTCAAATGAGCATATTTTGAAACCTCGTTATTTTGTAACACTGGGCAGGTCACTATTCTTTCTTTCTTTCCTTATTTCATTCTTTCTATTTCTCTTTATCATACTTTTTCAAAAAAGTTGGGGGTGGGCTCGCGCCCCGCCGTTCCACAGGCCCTGACATGTAGACTTCCAAATACCGGTAAGCATATTTTTGGCCTAACTGTAAATTTGGGAATTTGCTATTTCAAACAAACGCATGGAAAGTATAATTTACCAACAAGTGAGAACAAATCCCGGAAAATCATGTCATTTCAGGAACATTTGCAAATCACTGGAATTGAATTAGAAAAAGAAAAAAAAAGTTTGAATTTTATTTGGGGGGCAACTGCTCCCAAGCCCCCCATCAGTACGCCAGTGATCACGGTGATACTAACGGAGTGCAGATTTTTTACAATATTTCCTTGTACATTTTGAAGGATATTATGCGAGGGAGCATAGCGACCGTGCCAGAAGAATTTTGCATTTTATTAGTCTATACGCTGCACCCTTGGGCTCTCTAGAGCCTAAGTGTGTTGCAGTCTTTAGTCAGTATTTGCTATACATTGTTTTGCACTTTTTTCAAATTGTCCAGGGGGGTGACCCCCTAAAAAGGATGAGGGGGACGTGTCCCCCCTCCGGTTCGCCGCCCCTGAAATGGCAAATAAACTGCAATATTCGACTCCGCGCAGGTTACAATGCCATACGCATTTGCATTATGAAGTACAGGGGATGGTCACATTAGTCACCGGCCCAGTAATTATGTTGCCTTTGACTTTGGACCTTCCACCCGCATTTAATAATTTGAGCACCTACCCTCTGATTACAGGTTCTACAACATTAAAGAAGGATGTTATATGTTATAATTAGATACATAAGCAACATCACCTTCATTATCATCATCTTACATGAAGCACTACTTGTAATTAAGCACTCGTTAAAATATATCGTCTATAAGAAAGTGGGCATTGTGACTAGTTCTTTTTGTCCTGTATAGTTATCATGGTATAAACATTTGCATGGGGAAAATTGTGGCAGGTACAAGTTAATATAGACTGATCGTTGCCGTGGTTGTGTTATAGGCATATTTCAAGGATATATCATAAATGGATTGAGTAGTCAATTGTACTTTGAGTTGTAGTTAGTGGAATGACTGATAGTTCAGAAGATAATGGAGTTCAACGGTTAAGTACTCGTAAGAGTTTAGAGATGGCCTATCCAACGTAAGGAGGAGTCGACATATTATTTGGTTTCAGGCCTATAGGAAAAAACAGACGTTCAAAAATTTAAAACATATTCTTTCTCGGTACGGGCATTTCGTGTTGAGTTAAAGATAATTTGTCTTTAACCGGTTAAAATTGGATTGTTCATACTTTCTGTTTAAATCCCCTAGTTATAATCGCCACATTAAATGATTATTGTCTAACACACGATCGCGACATGAATAAGGTATATCTAGACTAGCTTTTCATGTTAATGGTCTTTGATTCTTAAAGTGATTACTATCCATTTCAAGAAAAATACTAGTTACTGCGCCCTCTTTTTGGATGACTACCCGACGCGGCATGATTATGTGAATATTCGAAATTAAAAAGCATAATAAACAAATAGCGGTCATGTCGCGTGTGAATTACGAATTGTCTTTCAACACAAATTAGCCATAGAAGATAGTATCGGGAGAGGGAGGGAGTAAGAGTGAAGAGAGAGAGAAAGAGATAGAAAGAGGACGGACGTAAGGCAAATAAGTCAAATACCACCCCTACCCCTTCCACCGCAATATTGAAGATGAAATTATGGTATGACAGAAAAGTAATGTACAAAGTTCACAAAAGATAACGTACCAGTTTACTAATGTAATTCAATTTATAGCCGTATAGGGAATGCCCCATATACGTCACCTTTATGGGGGAATTGTACATCGGCATTGCACAATGTGATTATTATATGGTGAAATCACACCCCTATAAAAACATCATTTATTGATTGATTGAATAATTTTATTTAGTATCATCCAGTCTTGCAGTCCAAAGACCGAATGACATAAGTGACACTATAATTCAATTAAATTCTTTAATTCATATACTCAATTCCTTCTTAAAATCAAAATGAACATAATTTACACCACGGCTTTTGGTGGGGTGACCATAACAAACAGATATACATGTTTATGAATTATAATATAAATCATAATCTACACAAAATATCCACACAAAATAAAGAGAAAAGAAAGACGAGAAGGAAAAAAGGGAAAATTTCAAATAAAATATACTAAAACGGGGAAAAGAACTGTAATAAAAGGTGCTACTAATTTTGTTGAAAAAAGTGTGTGTTTATAGCACGATTAAAAGTAGGGAGAGAGTACATATTTAATAGAATCATGACAATTTTCCCAGAGTTTGGGACCATAATAAGAGAAACGAATATTTTGTTTAAACGAGTCTGTTCTATGTGTCAATCGTATTTATAGATAGTAATTTTATCTCTTTATGGTTTTATGGTTTAATGGCTATGTCAACAGGCCTGTATAAAATATGTTTTGAACAAAGGTTTCTCTAAAATGATAAGAAGATCAATATATGCTTGCATATTGGAATGTTTATGATATTGTTTTTATCTTGACGTGGAATAAATAAATGAAAAAAAAGAAAGAAAATGTCTGGGAATGCGAATGCTTCTTTGATCTTGTGCTATAGTACATCAGCAATAATGTACATGGTAAAAAATATATATAATTCAAATAGTTCAGGCAATGTTTATTGGTTTGAAAACATCATGAAAAATATATTCACGGAGCTTATTACTTTAATAACGGCTGTATAACGGATTATGAAAACATCATTTTATCGAAGATGAAATTATGATATGACAGGAAAGAAATGTACGAAGTTAACAAAAGATAACGTACCTGTTTACTAATGTATTTCAATTTATTCACGTTTCTCTCCCGAACCCCTGGTTATGGCCCGGTCACACATTGAAAATCGGAAAAAGTCGTGAGTCCAACTTTTGTCATGATTTGGGAGAAGCTAGCGAGCTGACACCGAATGCATATCGTGTTGCTAGCGCGCTGCACGTATACAGGGCGTGTGTTCTGCGTATGTCTGGCGTTGGTCTAGCGCGCTCCGCGCATGTCTGGCGTCCTTTTGGCGTTTACATTCATGCGTCGAACTCCGCGGACATTTTTGAGCATGCTCAAAAAATCCCGACGCACACAGCGCATGACGACGAATGCATAGCGTTCGTTCAGCGTTGGTCCAGCGCACTCGACGAACAAGTAACGAAGGATGACTCACACCTAACGCACGACAACGCACTAGTAAAAATTGCAAATTTTCAATGCGCGGGCCGTGCGTCCCCCATGCGTCCCCTATATGTGACCGGGCCTTAAGGCCCGGTCACACATAGACGACGCACGGCCGGCGCATTGAAAATCGGAAAAAAGCCGTGAGCCCGACTTTTGTCATGATTTGGGAGAAGCTAGCGAGCTGACACCGAATGCATATCGTGTTGCTAGCGCGCTGCGCGTATACAGGGCGTGTGCTCTGCGTATGTCTGGCATTGGTCTAGCGCGCTCCGCGCATGTCTGGCGTCCTTTTGGCGTTTACATTCATGCGTCGAGCTCCGCGGACATTTTAAAGCATGCTCAAAAAATCCAGACGCACACAGCGAACGACGACGAATGCATAGCGTTGGTCCAGCGTTGGTCCAGCGCACTCGGCGAACGTGTAACGAAGGATGACTCAAAGAAACTATACTTTCAACAACAACAAAAAACCCCGGAATGATAGCACGGACGGACGGCATTTGTTCCCTCTTGAAACGCCGGACGTACCGCGGTGCATGCAGCTGAAAATACAATGGCGTCTTATTTTGTTTACAAGCGACGGATTCCTTTAATATTTTTATCTCTGTATTTCAAAATAATACCATGCGCGTGGTTTAGATTAAGGCAATAGATTAAACATTTAGCCTGACGGTAGTGAAGTTAAAGAGAAATAACTGAAGAGAAGATGACAAAACAGGCACTGAAAATGTGTAAGATGTCATGGGACATCGTCTGCTTGTGCACATCATGTTCAACATGTGACGTCACACATTTCAACAGCGATCGGAGAGCTTTTCAGGTACTATGCCAGGGCTGTATTTAACCGTTTTGTAATTGATAATAACCATTACTTCGAATGTTTCTAAGCATTGAATTGTGATAACCTTGTCCAATCAAAGTTTAACCTTTGCAATAATGACAATAAAGTTAGTTTTCAAAGTCAATGAACCTTCTCTTTAAAGTTAGTTTTTAAAATCAATGAACCTTCTCTTTAAGGTTGGATTTTTCTTTAAGTAGTATGTGTCAATTTTTTTTTTTGTATAGATATTAATTCTATCTCTTTATGCTTTTATGGTTTTATGGCTATGTCAACGGACCTGTATAAGATATGTTTTGAACATAGGTTTCTCTAGATTAATAATAACGCTTCCGAGCATTGCCCGACATAACAGCGACTAATGTATGCAAAGTAGATTCCATGCATACAGTTGCCATTTATTCATAGCAGGTGAATGAAATGGCTGCTAATGCTAAAGGCCCGGTCACACATAGGGAACGCATGGGGGACGCACGGCCCGCGCATTGAAAACTTGCAATTTTTACCATTGCGTTGTCGTGCGTTAGGTGTGTGTCATCCTTAACCCCTATCCTGTGTATTTACAAACAAAAGAAATTAGTTATCAGAATCGGTTTCATTTCCCTTTTTGAATGGTGTAAAACTCCATCACATTTATATACACTAAACTCATTATAATTTGAGAAATAATAGCATTGCATTTATGTTCATTTTGTATAGGATGTCGTCTGCTTGGGCAGGATTGGTTCATATTGTGACGGCATTAAAACATTGTTATTTTTTCTGGCGAATCTCTCGCATATCCCAGATGCTATGGAGGTGGTTTTATTTGTATTTTTATAAATCACCCGATATGTAGTTGACCTAAAACTTGTACGATGGCCATCTGTTAGCTTACCAGTTTCTAGTGATACGTTATTTGCCATTTTTGTGATTTTCTTTGAACAGGCACTTTAACTGCAAACTACTCTAGAGGAAAACAGGAAAATCAGAGAAGTAGACGGGTGAAAGTGTGAATGAAATCGGACAATAAATGAGAAACCTATTGAAAAAAATGGTATATCGGTAATGTCTTTGTGATAAAGTGGCGGACAAATCTACTATTTGTTCCAACACACGGAATTACTAAAATTTTAATTTGTTCACAAAGATTATGACTCGGGATGGTCTATTCTTTTTAGAGGACCTATAATAATATGCTATCCATGATATGTTATGAGTAGTAACCCAAAGAAGAAGGCACTTAGGAGACGAACAAAATAATGATATTCTAGTAAACGGCAAACGGGCGAGTTATCAGCAACTACGTCACAATCCCCTGACAATACTGCCAATTTGAGATTCGCATATACTAAGTGATCTCATATTTCAAACATTCATAACTTTCTTATAGAAGGTCCAATTAATTGCAAAATTTCTCAATTTTCGTTTTTCTTTTCCTGCTTGCATACATAACCTGTTACAAGGGTTAGATTGCCCTTTAAAAAAATTACATGTATCATAAGATAGGAATTAGAGAAAGATCATTTATAAATCAATACCAAAATCAATATGGATGACAATGAAAGAACGCATAATTTGCGGATGAGCGTGTTCCATCACTAATTCACTAATTCTATATCACAAACCAAAGTTGATAAGTTTATGAATAAAGAAATAAAATGGAAACATGTTTAAAAGCCAAATAAATATAAGCATATTACACCCCCTCTTTACAGAAATTAGGTTCCTTGTTGTATAAACTTTTCAAGTATGTTTTGCTATCAATTACAAGTGTCAAAATTCAGTGACAAATCCGTTCAAAGCCATTCAATTGCTTTTATTTCAGTAGCTTATAAGAGTAACCAAAGCTTCTTATTGATAATTAGTTTTGTGAGACAGGAACAGGCTCATCAAATATCTGCTATTTTCTAGACTAAGCCATGATGACGTCACATAAGGCTTTTAAAAATTGAAATTAGATCATAACCCACATTCCTGACAAACAAATCATACATCAACAACAGTGTAGGTCCCAACAAGGAACCCTGCGGAACGCCACATGTTATTATCTGCTTTAATGAGCTATGTCCATATTCATTCACAAACTGAAATCTACTAAAAAGATAATCTTTAAACCACTGAAGAGGCAAGCCCCTTATTCCATAATGTTCTAATTTACCAGCCAATATTGCATGATCAATTGTATCAAAAGCTTTCTGGAAATCTAGGAATACACCAAGTGTTACACTGCCCTAATCCAGTGATTTAAGCACATCATTAACCAAATTAATTAAGGACAACTTAGTACTATAATGTTTACGAAAACCATACTGGTGCTCATACAAGACATAATTCCTTTCAAAATAATCAAGTAGCCTCTTGTTGACTAATTTCTCAAATATTTTGGCCAAAAGAGGTCTATAATTGCCTGGGACATCTTTATCCCCTTTTTAAAAATCGGTGTAACTTTGGCTACTTTCATTGCCTCTGGAAACACATCGTTCAATAATGACTAATTATAAATATGAAATTATGGTTTTGCAATTACTTCAGCAGCATCCTTCAGTAGTCGGGCTGGAATACCATCAAAGCCGCAAGCTTTCTTTACATTCAAAGTTAATAAATAGTTCTTCACCTCATAATTAATAACTGGTTCCCAAAACAAAGAGTCAACTATTCCATCACTAAGATAATCTTTGAATGTAAATAACATCATCATCATTACCATTAATAGATTTAGCAAGGTTAGGCCCAACGTTACAAAACAAAATCATTAAAGCCTTCTATTTCTTTCCCTGAGGTTACAACTTTCTTACTACCATTACTACCATTATTATCAACACAGAGCTTATCTACATGTGAAGTTTTTACTTTACTGTTTCCACTCTTCAATAGCTTATTTCTTGACTTCCATGTTTGCGCTGAATCGCCTGTATACATTTCAAATAAATCACTATAATATTTCCTCTTTGCATTCCTCAAAACTGTAGTTAAAAAAATTCTATACGCCCTATATTATTTCAAATTATCTTCACTATAGTTTGATGTGAATACTTTACCATACAATTTATGTTTCTTTGTAATTAACTTCTTTATTGCTCTAGTCAGCCATGGTTTATCATGTTTCCTCCTGGAAGAGTGAGAATGAACAATCGGAGCATATTGATCTCATATACCTATGAATGATTCTACAAATATATCATATGCCTTATTAACATCAGTACATTCATATACATTTTCCCAGGATTCCAAGCGTAGACTATCGCAAAACCGTTCTTTCTCAGAGTATTTATAACTTCTTTATCGTACTTCTCCTTGTGGTTGTAATTTTACTGAGCTATCTTCAAAAATAGCAAATATAGGAAAATGAGCTGAAACGTCAGTTACAATTGTACCAGCACATATGCATTCTGCATTCATATTTGTGTAAAAATGATTCAGCAAAGTCAAATACATCAACATTTTATATTTCAAAGAAGAATGAACATACTGTAGACTCCAACACCTCCTCCCCTTACACCAGGGTCCCTACAGTTCACTTCCAAAGTATACCCATATATCTGCACAAGATACATTACAGACTTCAGACAATCCAATTAATGAAATTTTGATTTGATACATTCTTCATACAATAATCTTAAGGCATTAATATCCTTCTTTAAAGACCTAATATTTATATGAGAAATCGTAAAAGCTTTTGGGAATTTCGAACATCAACTTTGATCAAATTCAAATGGGGTTAATTCAAAAGAGTCAATATCAAACAAATTAATGTCTTCGTTGATATCAGTCATTTTAACAAAAGAGTGACCATAGTAATGTCATGATGATGTGAGTGAAGAAACTAGACAAGTTGCAGGCGGAAGTTCTCATACTTGATGTCCTCAACCCCGATTTCAAACAGGTCGTCAGGGGAGCGGAGGATCTTAAATAAATCATCGTTCATTTTACAGGAGACGTTTCTATTCCTAGAGGTCACCCGCTACACACCTGGTGCACTCTTCGAGTTGAAAATGAGAGTTGTGGCTGCTATTGAAGATGATTTCCAGCAGGTTTGCGTGAGTTTGTTTTCATTTTACTGGTTCAAATAATGAATCTACTGCAGGATAAAGAAACCAGAATAAATTATTTTCCCTTGTATTCAAATCTGAGAGATTAACATGTAATTTAAAACTTTGGGACATTTTGTATATGTCCATAATTTTGAAGTGCCATTGTGCAATGTGTTTTCACTGATTTATATTCAACTAAGATGAGTCGATTTGAAGAAGGCGCCTATTCTCATATTCGCTCGTCGTTCAGTTTACTGGTTCCTGACCCAGAACTTGTGCATGACGTGTACCCCGACGTCGAATAACACAGCAGCTGAAATTAAGTAGGAATAAACAAACATGAAACAAGATAATTCAATTGATTGACCATTTAAAAAAACATTTTTTTTACCAAAAGCATATTTACATGCTAAAAAATACACTAAATAGAATCATGATAATACAAGTAAACATTGTTTGTGCCAGTGTGAGTTACTTGTGAGTATAAAATACACACATATATGAGTCTACTTTTAAATGAGTAGCGCGTTTTACATGTATGGATGAAGGTTAAATATAGTATAGCGTGATGTAGATGATGACCGCAAATAGCATGATTATTACAGTAGTAATATGTAACGTAATAACAAGAGTAACGGTCACTCCTGCTTCTTTTACTATTATTTATATACGGGCAATTGTTCATAGTTCTTCTCCTACATCTTCTTCTTATTCTTCTCCTTCTGTTAATCTTTAAAGGGCTATGTAGCCTATCACGAAGATCTGTAGAACGATTACCAGCTGTGTATGCATTCAGGCACACTAAACAAGAAGCGAGATGAGTGATCCTACCGGTATATATATATATGTCAAGCACTTCCATATCCAAAATTCGATCTTACAATAACTGTACAGACAGATTTAAAACAGTGCATTTTTTCTATGACTGCATGTCGCGGTTTTCCAAATAGATCATTAGCCTACCAAATAAGAATAACCAGTTGCAAGAAAACGATGGATGAGAGCGCAGGTACAGCAATAATGAACCCCGTTTTCCAGAAATGATCATCTTCGGGTGGGTTCGGTGGACATTTTGTGCAGTTCTGCGCCTGACATGGTGGCCCTGTTGATGTGGATAAAGATGGTGGCTCTGTATGTGTTTCTGTGGATATGTTTCAGTAAAAAAAAAAAAATTGTAATGGCTAATCAAAATCATCGTTGCATGCACAAATTGTTTACACGACTGACTATACATCAATCATAATTGTTCTTTCAAAATTACAATTGACCGCAAACCTTCGTACGTACAAGGCCCAGGGGCATATTCATTAAATCTCGATAGGCTAGTTGTCAATTAATTACAAAGGCTATTAAAGATAGTTGACAACTGGCCTTAGGTTGTATAAATATGGGCCCAAAAGCACATACGAGGACTTGAAAGATTCCTATCAAAATGAAACATAATATACAAAAGAAAAAAACAAGTTTCAAGTATTGAGGAAACCCAAGTTTTGTCTTCCATCTGACGGACTGTCTGATCACTTTAAACAAATCAATCTGCTTATATCGCAGCCTATTATAGGCTGAATTGCCAGACAAATCAAAGCGGTTCTCTTTCTTTGTTATTTTGTCTCTAGCAATTTAATCTCTTGAATTTGTTACCTCTTGCACTTTTACCGCTGACATTTTTACCTTGCACCTCATTTTAATTGTTTATTTATACGTGTTTAGATATTGAGTACGGTTCTAGGACAATTACCCCCTGGACAATCACCCCGGCCACTTATCAACGAGACAAGTACCCCCCTACCAAGGACAATTCCCCCAAGGACAGCCCCCAGGACAATATTCCCCGGAAATGACCCCAAAGGACAATGACAACCTGAAGACAATTACCCCTGAAGATTACCCCTTGGTCAATTTCACACCTCCCATTGGACAATCGCCCCCATCCCGACAAGGACAATTACCACCCGAAAAAACGACTTATTATCAGGGTGGACTTCCCCTTAGATGAACAGGGTGGTGGTTATCCTTTGTTGCCCTGGATGTTGTAATTGTCCTAGGGGCTAATTTTCAGAGGTGGGGGGTAATTTTCCAAGGGGGTAATTGTCCGGGGGGTATTTGTCCTCGGATGGTGGTTGTCATTGGGGGTAAAATTCCAGGGGGGTATTGTCCTTTGGGGGTAGTTTTCCGGGGGTAATTTTCCGGGGGGTGATTGTCCCAGGTAAATGTCCTGACACGATTGAGTACGTTTTGTTCGCAGATTGCATCGTTCCTAAATGCGTGGTAGTGTTCTATAAAGGCTCGTTCAGATATGAAACGGTGGACAACCGGAAAAAAAACTTCGCACGACTTTTTTTGCGTGTAAATGAATGGCAACAAAGGTCCTTAGCTCTGTGTACTATAAAGAGACAGATATGTGAAACGTATTACACCTTACGTCATTAAAAAAATCGCAGTTGTTTTGCCTCGTCATATATGAACGAGGATTTTTGACTGATGTGGAACAAAAAAACACAACGCAAGACCCTTAAGTATAATGATTTCAAGGTTTAGTTCAGATAGTGAAACCCCAAACTCACCATCGTCCTCTGTTGACTGGTTGAACTCCGGACCCCTCTCTACTTCTCTGCCGGAGCAGTGCAGAATTATAACACTTATCCCATAGAGTGCGCCAGCATCCAGTCTCTTAATCGTGTATTCGAATTTGTCCTCATCTCCATCGAAGGAAACGAATCCGACACTCGTCCATGACTTCGAATCCGGAGGCATAATCTCGACAATGAACCCGCATACGGGCCCGTCGCCGTCGTAATCTCCTTTCCATTCTATCTCAATCGTGGATGTAGTGACGTTCTTTACTCGAGGTGGTGTCGAGAGATGTGGTAGGGCTGTTATAAATGGAGGAAGAGAGAGAGAGAGAGAGAGGAGGAGACAGAGAGGAGACAGAGATGATACAGAGAAATATGAAAGGAAAAGAAAGAAAAAGAAGAAGAAGATGATAATTTTGTTTTACTATTTACCCGTCCACAGGGTTCTCATTTTCACAAAAGATTGACACATGCACTATTCCATGACTTATCATATATATATCTTAAGAATAAAATATTACCCAAATAATCTAGGCCGCAACGCGACATAAGATATTAAACTTGACAAAATATAATTTTTACACCAATTCTATAACATAAAAACAAACAAGCAAACTGAACATAGACACTTAGGAACATGAAGTAAAATGAAACCCAAAACTCACTATGGTCCTTTGTTGACTGGCTGATCTCCGGACCGCTTTCTCCTTCTCTGCCGGAGCAGTGCAGAATTAAAACACTTATACCGTAGAGGGCGCCAGCATCTAGTCTCTTAATCGTGTATTCGAAATCGTCCTCATCTTCAGCGAAGGAAACGAATCCGACACTCGTCCATGACTTTGAAGCCAGAGGCATAAGCTCGACGATGAACCCGCATACGGGCCCGTCGCCGTCGTAATCTCCCTTCCATTCTATCTCAATCGTGGATGTAGTGACGTTCTTTACTCGAAGTGGTGTCGAGAGACGTGGTAGGACTGTAATAAAGGGAGGAAGAGAGAGAGAGAAAGAAAAGAGAGAAATTGAGAGAAGGAGACAGAGAGGATACAGAGAGAGAAAAAGAGAAGAAAGAAAAAAAAAAGGAGAAGAAAGAAAAAGTAGAAGATCATAGTTTTGTTTTTTATATTTACTCATCCACAAGGTTCCTTTATTAGTCATTAACATAATCATGTTTAAAAAAAAACTATTCCATGACTTGTCATATCAATATTTCAAAAATAAAATATTACAAAATAACCTCTGCCGCAAAGCGACATATAAGATATTAAACTTGACAAAATATAATTTGTACACCAATTCTATAGAATAAAAACAAACAAGCAAACTGAACATAGACACTTAGAAACATGTGGTAAAATGAAACTCAAACTCACCATGGTCCTCAGTTGACTGGTTGAACTCCGACCCCTTTCTCCTTCTCTGCCGGAGCAGTGCAGAATTATAACACTTATCCCGTAGAGGGCGCCAGCATCCAGTCTTTTAATCGTGTATTCGAAAACATCCTCATCTCCATCGAAGGAAACGAATCCGACATTCGTCCATGACTTTGAAGCCGCAGGCATGAGTTCTACGATGAACCCGCATACGGGCCCGTCGCCGTCGTAATCTTCCTTCCATTCTATCTCAATCGTGGATGTAGTGACGTTCTTCACTCGAAGTGGTGTCGAGAGACGTGGTAGGACTGTTGTCAAGGGTGAAGAGAAAGATAGAAAGAGAGAAAGAGAGAGAAAAAAGAAAGGAGAGAGAGAGAGAGAGAAGGAGACAGAGAGGAGACAAGGAGGAAACAGACAGAATAAAAAGAGAAGAAATAGAAGGAGAAAAGTAAAGAAGAAGAAGAAGGTCATAGTTTTGTTTTTCTGTTTACTCATCCTCAGGGTTCCTTTTTAATCATCAACATAATCATTTTCACAAAGATCAAACATGCACTATTCCATGACTTGACATATCAATATTTCAAAAATAAAATATTACAAAATAACCTCTGCCGCAAAGCGACATATAAGATATTAAACTTGACAAAATATAATTTGTACACCAATTCTATAGAATAAAAACAAACAAGCAAACTGAACAAAGACACTTAGAAACATGTGGTAAAAATGAAACTCAAACTCACCATGGTCCTCAGTTGACTGGTTGAACTCCGACCCCTTTCTCCTTCTCTGCCGGAGCAGTGCAGAATTATAACACTTATCCCGTAGAGGGCGCCAGCATCAAGTCGTTTAATCGTGTATTCGAAAACATCCTCATCTCCATCGAAGGAAACGAATCCGACACTCGTCCATGACTTCGAAGCCGCAGGCATGAGCTCTACGATGAACCCGCATACGGGCCCGTCGCCGTCGTAATCTCCCTTCCATTCTATCTCAATCGTGGATGTAGTGACGTTCTTCACTCGAAGTGGTGTCGAGAGACGTGGTAGGACTGTTATCAAGGGTGAAAGAGAGAGATAGAGAGAGAGAGAGAGAGAGAGAAAAGAAAAGGAGAGAGAGAGAGAGAGAGGAGACAGAGAGGAGACAAGGAGGAGACAGAGAGGAGACAGAGAGAATAAAAAAGAAGAAGAAATAAAAGGAGAAGAAAGAAAAAGAAGAAGAAGAAGGTCATAGTTTTGTTTTTCTGTTTACCCATCCTCAGGGTTCCTTTTTAATCATCAACATAATCATTTTCACAAAAGATCAAAACATGCACTATTCCATGACTTGACATATAAATATTTCAAAAATAAAATATTACAAAATAACCTCTGCCGCAAAGCGACATATAAGATATTAAACTTGACAAAATATAATTTGTACACCAATTCTATAGAATAAAAACAAACAAGCAAACTGAACAAAGACACTTAGAAACATGTGGTAAAAATGAAACTCAAAGTCACCATGGTCCTCAGTTGACTGGTTGAACTCCCGACCCCTTTCTCCTTCTCTGCCGGAGCAGTGTAGAATTATAACACTTATCCCGTAGAGGGCGCCAGCATCCAGTCTTTTAATCGTGTATTCGAAAACATCCTCATCTCCATCGAAGGAAACGAATCCGACACTCGTCCATGACTTCGAAGCCGCAGGCATGAGTTCTACGATGAACCCGCATACGGGCCCGCCGCCGTCGTAATCTTCCTTCCATTCTATCTCAATCGTGGGTGTAGTGACGTTCTTCACTCGAAGTGGTGTCGAGAGACGTGGTAGGACTGTTATCAAGGGTGAAAGAGCGAGATAGAGAGAGAGAGAAAGAGAGAGAGAGAAAAAGAGAAAAGGAGAGAGAGAGAGAGAAGGAGACAGAGAGGAGACAAGGAGGAGACAGAGAGGAGACAGAGAGAATAAAAGAGAAGAAAGAAATAAAAGGAGAAGAAAGAAAAAGAAGAAGAAGAAGAAGGTCATAGTTTTGTTTTTCTGTTTACCCATCCTCAGGGTTCCTTTTTTAATCATCAACATAATCATTTTCACAAAAGATCAAAACATGCACTATTCCATGACTTGACATATAAATATTTCAAAAATAAAATATTACAAAATAACCTCTGCCGCAAAGCGACATATAAGATATTAAACTTGACAAAATATAATTTGTACACCAATTCTATAGAATAAAAACAAACAAGCAAACTGAACAAAGACACTTAGAAACATGTGGTAAAAATGAAACTCAAAGTCACCATGGTCCTCAGTTGACTGGTTGAACTCCCGACCCCTTTCTCCTTCTCTGCCGGAGCAGTGTAGAATTATAACACTTATCCCGTAGAGGGCGCCAGCATCCAGTCTTTTAATCGTGTATTCGAAAACATCCTCATCTCCATCGAAGGAAACGAATCCGACACTCGTCCATGACTTCGAAGCCGCAGGCATGAGTTCTACGATGAACCCGCATACGGGCCCGCCGCCGTCGTAATCTTCCTTCCATTCTATCTCAATCGTGGATGTAGTGACGTTCTTCACTCGAAGTGGTGTCGAGAGACGTGGTAGGACTGTTGTCAAGGGTGAAAGAGAGATAGAAAGAGAGAAAGAGAGAGAGAAAAAAAGAGAAAAGGAGAGAGAGAGAGAAGGAGACAGAGAGGAGACAAGGAGGAGACAGACAGAATAAAAAGAGAAGAAAGAAATAGAAGGAGGAGAAAGTAAAGAAGAAGAAGAAGAAGGTCATAGTTTTGTTTTTCTGTTTACCCATCCTCAGGGTTCCTTTTTAATCATCAACATAATCATTTTCACAAAAGATCAAAACATGCACTATTCCATGACTTGACATATAAATATTTCAAAAATAAAATATTACAAAATAACCTCTGCCGCAAAGCGACATATAAGATATTAAACTTGACAAAATATAATTTGTACACCAATTCTATAGAATAAAAACAAACAAGCAAACTGAACAAAGACACTTAGAAACATGTGGTAAAAATGAAACTCAAAGTCACCATGGTCCTCAGTTGACTGGTTGAACTCCCGACCCCTTTCTCCTTCTCTGCCGGAGCAGTGTAGAATTATAACACTTATCCCGTAGAGGGCGCCAGCATCCAGTCTTTTAATCGTGTATTCGAAAACATCCTCATCTCCATCGAAGGAAACGAATCCGACACTCGTCCATGACTTCGAAGCCGCAGGCATGAGTTCTACGATGAACCCGCATACGGGCCCGTCGCCGTCGTAATCTCCTTCCATTCTATCTCAATCGTGGATGTAGTGACGTTCTTCACTCGAAGTGGTGTCGAGAGACGTGGTAGGACTGTTATCAAGGGTGAAAGAGAGATAGAGAGAGAGAAAGAGAGAGAGAGAAAAAAAGAAAAGGAGAGAGAGAGAGAGAAGGAGACAGAGAGGAGACAAGGAGGAGACAGAGAGGAGACAGAGAGAATAAAAAAGAAGAAAGAAATAAAAGGAGAAGAAAGAAAAAGAAGAAGAAGAAGAAGGTCATAGTTTTGTTTTTCTGTTTACCCATCCTCAGGGTTCCTTTTTTAATCATCAACATAATCATTTTCACAAAAGATCAAAACATGCACTATTCCATGACTTGACATATAAATATTTCAAAAATAAAATATTACAAAATAACCTCTGCCGCAAAGCGACATATAAGATATTAAACTTGACAAAATATAATTTGTACACCAATTCTATAGAATAAAAACAAACAAGCAAACTGAACAAAGACACTTAGAAACATGTGGTAAAAATGAAACTCAAAGTCACCATGGTCCTCAGTTGACTGGTTGAACTCCCGACCCCTTTCTCCTTCTCTGCCGGAGCAGTGTAGAATTATAACACTTATCCCGTAGAGGGCGCCAGCATCCAGTCTTTTAATCGTGTATTCGAAAACATCCTCATCTCCATCGAAGGAAACGAATCCGACACTCGTCCATGACTTCGAAGCCGCAGGCATGAGTTCTACGATGAACCCGCATACGGGCCCGTCGCCGTCGTAATCTTCCTTCCATTCTATCTCAATCGTGGATGTAGTGACGTTCTTCACTCGAAGTGGTGTCGAGAGACGTGGTAGGACTGTTGTCAAGGGTGAAAGAGAAGATAGAAAGAGAAAAGAGAGAGAGAAAAAAAAGAGAAAAGGAGAGAGAGAGAGAGAAGGAGACAGAGAGGAGACAAGGAGGAGACAGACAGAATAAAAAAGAGAAGAAAGAAATAGAAGGAGGAGAAAGTAAAAGAAGAAGAAGAAGAAGGTCATAGTTTTGTTTTTCTGTTTACCCATCCTCAGGGTTCCTTTTTTAATCATCAACATAATCATTTTCACAAAAGATCAAAACATGCACTATTCCATGACTTGACATATAAATATTTCAAAAATAAAATATTACAAAATAACCTCTGCCGCAAAGCGACATATAAGATATTAAACTTGACAAAATATAATTTGTACACCAATTCTATAGAATAAAAACAAACAAGCAAACTGAACAAAGACACTTAGAAACATGTGGTAAAAATGAAACTCAAAGTCACCATGGTCCTCAGTTGACTGGTTGAACTCCCGACCCCTTTCTCCTTCTCTGCCGGAGCAGTGTAGAATTATAACACTTATCCCGTAGAGGGCGCCAGCATCCAGTCTTTTAATCGTGTATTCGAAAACATCCTCATCTCCATCGAAGGAAACGAATCCGACACTCGTCCATGACTTGAAGCCGCAGGCATGAGTTCTACGATGAACCCGCATACGGGCCCGTCGCCGTCGTAATCTCCCTTCCATTCTATCTCAATCGTGGATGTAGTGACGTTCTTCACTCGAAGTGGTGTCGAGAGACGTGGTAGGACTGTTATCAAGGGTGAAAGAGAGATAGAGAGAGAGAGAAAAGAGAGAGAGAAAAAAAAAAGAGAAAAGAGAGAGAGAGAGAGAGAGAAGGAGACAGAGAGGAGACAAGGAGGAGACAGAGAGGAGACAGAGAGAATAAAAAAGAGAAGAAAGAAATAAAAGGAGAAGAAAGAAAAGAAGAAGAAGAAGAAGGTCATAGTTTTGTTTTTCTGTTTACCCATCCTCAGGGTTCCTTTTTAATCATCAACATAATCATTTTCACAAAAGATCAAAACATGCACTATTCCATGACTTGACATATAAATATTTCAAAAATAAAATATTACAAAATAACCTCTGCCGCAAAGCGACATATAAGATATTAAACTTGACAAAATATAATTTGTACACCAATTCTATAGAATAAAAACAAACAAGCAAACTGAACAAAGACACTTAGAAACATGTGGTAAAAATGAAACTCAAAGTCACCATGGTCCTCAGTTGACTGGTTGAACTCCGACCCCTTTCTCCTTCTCTGCCGGAGCAGTGTAGAATTATAACACTTATCCCGTAGAGGGCGCCAGCATCCAGTCTTTTAATCGTGTATTCGAAAACATCCTCATCTCCATCGAAGGAAACGAATCCGACACTCGTCCATGACTTCGAAGCCGCAGGCATGAGTTCTACGATGAACCCGCATACGGGCCCGCCGCCGTCGTAATCTTCCTTCCATTCTATCTCAATCGTGGATGTAGTGACGTTCTTCACTCGAAGTGGTGTCGAGAGACGTGGTAGGACTGTTGTCAAGGGTGAAAGAGAAAGATAGAAAGAGAGAAAAGAGAGAGAGAAAAAAAAGAGAAAAGGAGAGAGAGAGAGAGAAGGAGACAGAGAGGAGACAAGGAGGAGACAGACAGAATAAAAAAGAGAAGAAAGAAATAGAAGGAGGAGAAAGTAAAAGAAGAAGAAGAAGAAGGTCATAGTTTTGTTTTTCTGTTTACCCATCCTCAGGGTTCCTTTTTTAATCATCAACATAATCATTTTCACAAAAGATCAAAACATGCACTATTCCATGACTTGACATATAAATATTTCAAAAATAAAATATTACAAAATAACCTCTGCCGCAAAGCGACATATAAGATATTAAACTTGACAAAATATAATTTGTACACCAATTCTATAGAATAAAAACAAACAAGCAAACTGAACAAAGACACTTAGAAACATGTGGTAAAAATGAAACTCAAAGTCACCATGGTCCTCAGTTGACTGGTTGAACTCCCGACCCCTTTCTCCTTCTCTGCCGGAGCAGTGTAGAATTATAACACTTATCCCGTAGAGGGCGCCAGCATCCAGTCTTTTAATCGTGTATTCGAAAACATCCTCATCTCCATCGAAGGAAACGAATCCGACACTCGTCCATGACTTCGAAGCCGCAGGCATGAGTTCTACGATGAACCCGCATACGGGCCCGTCGCCGTCGTAATCTCCCTTCCATTCTATCTCAATCGTGGATGTAGTGACGTTCTTCACTCGAAGTGGTGTCGAGAGACGTGGTAGGACTGTTATCAAGGGTGAAAGAGAGAGATAGAGAGAGAGAGAAAAGAGAGAGAGAAAAAAAAAAAGAAAAGGAGAGAGAGAGAGAGAAGGAGACAGAGAGGAGACAAGGAGGAGACAGAGAGGAGACAGAGAGAATAAAAAGAAAGAAAGAAATAAAAGGAGAAGAAAGAAAAGAAGAAGAAGAAGAAGGTCATAGTTTTGTTTTTCTGTTTACCCATCCTCAGGGTTCCTTTTTAATCATCAACATAATCATTTTCACAAAAGATCAAAACATGCACTATTCCATGACTTGACATATAAATATTTCAAAAATAAAATATTACAAAATAACCTCTGCCGCAAAGCGACATATAAGATATTAAACTTGACAAAATATAATTTGTACACCAATTCTATAGAATAAAAACAAACAAGCAAACTGAACAAAGACACTTAGAAACATGTGGTAAAAATGAAACTCAAAGTCACCATGGTCCTCAGTTGACTGGTTGAACTCCCGACCCCTTTCTCCTTCTCTGCCGGAGCAGTGTAGAATTATAACACTTATCCCGTAGAGGGCGCCAGCATCCAGTCTTTTAATCGTGTATTCGAAAACATCCTCATCTCCATCGAAGGAAACGAATCCGACACTCGTCCATGACTTCGAAGCCGCAGGCATGAGTTCTACGATGAACCCGCATACGGGCCCGCCGCCGTCGTAATCTTCCTTCCATTCTATCTCAATCGTGGATGTAGTGACGTTCTTCACTCGAAGTGGTGTCGAGAGACGTGGTAGGACTGTTATCAAGGGTGAAAGAGAGAGATAGAGAGAGAGAAAGAGAGAGAGAAAAAAAAAGAGAAAAGGAGAGAGAGAGAGAGAGAGAAGGAGACAGAGAGGAGACAAGGAGGAGACAGAGAGGAGACAGAGAGAATAAAAAAGAGAAGAAAGAAATAAAAGGAGAAGAAAGAAAAAGAAGAAGAAGAAGAAGGTCATAGTTTTGTTTTTCTGTTTACCCATCCTCAGGGTTCCTTTTTTAATCATCAACATAATCATTTTCACAAAAGATCAAAACATGCACTATTCCATGACTTGACATATAAATATTTCAAAAATAAAATATTACAAAATAACCTCTGCCGCAAAGCGACATATAAGATATTAAACTTGACAAAATATAATTTGTACACCAATTCTATAGAATAAAAACAAACAAGCAAACTGAACAAAGACACTTAGAAACATGTGGTAAAAATGAAACTCAAAGTCACCATGGTCCTCAGTTGACTGGTTGAACTCCCGACCCCTTTCTCCTTCTCTGCCGGAGCAGTGTAGAATTATAACACTTATCCCGTAGAGGGCGCCAGCATCCAGTCTTTTAATCGTGTATTCGAAAACATCCTCATCTCCATCGAAGGAAACGAATCCGACACTCGTCCATGACTTCGAAGCCGCAGGCATGAGTTCTACGATGAACCCGCATACGGGCCCACCGCCGTCGTAATCTTCCTTCCATTCTATCTCAATCGTGGATGTAGTGACGTTCTTCACTCGAAGTGGTGTCGAGAGACGTGGTAGGACTGTTGTCAAGGGTGAAAGAGAAAGATAGAAAGAGAGAAAAGAGAGAAAAAAAGAGAAAGGAGAGAGAGAGAGAGAGGAGACAGAGAGGAGACAAGGAGGAGACAGACAGAATAAAAAAGAGAAGAAAGAAATAGAAGGAGGAGAAAGTAAAAGAAGAAGAAGAAGGTCATAGTTTTGTTTTTCTGTTTACTCATCCTCAGGGTTCCTTTTCATCAACATTATCATTTTCACAAAAGATCGAAACATACACTATTCCATGACTTGACATATCAATATTTCAAAAATAAAATATTACAAAATAACCTCTGCCGCAAAGCGACATATAAGATATTAAACTTGACAAAATATAATTTGTACACCAATTCTATAGAATAAAAACAAACAAGCAAACTGAACAAAGACACTTAGAAACATGTGGTAAAAATGAAACTCAAACTCACCATGGTCCTCAGTTGACTGGTTGAACTCCCGACCCCTTTCTCCTTCTCTGCCGGAGCAGTGCAGAATTATAACACTTATCCCGTAGAGGGCGCCAGCATCCAGTCGTTTAATCGTGTATTCGAAAACATCCTCATCTCCATCGAAGGAAACGAATCCGACACTCGTCCATGACTTTGAAGCCGGAGGCATAAGCTCGACGATGAACCCGCATACGGGCCCGTCGCCGTCGTAATCTTCCTTCCATTCTATCTCAATCGTGGATGTAGTGACGTTCTTCGCTCGAAGTGGTGTCGAGAGACGTGGTAGCTAGGACTGTTATAAATGGTAAAAGAGAGAGATAGAGAGAGAGAGAAGAGATAGAGAAAAAAAGGGAAAAGGAGAGAGAGAAGGAAACAGAGAGGAGACAAGGAGGAGAGAGAGAGGAGACAGAGAGAATAAAAAAGAGAAGAAAGAAATAAAGAAGAAGAAAAAAAGAAGAAGAAGATGGTCATAGTTTTGTTTTCTGTTTACCCATCCTCAGGGTTCCTTTTTCAAATCATCAACATAATCTTTTCACAGAAGATCGACGCATGCACTATTCCATGACTTGTCATATAAAAATCCCAAGAATAAAATATTACAAAATAACCTCTGCCGCAAAGCGACATTTAAGATATTAAACTTGACAAAATATAATTTATATACCAATTCTATAGAATAAAAAAAACAAGCAAACTGAACATAGACACTTAGAAACATGTGTTAAAATGAAACCCCAAACTCACCATTGTCCTCTGTTGAATGGCTGATCTCCGGACCCCTTTCTCCTTTTCTGCTGGAGCAGTGTAGAATTATAACACTTATCCCGTAGAGGGCGCCAGCATCCAGTCTTTTAATCGTGTATTCGAAAACATCCTCATCTCCATCGAAGGAAACGAATCCGACACTCGTCCATGACTTCGAAGCCGCAGGCATGAGTTCTACGATGAACCCGCATACGGGCCCGCCGCCGTCGTAATCTTCCTTCCATTCTATCTCAATCGTGGATGTAGTGACGTTCTTCACTCGAAGTGGTGTCGAGAGACGTGGTAGGACTGTTGTCAAGGGTGAAAGAGAAAGATAGAAAGAGAGAAAAGAGAGAGAGAAAAAAAAGAGAAAAGGAGAGAGAGAGAGAGAGAAGGAGACAGAGAGGAGACAAGGAGGAGACAGACAGAATAAAAAAGAGAAGAAAGAAATAGAAGGAGGAGAAAGTAAAAGAAGAAGAAGAAGGTCATAGTTTTGTTTTTCTGTTTACTCATCCTCAGGGTTCCTTTTTTAATCATCAACATTATCATTTTCACAAAAGATCGAAACATACACTATTCCATGACTTGACATATCAATATTTCAAAAATAAAATATTACAAAATAACCTCTGCCGCAAAGCGACATATAAGATATTAAACTTGACAAAATATAATTTATATACCAATTGTGTAGAATAAAAACAAACAAGCAAACTGAACAAAGACACTTAGAAACATGTGGTAAAAATGAAACTCAAACTCACCATGGTCCTCAGTTGACTGGTTGAACTCCCGACCCCTTTCTCCTTCTCTGCCGGAGCAGTGCAGAATTATAACACTTATCCCGTAGAGGGCGCCAGCATCCAGTCGTTTAATCGTGTATTCGAAAACATCCTCATCTCCATCGAAGGAAACGAATCCGACACTCGTCCATGACTTTGAAGCCGGAGGCACAAGCTCGACGATGAACCCGCATACGGGCCCGTCGCCGTCGTAATCTTCCTTCCATTCTATCTCAATCGTGGATGTAGTGACGTTCTTCGCTCGAAGTGGTGTCGAGAGACGTGGTAGCTAGGACTGTTATAAATGGTAAAAGAGAGAGATAGAGAGAGAGAGAGATAGAGAAAAAAAGGGAAAAGGAGAGAGAGAAGGAAACAGAGAGGAGACAAGGAGGAGAGAGAGAGGAGACAGAGAGAATAAAAAAGAGAAGAAAGAAATAAAAGAAGAAGAAAAAAAAGAAGAAGAAGATGGTCATAGTTTTGTTTTTCTGTTTACCCCTCCTCAGGGTTCCTTTTTCAAATCATCAACATAATCTTTTTCACAGAAGATCGACGCATGCACTATTCCATGGCTTGTCATATAAAAATCCCAAGAATAAGATATTACAAAATAACCTCTGCCGCAAAGCGACATTTAAGATATTAAACTTGACAAAATATAATTTATATACCGATTCTATAGAATAAAAAAAAACAAGCAAACTGAACATAGACACTTAGAAAATGTGTTAAAATGAAACCCCAAACTCACCATTGTCCTCTGTTGAATGGCTGATCTCCGGACCCCTTTCTCCTTTTCTGCTGGAGCAGTGCAGAATTATAACACTTATCCCGTAGAGAGCGCTAGCATCCAGTCTTTTAATCGTGTATTCGAAAACATCCTCATCTCCATCGAAGGAAACGAATCCGACACTCGTCCATGACTTTGAAGCCGGAGGCATAAGCTCGACGATGAACCCATATATGGGCCCGTCGCCGTCGTAATCTCCCTTCCATTATATCTCAATCGTGGATGTAGTAACGGCCTTTACTCGAGGTGGTGTCGAGAGACGTGGTAGGGCTATTATAAAGGGAGGAAGAGAGAGAGAGAGAGAGAAAGAGAGAGGGAGGGAGAGAAGGAGAGAGTTGCAAGTATTATTACCATTTCATGTCAGCAGAGTTAGAATGAGTTTAATCCTTTTTTTTAAATAGTTTTATTGAGTATTAAGTGCCGGATTCGGAAAAAGAAGACAACATTTCATTATGAAAAAAACCTGCATTTATGATTGAATTATTCAAATATCAATGTTATGATTTTGCATGTTAAGAAGTATTCATGTTTTCAAATTTGCATGCTATAAAGAGAGCACCGAAAAGTGTATAATTTTTGGATTATATTGACATCCTTCATCCTTTAATGTACATTTATTCTTTAGAGGTAGGACTTTTATAATTTATTTACATTGGTAACTTCTTTTTTTCTTTAATTACACCTTTCCCTCACTATGACTCGTGTGTCACCATGGATGGCCATTCTGACAGACTGTGTACTATGAAAATGACAACGTTGCTCTCTTTACTCTCTATTGAAATGAATGTAAATTACGCGGGATAGTGAGCCTAGCTAGAATAAACAAGAAAATCTTTTTTTCTGGCCCCTAATTACCTGATGGAGGGAGGGTATAGGGGTTGGCCCTACAGCCGGTTTTGATCTGTTTCCTCATATTTGTAAATCATAGTCATTATTCACGTGTGTTATTGCTATTTATTTTATTTACAACAGCTTGACGAATCCATAACTGAGTGCAGAGAGTGAGAAAAGAAATCAGCTTTAGTTTAAAGACAGGATTACTTTGCGGAATTCAGACATAAGCTTTTGATATATGCATTAAGAGATGTAGATAAAGTCATCACAATATGAAAATGGTGTTTAAATTTTCTCATTGATACAAGCCTCTAATTTTCCTCAGCTTCATTTTTTTACGTTTGCTTTTATTATGCTTAATGCAGACAATTGCAGAGAACATTTCTGAGAAATGATATGAAAGATTTTAAGACCAATCCAACTTTACTTTACCTTGTAATAATTTACCAATCCAGCTATCATTTTGTTCATGATTGAAAATTTGTTGGAGGAGATGGGGGAAGTAAATTGCATGGGAAGACCATTGAAATGCGACAGAGCCTACATTTAGCACTCTTCTGTATAAACAGTCTGCATACACAAAGCATGGGGTGGATGGAACCAGGACTTCAAGTAGACGATTGTCAGAAGGCCAATAAATCAGTCTCGTGAGCTGTCTGTCTTGTGTGCTGTTGGTCTTGTGGGCTGTCGGCCTTGTAAGCTGTAGCTAGATGAGATGCCCCGAAATCATTATCAATTAAGTTTTCTAATTACCATAAAGGCCTATCCCAGCTGTGTTTTACCAGAGTTGTAATCTCCATGTATACATGTAATTTAATGTGTCTCATATGCTGTCATAAAGGGGGAAAGGATTTCTAATAAGTTATATTAACAATATATCTTAAATGTTATGAGTACATGTATTTTATGTCTTGTACTTTTATCGTTGTTATTGCATTACAATTCATAACTGCAGGGGTCAAGTTACATTAAATTATAGGATAAGATATTGCTAAACTTTGCTGGTTTAGCATTCCATGCAATGTATCTGAACTAATTATGAATGTATTGCATCTGTTTTTCATAATGGAGGTAGTTGTAGTCCATTCTCATGCTGTCTAGTGAATAATTACGGGGGTAGGGTCTCCAAACATTGCTTTGAAAAGGGGAAAATACAGATGAAAGATGAAAAGAAAATGTGAGAAATGTGAGGGAAGAAAAAAATGAGAGAGATTAAAGATAAACTTGAGTTCTTGTAAATGTAGAAAATAAATTCTCACAGACTCCAACGAAACCTACACTGAATGTTCAAGATTACAAATAAATGACATGTGCCAAACAATTTTGGTAGAAAATGTATACGGGCTGTATATGAGCATAGAAAGATAAGGAAATCCGGGTACGTAAGGCTAACAAAGAACTATCAAATTTCCATACGCCTTTACCGCGTTTATCTTTTTCACCAAAGAAGCAGCATTGTGATCGCACTTTAATGCGCCCCTATATCTATGGAAAATGGGTACTTGATCCGCTGAAACTAACCAGTAGTATAGTCTCGAGTACATTTTAGAGAGACTTGTCCCTAATTGTAAATTATTTTTAAATAGGAATAAATACCATCCAAACATTAACTAATAGGTAAAATATAACCTTGAGTTCTGGTAATGACAGAAAATAAATTCTCACAGAATCCAACGAAACCTAAACTGAATGTTCAAGATTACAAATAAATGACATGTGCCAAACAATTTTGGTTGATCATGTATAGTGGCTGAGTAATGAGCATAGAAAGATAAGGAAATCAAGGTAGGTATAAAACCTGACACCATGTGCTTAACACAGGTCACTATGTGCAGGTGGGAGTTTTTGTGCGTTTGTTTTTATTTTACTTATTCAAACAACCAATCTACTGCAGGATAAACAATAATAATGTAATAATATATTCATTTGTAAAGCGCAATAACTATGTGGATATATTCTACCGCGCTTCAAGAGCTCATAAATGCCGTGCTATACATACTACATGAACAAGTGAGTTTTCAGTTTTGATTTAAAGTTTTCTAGTGATGGGGCTTTCCTTATTTCTAGTGGTAATTTATTCCATAATCTAGGGGCAGCACAAAGAAATGACCGGTCTCCGAGGGTTACTTTAGTTTCATATGGAGGTATTTGCAACATAAATGTGTCTTGTGTACTACGAAGGTTACGACCATGAGTTTGAGACTTGGTATTCAGCAATTCAGTGACATAACTAGGAGCTTGACCATTAAGAGCTTTGTAAACTATCATTAATATTTTTAATGTGATTCTCTGGCGAACTGGCAGCCAGCTAGTGTAGCTCCTTTAGAAGTGGGGTTATTCGAGAGAATTTTGGGAGGCTGCAAATTAGTCGTGCACATGTATTTTGGACCCGCTGCAACTTGGATATTTGTGAGTCTGGCAATCCATACAATAAACTATTACAGTAATCTAGTTTACTAGTGATACATGCATGGATGATAGTTTTCATGCTGTCCTGATCAAAGTATTTACGAATGCGTCTCAGATTATAAATCATGTAATAGGCTGATTTGCATATGTTAGTAATATGTGAATCCATATTCAGGTTGGTATCAAAGAGCACACCTAAGTTTCTAGCAGTATCAGATGGGGTTATGGTAGAGTCGCCGACTGATACACTACGCAACCTGAATTTAGAAACCTGGCGTGGAGTACCTATGACCAAAAGTTCAGTTTTTTTTTTCATTTAACATCAACTTGTTTTGCAACATCCAAATTCTAATATAAACAATGCATGTTTCTAATTCAGAAATACAATGATCTTCAGCCGGTGTGTTAGGATAAAAAGACAAGTATAGTTGTGTGTCGTCTGCGTAGCAGTGACAACTAATACTAGGAAACTCCGTATGGATATTTGTAAGGAGCCTGCTTGCATATAATGTAAACAACAGAGGGCCTAGACGCGACCCTTGAGGGACACCAAAGAGCACATTGAATATATCAGAGACAACGTTATCACTTTCAATTGTTTGTTTTCTATCTGACAGGTAAGATTCAATCCATTCGATAACCTTGCTATCAATCCTAAAAATGGCTTCTTACAGATTTCAGTAGACATGAATGAACTATCGTGTCAAAGGCACTGCTCATATCAAGAAGAAGCAGTAGACTTATCTTCTGGTTGTCCATTGACATCAGAAGATCACTTTTTATCCTAAGGAGTACTGTTTCGGTGCTATGAAATTTTCGGTATGCCGATTGATTAAACGGCAAGAGTGAGTGATGTTCAATATGCTCTAGAATTTTTTGGGTAGCAGCGCCTTCTACTAACTTAGAAATATACTGAAGATTACTAATGGGCCTTAAACAATCCAGAATAAATAATCGCAATTTCTCTCAAAGTACAATTCCCATACCAGAGCTCAAGATTAGCTTTAAGAGGGAATGAGAAAGACAAGAAGAGGAAAGAACAAAGAAGCAGGGAAAAGAATAAGATAAGATGGGGTACTTGCCATAGATTGTGGGGTGATTGAACTAAATCTGTAATTAGATGGGGACAAAAAGAAAATAGTGAATCTAAGTGAGGATGAAAATAGTTTGAGAGGAGAAAAGGGAAGAGGAAGAGGAGAAACAAGAATGGCAATGGAGCTTAAACAAGAATTTGCAACGCCATGCAGCGATTCGTACCTTTTTTTCTTCAAATTTGAAGAAGAAATAAATTTCCAGTATTGACGATGTATATAGTTTTAAAAAACATCATGAGTGTTATTATTATTACCATCGATTTCATCATCGTCATTATAATCATAATAGTATTATTATTATTATTGTTATCGTTATTATCGTTAAAAGGCGTATCATAATTGTCACGATCATACACCATCTTGACATAACCTTACTACTACTGCTCTTCTCATTAGTACATTAGTAACCATATTACTTTTATTAATCACACCGCTGAGGGGATCTGTCATCCCTTCTTTTTAATTTGCCCCCTCTATTTCCCTTGTTCTCTTTCCCCAAATTTATCTTTCTCTCCATTTCATTAGGGGATGTAGACCTTTACCTCTAGCTACTTTGCAAAAGAGAAAAAACATCAACAAAGTCCTAATTTCATTGGTTATTACATTTCAATCTGACTTAACCCGACATTTCGTAATTGTATGTGTCCGTTTTCACAAATATAAATGTCAAAAGATTAGTCTTATCTGAAGAAACGTCTTTGAAGAAAAGAAATTATTTGCACTCGATGTACCCAACCTTTCGTGAATAAGGGGGATATGTTTTCACACACATTCGTGGACCCGACGCGATGACCCGACCACGATAGCCCGATGGTTTGAAGTAAAGCTGAAGAAAAATTATTAATTACCAAAAAACAATCCTATTTAGGATAATATTTTATTGAAAAAAACATTGCAAAGCGCCTTAAAACATAATCGTAATGAGCTATATAAATGCGAAACATTATCATTATCATTGTTGTTGTTGTTGTTCTTCTTCTTCTTCTTATTGTTGTTGTTGTTTTTCTTCTTATTGCTGTTGTGGAATAACTGTTCCGTTTGAAACAAATGTGTAAACGATATGACACATCAGTTAAAACTTGAAAGATACAGAATACTTCGAGTTTGTTAAGCAATCGAGATCGGGGTGAAAGGTCATATTGTTAGAGAAGAGTAAACAGGACTAGACACAAGACTATTTTGATATTTACTAATTTAACGTCAGATTTAGGTTGATCAACGACAGTATTATTGCGCATAATCTGAACTACGATTTGATTAATTGTCTCTTTTTCTTTGGAGATGACGTTATTTTTTGTAATAGACCATTTTCGTAATGCAATCAAATTTAATGCATAAATCTTTGTTGAGTGTCATGTTACAAATTATTTCATTCACCTGTTACGAATAATTGTATTTCAATGGTCAGAATGCAGATTGCATACAATAATTGTGTTTTGGGTAGGACAAACATTGTGGCTTGTCTTACCTAACAACATGGAATGTATGCATTTCGCATCCTGGCTATTGACATACAATTATTCTTAACCGGTGAATAACGAGGCACTTTAACAAAATTGAGAAAAAATTGAGAAATTCCAACAATAGATTTTTTTGATGACGTCACACTGCACCACTCTATAGCAACAAGATTAGTTAATTTATCAACAAAGCAAATACATGAGATTAAGAAATCCGTGTAATTTGCTCTACTTGGTTTCATGGATGTAGGACTAGAAAATTAGAATAAATGGTACCAATATTATTGCAAAAGGAAAAGTGATTTTTCTTTAGAATTTTTTTGGAAAAAAACTCTGAACTACTATGGGCTGATTGGAGAACTTTGTACACGCAGATAATAGTGATATTAATAAAAATGATAATGATAAAAATAATAGCTACATTGCTATTAAGTTTCTCTTCGGTTTAAACCTGACTGTGAGCAATCCCAAGGTAGGCCGCATATACGGGGAATTTCCACTATTGTATGACTAGTATAACTGGTGCCAATTTGAGAAACTACTTTCGGTTGATTAGAACACTTTGTAGATTACAAAATGTTGTATACGCAGATACCTTTTCTCATCTCTACGTTCCTTCCATGATTTTCTTATACCTTGTTACGTATAATAAACTTCTTTTTTTCAATAGTTTTTTTTGTATTGATTCCAAAACAATACAAAATTTGTCTTGACATGATTCAATACATTTCAATACATAGATTGTACGATTAGTGAAGAAAAAAAATGTGTGATCTTCTTTGAAACGTGGTAACAGAAGAAGGCATCGGAGTCAACGCAGAGCCTTCAATACAATGGCAAATAAACTGCAATATTCGACTCCGCGCAGATTACAATGACATCAGCATTGCAATATGGCGTACAAGGGATTCCCTTAAAGGGATTTTTTAGCTTTGCAAAACTTGAGTAAATCGGACTGAATGGTGTAAAATCCTTTTGCTATGAGTATAATTAATAACATCTGAAAGTGTAAAAAAAAATGGAGTTCATTTACTATCTTAAAAAAGTGAAAATAAATGATGTTCCTGAAGCGAAATTTTGACCGAAGTAGCCAGAGATCGACGTTTGAAATAGTATTTACTCTAGCGTCCTCATATGTTCGTCATGGAACATTGGTGATTTGTGTGCTTAGTAGAAGTCGTACGATATTATGCGATACGACTGCCGTATACGTAAATACACATCCGAAAATTCTGCCTTCGTCGACGCGACGACGTGTCTGCTATTGTGAAGCGAAGAGATGAGTACGTGACGTTCGTACTCTTTGACAATAATGTTGGTGAGATGCTAATTTTCAACCTTCGCAGATCTAAATTTACTGTTCGACATTAATGTGTAGCTGTATGGTGTAGCCTGGAAGACTGAAATAGGTATTTTTTTCAATATCTGTAGACTAGATAGATCTCTATCACACTATGCTGCTTGCATGATATCGCGCGCGACGTCTGCTTACACCGCTTCATACATCACTTATTGATTGATTGAAGAATTTTATAGTATCATTCAGTCTCGCAATCAAAAGACTGAATTATATATGTGACACTATAATTCAAGTCAATTCATTAATACATATACTAAATTCCTTCTTAAAATAAAAAATGAACATAATTTACAATGTAGGCGGGAAGTGAAATCCCCTAAACGCACGAAGTTTGTGGTGCGGTGACCATAAACAAAACATACATTGTTATACATTCTAATATAAATCATAATCTACATAAAATAGCCACTCAAAATAAAGAGAAAAGAAAAAGGAAAAGGAAATAAGGGGACATTTCAAATAAATTATACTAAAACGGGGAAAAGAACGGTAATAATAGGTGCTGCTAATTATTTTGAAAAGAAATAATAATAATAATAATAATAATAATAATAATAATAATAATAATAATCTTTTATAGTCCACTCCAAATTTTATTAAACCGAAAATGGAAATTCTTTGTGCCCAATTGATCGTGAGCCCGGCAGCCACTGAGCAGCGCCAGATCGACATTGCTCTATCCCTTATTGTTGAACGCCAAACAAGGTAGCAGCGACTCCCATCTTTTAACGTCTTTTGGTATGACGCGGCCGGGGTTCGAACCCGACCTCCCGGTTGTGAGGCGGACGCTCTACTGACTGAGCCAACACACCGGTCTATGTGTTTTTACCACGATAAATGCAGGCAGAAAAGTACATATTTAATAAAATCATCACAATTCTTCCAGAGTTTGGGACCATTATAAGTGAAACGAATATTTTGTTGAAACGAGTCTGTTCTATGGGTCAATCGTATTTATAAATACTTAGTCATTCTCTTTATGCTTTTTATGGTTTTATGGCTATGTCAACAGACGTGTATGAAATATGTTTTGAACAAAGGTTTATCTAGAATAATAAGAAGATCATTATATGATTGTAATTTGAATAGTATATGATATTGTTTTTATCTTGACGTGGAAATGAATAAATGGAGGAAAAAAATGAATGAAAGTGTCTGGGAATACGAATGATTATTTAACCTTGTGTAATAGTACATCAGCATTTAATAATGTACATGGTGAAAAACAATATGTAATTCAAATAGTTCAAGCAATGTTTATTAGTTTAAAAACATCATCAAAAATGTATTCATGGAGCTTATTGCTTTAATAACGGCTGTATTACGGAACATGAAAAGATCATTTTAATGAAATTACGATATGACAGGAAAGAAATGTACAAAATTCACAAAAGATAACGTACCTGTTTACTAATGTATTTCAATTTATACACGTTTCTCTCCCTAACCCCTGGTTAGCAGTCATTTCATTCACCTGCTATGAATAAATGCCAACTGTATGCATGGCATCTACTTTGCATACATTAGTCGCTGTTATGTCGGGCAATGCCCAGAAGCTTTATTATTAATCTAGAGAAACTTATGTCCAAAACATATTTTATACAGGCCTGTTGACATAGCCATAAAACCATAAAAGCCTAAAGAGATAAAATTAGTATCTTTAAAAAAAACAATTGACACATACTACTTAAAGAAAAATCCAACCATTACTGCAAACTACTCTAGAGGAAAGCAGGAAAATCAGACAAGTAGACGGGTGAAAGTGTGAATGAAATCGGACAATAAATGAAAAACCTATTGAAAAAAATTGGTATATCGGTAATGTCTTTGTGATTAAGTGGCGGACAAATCTACTATTTGTTCCAACACACGGAATTACTAAAATTTTAATTTGTTCACAAAGATTATGACTCGGGAGGGTCTATTCTTTTACAGCGATACAACAACTAGAATACAAAATATAATAAACTTTTTGAACGTGTACACAATATAATAATACTAATACTAATTGTTGACAAAATGTAATAGATAAAACACTACCAAGAAGTATTCATTAAGAAATCTGAAGAAGGAGGAATATTCCAGTAAGCGCTTACGGATGGGGGGTGGATGATTACAAAGAAATGGTGATGGTGATGATGATGGTGATGATTTTGAGCTCTATGAATTGACCCGAGAGTGCGTAGGGGTGCGAATCTCACAAGTATCTCCTTCAGTAAGCTATGGTTCATATGCTCTCTCTCTCTCTCTCTCAGGGAAGGCACTAGCAAGTTCATCAGCTATACAGGCATGTTTCTATAATAGTCACAACCCTAAACCTGGCCCTAACCCTAACCCATACCCTAACCCTAATTCTAACCCTAACCCTTACCCTACCTGATGCACATGGCACTGCATGCAAATGGATGCAAACTATCTACCTTAGCTATATTACTATGTGGCTATTTAATGTGTAGAAACGTACCTCTACTATACGTATTACTACGTGACTGTAACTCGTTCAGCCCATCGCCTGCTTCTCGCTTTCTATTGCTCTGACGCCAGTCTCTTCTTTGATAATTATTATGACACGGCCCGTGCTTGTTGTTCAAGGTTGAATATTTGCTCCATATTCTAAAAGCCAATTCATGCGGCATTCAAGTTCATGGGAATCCCCATACGCTGGCTGTGCGTAGACGATTGCGCAATACCAATGTGTAAAGTCATATGGAAGCAACAGCATACGTAATATGAGTGAAAATTGGAGAACGCATTTTGGTGCACAACAATTGGGAGGAATAAAACACTGGCAGTTTGCAAGATTAGAATTTGAAAAAGAAAAATTGACTATAAATTTGCGAATAATGAATATTTTTCCACCTTACCTTTAGGAAAGCTTTCAATTATGATTTTCAAAACATTTTTCAGGCTCTTTTAACAGTTTTTAGATTGTCACGGTGTCTAATCCCTGCAAATTCATGTCAAAATGTTATTCACATATATACATATAATAACGAATTTAATATTTCTATAAAATATTACTATGAATTTAAAGTACTATCCGAACTATCGGTGGAAAAAGTGCAGGAGACCGCAATCCTAAGCGATGCTTGACTAGGATGGAGGCCTCAAAAGAAAAATTTTATGGTGAAATTTAAAATGAAAATGTGTTATACGATCTTTGTGTATGATTTTATGAAAGTATTTTGTGAGTGTATTTTGTGTGTGTGTGTGTGTGTGCGGGAAGAGACACGAAAGCCAGAGAAACTTGGACCCTGAATATAATCTGGGACTCAAAATTCATCAGTCATCTTGGGGTGTGAGTAATACCTAATTGGAAGGGGGATCAAATAAACCATTTTCTTAATGTATTCAAATTTAATGCACAAAATTTGTGCATTAAATTTGAATACATTAAGAAAATGTTTGTTAACTTTGTTAACTGCCTCGTTACAAAATAAGGTCATTCACCTTTTACAATTTATTGTTTTTCATTAGTCAGAATGCGAATCGCATACATTAATTCTTGCTAGGTAGGACAAATATATTCATCATAATCATGTATATTGAGTGTATACTAACAACGGGCCTGGGCCTTGAGAATAAATCAGAAACGAGGTTGAACAAAATTCAGACAAACATGAAGTATGTGTTTATTGTGGGAAAAAATACAATTCACATGTATTTAATTAAGTACTTATGATTGTCAATTATATGTTGTATTTGTGAAATTACTGTGAAGCAAGATTGTTTATGTAAATATGAACAATTATCCTCTAATGGACATAATAAATCAAAATGAAATGAAATGAAATATTATGGTTAACGAAAATGGCCTTGCATCGCTGTCCTTTTTCTCTCTCTTTCTGTCTCGTTCTGTTGTTTTTTTTTGGGGTTTTGGGGGAGGGAGAGGTTTAGGAGCATTCGCCCTCGTAACAAATATTGGCGGAGACACGACAAAGGCAGGAAAATAAAGAAAATAAAAAGATGGCGTATACAAAAAAGACAATGTCATTGTTAACAAGGACATCGATGAAATAGACTTATTCAATAAAAAGACATTTAGAAATGAGTAAAACAATTTCTGTCTTTAATTTTGTAGAAATAATAAGTCTACTCTTCGAATTTTAAATTCTACACGACGCGACAGCAACTTCTTTTGAAATGTCAACTCAGATTCGATTTCAATTCCCTATTGTATATCCCTTAGAAATCATTTTGGCATTACGTAATATGTGTTTGTAATGTTCGCGCACACAGACTTTCATGATATTGCTTTAGGTTGATTTTTCGAAAGTAGTTGAGATTGTGTCACATGTACAAACTGAACATTACTTTCTGTATTACGATCCTACATGTATGTAGAACCTACTAACCAACGTTATAACAAGTCGAATATATCAACACAGATCCTGGGTTTGGACGAATGCCCCCCTCAAGTTCCTTCTCCCCCTCCCTCTTTATGACAGTGAAAGATTTTTTAAACAATTTTCCTAGGTATTGCACACTTAATCAAAATAATTGAGGAATGTGTAATACAAAATACTAAATGATTGACAGAATGACTAACTTTGTCTTTATCTTTATCTTATCTTCATCATCTTCATACTCGCCTTTTTTGTTGCCTTCGTTACATATTTACGTTGTGATAGCGAAGCGCACTCAACGATGATTGAGGAAACTAATAACAACACTTAATCTTAAAGCCCCACTGCACTACTTATAGCTGCTTGCGCCCTCTATATAGCAAACAATGCCTAATCGGTGACCGTTGGTCCCCAATTGTCCCCTTTTTCTTATGTTAATTGAGAGCTGATTTGATAGATAACCACCTGTCAGTGACCATGCAGGGAGGTCTAATCCCTCCTGGCCAAACTAGTGCAGATAGGCTTCAAAATAGCTACCATTTCCTCAACCTCAGACCTCTTAAATGGATAGTTATTTGAATGTAATGATTAAAAATGCAAAAATATACACCATATAGACCTATTTTGAAAACAAAAATGGACTGAATGTACTAAATAATAGAAAGTCGATTTTTTTTTTTGTTTTAATATTTTTTTTAAACGACAGCTATTAAAGTGGTGGATCATGTTCTTTATGTAGAATGCAGAAGATGACAGGCTTTTTGATATATTCCAATCGTTCAGTCACACCTATGAGACCAATACCATACCGACTACAGACCAAACAAAATTTTCAATTACATTATTCCCAATGGCCCAAAATGTGTCAAAAGTGCCACCGTGTATGACAGATGCGATTTCATACAATTTCATAACTTTTTTCTTTATTCATCGTGGTACAAATTGTTTTTTTAATTGACCCATCATTACAATTCATTAATCAGTTTTGAATTCTTTTTCTTTTACTAAAATATTAGACATTTTATTTATAATACGTCAATGTCCGAATACGAGACTGTTAAATTGTCTACGATAGTCAAATGTTTATTCTATACTAATTTATGAAATCCATGCCCTTTCATCTCTATAAGCTTCACAAGTCGTTCTTTTAGATGCTCTCTTTTCCTGTACATCGGGAGATGGAGCAACGCAACACAAGTATTCACTTCAGGGCACATGTCCTTCGGGGGTTTCCCCCTACAATCTTTGTCTCCTCCCATGGGCCTCATCCTAGGTCTAATCTCCTGGAATCCACCAAGGGGGACATGGTTTGCACCCGTCAAGACTCCTGAAAACAATTCGCATAGAAGATGAATAATCAGTTACATGTCGATTTTTCTTATTAAGGTTCACAATTCAGAAAGTCTGTTACTCTGAAGGTTCACAATGCAGAAGGTTCGTATTTCGGAAAATGAAATAGGGCTCATAATTTCCGTGAGTTTGAATGTTTCTCATTCCGAAAATTACATAGAACCCTGAATAATTTGTTCGTAATTACGAACTTTCGGTGAAAGTACCCTATTTCATTCTCGGAATTATGACCCCACCTGGTGTCGTGGTCGAGTGAATACGTCACCGGACTGTCGATCACAAGGTCCGCGGTTCGAGTCCCGCCACGGCACTAACGTCCTTTGGCAAGACATTGATCTACATTTGCCACTCTCCACCCAAGTGTTAAATGGGTACGGCAGGATGCGAAAGCCAATGTAGTATGCTTAGCAATTTGAGCTTAGAAGCTCTTGCTGGAATGCTCCCAGGGAGTGGAGAAAGTGCATACATTGTGTGCGGGCAAACCAGAATCCGATGACCGGGGGTAATAACTGTAAAGCGCTTTAATAGAAACTCGGACTTGCCGATGTTTTAAGCGCTATATAAGCAAAAATATTATTAGTATTATTTTTATGGGTTTTTTCTTCTTTTTTCTTCTTCAAACCTTCGTAATCATGACTTTCGGAAAAATGAGTGCCTTCGGATAAAATCAAGAGTAGTGGATTGGCCATGAAAGCATTGTGCCCTGAAAACGGAGCGAGCGAAATGACTAGATTATTATCATCTTGTCACAGTGACACTATCATTGTCTTGAAAGTAACACCATGTCAGAACAGGATTGTCTTGTCCAATTGACAAAAGATGCCAAAGCAGCACAATATCTGACTTGTCACAGTATGTTTTAAAGATAAAGACCAGTTCTGGTCATGCAAAGAATCGTTGTGGAATCAATCAGAAAAGGTTGATCATCTAGCATATAAGTATTGGTGTGTACTGCAAGGTTCTGGAATCATCAAAATGATAAGAAATTTGGCCCAGTCTTGGTATAAGTTACAAGCACTGTACACAGAAAGATGTATATGGGACTACGCGACCACGTGCGCGATATCTATTTGGTCCCAATAGATATAATATTTTACCAAATATATCAATTAGTAGGCGGTTTCCCGACTTTCCCGGCAAAATTTGTATCATCACGTATTAGTCAAAACATATTCTTCACATGATTGGTAATGAGAGCTTCCATTTCATTTTTTTGAGAGAGGGCGTTTCCAAAACTGGTCTTTACCTTTAAAAGGGATTATCAATGTCATACGTTCAAAAACGATGAAGTGACTGATCTTCTTGATATTATCTTTTTTCATATATAGCACTGACATATAGGTACGTCTATTTATAAACATTTAGGCCTTTGTGGGCCAACGATCACCAGTGAAGATTTGTCTTACTCAGAAAGTCTCTTTTATTATCCTCAGTGAGATCACCATGAAACCCTGTCCAAAACATCTTGACCACGCGATGGTTTGCTGTGTAGCCTTGCTCATAACCAAAGCTCTGTGTAGAGAAGAGCAAATAAAAAATAAAAATAAACAACAGCAACAACAACAAAGAAAAGATAATAGATCTGTGGCATAAAAATTAAACACAATTTAAAATGTATTTCTCAAGAATCGAATTTTAAGTATACGGCGTGTATTATCTTCGTTTTATCTTCTATAAATAAATTTGTTCTATTAAATCACAAAGCACCTACCAACTTCGCATTATGTAAACCAAATCACGATATTTTGTTTATTTTCTGCAACCAGGTGGTCCGAAGTACATTAATTTCCTACATTTGTGATTATTATTATTATTTTTTTTGGGGGGTGCGTTGATGAAAGAAGATTGAAGAAGAGGAGCTCACTTCTTGAAAGGCCTTCCAATCATATTCCCCTCCTTGGAATAATGACATCAGCTCTTGTGGTGCGAAACGTTTGTGAAGATCGAAACGACGCAACATGCTCTGAAAACTCTCACTGAATTCATCGAACTGGGAGGATGCTGTGTAGTGCCTGGCGTAAAGCTCAATGAACTTTCCACTGGGATTCGTAAAATAAATGAAATATTTCCATTGAAAGCCAACAAGACTTCAGGATTCACTCCATTTTCAGGGTTTGGTTGGAAACGAGAGTAAAGATAACGATAAAGATCTCTTTTATTGTTCAAAATTAAAGTTTCGTACTTAAAGGGACTTGGTAACATTGTTCAGATGAGAGAAATGGTGCTAAGGTAGTGAATTCAATGCTAGATGTAAAATTAAAGATAATCTGAAAGTTTTAGTGAAAACGGACCGTTATTAACGATACAAATTGGGAAAAACTGATGTGATTGATTCCTTAATTCTCCCAGCTATATTATTACAATTTAATTACATTTTAGGTGAATTTTAATCGTAACAAAGCTATGAATTGGCTTTATATATCATTCCAGACATTTAAGTGTTAACAGATTTTTAAATCCTGTCTTTTGTCTTGTTTTTATGGAAAAACGGTTGGGAAAATTCAAAAATGGTTGGGAGAATTTACTGTTAAAAGATGTTGACCAGTGACGCTTTCAAAGAGAACCATAAATATCTTTGTGATTTGAGAATTTTTTCAGGATTGTATGCATGCTAGAGGGTTAGTCGAGTAGAAGGAATATAATAAGTAACATTTCATACAAAAATTACGCAGTTTTTCATCAACCTTCAACATTGTTACCGAGTCACTTTAATGCAGGTAATTCGTCATAAACAATTCAGGGATGTTTTTATATTACATTCTAAGACAAAGTGATCCACAATTCAACTACTCTCGACCACATCAAAATGTCCAATATAAAAAGCATTAAAATACACAACGTAACAAATCTTTCAGGGTCATAATACACTAACACATTTGAAGTGGTCACGACCTCGTCATTGCCTGCTGGTTTAAGTTCGATCTCCGGTTCGTTCACCGGTCCAGCCACTGCGAAGCTGTAGTCGGAAAGGTCATCGTCACTCGCCTCTAGCAATGTTTCCATGCCCTTCGCCATCCCGGGATCTAGTAGTTTCAGATCTTCGAAACTGGATTGACTGAATATTGTTAAAATATAGTAGAATTATTTATTTAGTGACCTGTTAATAACCTACAGTTAATAACTAAATTATTCATACCCTTACCAAGTTTTGTCATTGATTTAAGTATGTGAAAATGTGATTATTATTTTTTTTCTTTCCGATTTATGTTTCTTCAGAATCTGACATTGAAGCTTTCATCTAAAAGTGTTCAATAAAGGCCTTAATTCAACCAGTCTACATTTCATTCTTGAGTTACGAAAAACACAAAGAAACATTAAATTTACAAGGGGTATGAACAATTTAGTTGTTAACTACAAATAATGAGCAAAATTTTAATGAGGTGGATAACTCTCTTCTCTCTCTCTCTCTCTCTCTCTATCTTTCTCTCCCTCTCTATCTTTCTCTCTCTCTCTGTCTGTCTCTCTCTTTCTCTCTCTGTCTCTCTCTCTCTCTCTCTGTCTCTCTCTGTCTCTCTCTTTCTCTCTTTCTCTCTCTCTCTCTCTCTCTCTCTCTCTCTCTCTCTCTCGCTCTTTCTCCCTCTCCCTCTCTTTTCTCTCTCTCTCTCCCTCACTTTCTCTTCCACCTCTCTCGATTCATTACATTCAATGTATTCCAGATCCATTTATTTACATGCACGTAGTAGTCATTCTTTGGTGTGTTCTTTCCAAGAGCTTGTGGAGTTTGACAGCGAGCTATCTCTCAAACAAGCTCGGTACAACTCGTACGGAAATCGGGGAAACGAGTTGGGAAAGCTCGATCTCGTGTTAGTTTGCAAGGACTTACAAGCATTTCGAAATGTTAAAATTGTTCAGAAAAATATATCAATGAGCTCTCCAGTTTAAGAATATAAATGAAAATGATACAAATTGGCAACAAAATTGGCAACAGAATGAGGGACTTTATACCCCTTGGACCCAAAAATATTATAGACACATAACTTCCTTGCCTCCCTTCGATTAAAATAATAATTATTGATTGAGTGTGTAGGTTACCTTTTTCCAAGAAGTTTCTTGAAGAAAAGAAATGGAAACGGCATTGTGACGATGACCTTATTGTAGAACATCAGGGCGAACAGCTTCCCGACTGATTGCAATTTTTCCAGGTCCTTATAATCCTATGATAAGTTTTAAATACAGAAGAATACAAATTTGAATGTGTTTTGATCAAAATGAAGGTGCACACTATTTCCATGATCAGTACAAACATTCCTGCACGAAATACAATTTGATAAGGCATATTTTTTTCTTGGCCGACAAACATTCTGTATACGGGGGAATTCAGAATATTGGCCTGTTCTCATGGTAATATATAGTTTGTAAATTTCTGGTTATAAAGTCTATATATTGATTTCGTTGGGACACTAGCTTGCCTGCCTGAGTATCGAACCCACTCACTGAACACTGGGACACATGTCTTAATTACTCATGGTCGAGTAATCAGATTTGAAAACCAATAAATTCATAAATGGACGACGGTGTCGACAGGTTTTCTGTAACTGCAAGGAGGGCTTTTAAATATTTGGGGGGGGGGTTCAAAATAGGCACTTTTAGCGCATTGGCATGGTAGATTAAATCAAGCAAAACGTTTAATGTACATGTGGCAGTTTTATACAGAAAATGTACTTTAAAGAGGAGGATTTAGAGGGAAGAGGTGGGGGGAGGGATACGTTCGTGTTACCCTGCCACCCGCCCGTTGACACCAGTAATGGCTATAACCAACTTCCATTCACAATGGATTGAGAGTAGTAATAATGGGTACTCTAACTACCGAGATGGATATAATTTCGATAATAACCTTGTTAAACCACAATGTCGTACACAAAGCAGAATCGTTGAGTTTCTTGAAGATGGAATGCTTCTTAACATTGAACAGCTCTCGAACAGTCGGGAAAAGAATTCCTGTATAAGAAATGTAAAGGAAAATACACGTTTCAAACAAAGCAAAATTAAAAATTAAAAACAAAACCCCAAATTCACAAAAAGTATCCAAGGTCGGAAACAGCTATTAATTAATACTAGGGGGGGGGGGGTGGGGTATTTACAAATTACGGTCTAGCATAGATTGCAATATCGAGATTGAAATATCTTAAGGTTAATTCAGGTTCTTCGTCTCTAATTTTATAAAGAAAAAGCAATATAACACACAATTGTACAACTAATTTGAAAGTACAAAGAGGGTTTCGGCAGAAGTTGTATCGAGTCTTATCGAATCCGAGGAAACCGGTTATAGAGCGGCTTGTAATTCGTTCTACCATCATGTTTTATAATATTATTCGGCTTTAATGAATAATAAAGGCATTTTCAGCGTTTTTTCCTCCTCCAAAGCCTACAGTCACAGCGATTAAAATATCTTGTTTTGTTTACACTACATCGAAGAATAAAACTTTGGCAAAAGTCTTTGAAATTAAGCATGTCTGCAAGTTCTCTTTGAAGATAAAGTTATGTTTACACGATCGCAACTTTTGTATGTTTTGTATGTCCAATATAAATAATTGTCAGATTACGCAATACGTCATTGTCATATTTACACATTTAGATAGGTGCTGACGCACAAAGCTGTTGAAATTGCCTTCGGTTGATTTTTCGAAAGTAGTTGCGATCTTGTGAAAGAGTGTTCATATTTACCTTCATGGGGCCATCACCATTTACACCCACAGATACGTTATCCTTGAAATGGACTTTGAACGGGAGCAAGAGAGACGTTTCATCTTTACATTTAACCTCCGAGATAGCCGATTCAACAACCTTCTCTTTGTCGTCGTCAATTTCGAATTGAAGGTATAGTGGTTCCTGACGTATCTTAAGATATCTTAAGATAGCTCCAATCATATGCCCTGATCCTATTCCGAAAGCTTCCTCAAATTTCAGTAGAAAGACCTGCTTGTGGTGGCGCTATAGTGACGTATCGTGGGTAAAACAGTATTTGAAACAAAATAAGCTTCCCAGCCATGCAACCGTCGATGATAAAGATGATAATAAATAACAGGTATTCTGAAACGTGTTTTTATAATGCAAAGTAATATTGGAAATAGTTAGTCCATTCACTCAAGCACGACAGACAAGCGACTTGGTTAGCCTAATGTCTCAACCACACAAAGAGAAGAAAAAAAAGAGAGAATTTTTTTTTTTTAAATACACAGAAAGAGATAGGGAAAAAATGTGATTGGGGTTATCTGAAAATGAGATGCACTAAAACGACATTTTTAAGAAATGTAAGTTCATTTTAGGTTATTTATCCACAAAGTAAGAAATAATGAAAACTATTCAAAAAGATAAAGCTCTAGCTACATTCTGGTTTTGTTTTGATGAAACAAACATTCATTACTTACTACATGTATAAGTGACATTCAACAATAGAACAAATAATAAAACTCTTTGCGAGTTTACTTCTTCACTATGACCGGTTTCATTTTTTCCCTTCAGATCAAGAAATAAAATTGAAACTGAAATTGCCTTCACCTCTTTTACTTGCCTTTTCATAAAGACATATTAAATAAACTAGTTCATATATACCATTGCATAACATTTCTTTGAATTCAACTTAATCTATTTTTCATTTATCGAGAAATCAAGAAAAAACTTATTGCTTTCACGACCTGACCATGTCAATAAATATTTGTGTTTAAACATACCACGCATGCATCGTCTATCTCCGTACAAAGCATTTTCCACTTCAGAGGTACATCCAGTAGAAATGGCATGTGAGCTAATGAAAGGACACCCTGAATAAACGTAGAAAAAAGACAAAATACTTTCAATTACATAAGCGGACAAGAAGAGAAAAACTCAATGACAACTGCAGGAGTCAATATAATCTAAAATCCACAGGTGAGATCAGAGGATCCCCCCATGAGGTGGCCGAAATTACCTGGCCTGTTTTTGGTTAAAAAATCACTATAAAAATCATCATAAACCTATCATTATTATGTTTCTTTAGAAGAATATAGAATGAAATGATATAATTCAAATAGGTCTTGATACAGATTTAATTTATTGTCGATAATATATTTATATCAAGTAGTAACCACATTTGTTGAGACATGTGTTTATCTTCTTGTTCAAAATAAAAGAGTTGAAAATGATCTTTTTTATCAAGAGATATTGAGTAGCTTGAATATGTTATGCCTTCATGTGCCTTCTATACACAATACTTCATTCATTTGTTATTGTTTTCTTCTTTTCATAATCAGAACCTATTTAGGTAGGGATGGGGAGGGGGGCATCCAACTGAAATTTACCGACAGATATAAAATTCATGTCTTAACAGTTTGTAGATATAGCAAGTTATTACAAAATCCACGGATAAAACCACTGATGGTGCTAATGACAATAGTATTTTTTATTGTAATATAGTCATCGAAGTGAATTAGGCAAGTCGTGAAAAAATGCTCGCCGGCCGAATATACAAAGTGATCATGCATGGTGATGGTTGTCCCCATTATTAGGCATGTCAGGGGATGATGGTTGATAACGACGCTGAAGATGATAATGGTTGATGATTTATGGTTAATTATGATGATGATGATCATGTTGATGATGGCGATGATGATGATGGAAATGATGATGATGATGATGAACATAATATTGATAACAGTGATATATTGTCAACAACACATTTATGATGAATTTGCCGATAATTTCATGATTTTTTATTGTAGTGTTGTGTAATGTTTTTCTGAAAATATGAAGCATAAGAAGACTGAATAAATACCAGGAGAGGGGGTTGCAAATGCTGTTGATGAAGCTGAAGAAAATTCTCGATCTTCCTGTTTGTTTCTTCATCTCCTGGTTGAAGGATGTAAAACTGATCCACCGGAACCTTGTACCCAAGCGATTCATTGATCTGTATGCGAAATGATCCATTATCTTATTTCAATCTCATTGCATCATCGTGAGACAATGATACATTGAGCAGGTCCACAGACACGTTCTTAAAGATACTATGTCCCTTTTGCAGCCAACATCAAATTCTGTAGAACTTTGCAGGAATTATGAATATGTCATGTATGTCCTATCTGTGAAATTTAAACGTTAGCAGTGTCCTAATATTCAAATTATGCAAGGAAACCCGTTTACTTGCTAGACTTCACTGTCAGACACTATTGAGTGACTGACTGGCTTTTTCATCTTTGGTAATAACATACATAAAATGAGCTGTAAAGGGTACATGAGCATTTGTCTACATCAATAACCCACTTCTTGTAATGGCCAAAATTAAACTGATTGAATCTTTGCGCAGCATAAAACGTACGACCATTCGGTACAATGGTCTGAAAAATCAGACTATTACTTACTGGCTCTATAGCTCCTAAGTCGATTCGACAACTAATAGTCGTTATTTTCCCACTTAAAGACATTTTCAAGCCCCCTTTTTTAGGGAAGTTCTAAATTAGTATTGTCTTTCAAATGCAGTTGGAACTTAACCTTTTCATTTTTTTGGCCTGCAAATGGGACATAGTACCTTTAAAGGGAAATCCTACTTTGATAGCAAATTACTCTAGAGGAAAGCATACAAATCAGAGAGGTAGTCTGGTGAAAGTTTGAATGAAATCGGACAAAAATGAGAAAGTTATGAATTTTTAAAAGTTGTAATCACTACAGGCATGGGCTCGGTAATGTCTCGAGGATGGAGTGGCGGACAACTTCCCATTTATTCAAACACGCAAAATGAATAAAACTTCACTTTAAACAAAATATATGATTCAGGAGGGTCTTTATCCTCTTTCAGTAGTGTCCCAAGGGAGAAGGCACTAAGGAGACAAACAGAAATTGTTGATATTTTTGTACACGACGAACTGAAGAGTTATCCGTGTCTACGTCACAATCCACTGACTGAGATACGCGTAGACTTTTATAGTGATCTCATATTTCAAACATTCATAATTTCCTTATTATTGGTCCGATTTATTTCAAATAAATTTTCGCCATTCTGTTTATCTTACTTTCCTTATACATACAAATAAACTTTTGGTGCACTGAATGTGCAACAATAAACTTCAAGAGGGGTATTTACAATAAAGTAAAGGTTGCTGCATGCCCGGAAGAGTAGAAAGGTAAAATGTTCAACCTATCCCCAACAGAATGCCTCAGTTATCACTTTTCTACTTTGTTACGTTCTGTTGATATAGGTCTTGTGATAGAGATCTTGCAGGTAAGATGATGGGGCTGTACCTTGTAAGCATTGATATGTCAGTAAAAGGATCTTATAATTAATACGGGACTAACTGGGAGCCAGTGTAATTGTTTGAGTATGAGTGTTATATGTTCTCTGCGTTTAGTTCTAGTGATTAGTCTGGCTGCTGAGTTTTGTATTCTTTGGAATTTATTAGTGTGAACATCAGGAAGACAATATAGTGAACTATTGCAAAAATCTATGCGAGGTATTACCAGGGCATGAACTGGCTGCTTAGTAGCTTCTTTCGTTAGGATAGGAATTGGCGGAGTTTTCCAATTTTGTGCAGAGCAAACAAACTGGTTTTACACACATTATTGATGAATTTAGTCAGACACAGACAGAACGACCAATAACTGTTTTAAATTGAAAATTAAATCGTTTTCCATTTCCCAAACATACGAACCTCTCTCAAGTGTACCAATATCGCTAAGTATAGTTTATCACTTGGTTTCGACACAGTATTGTCCAGACAACACTTCAGCTTATTCCTGAATGCCTGTAGGTAGACCTTAATCACTCTGGCTAAAAGATCCGAGTCCTCATTCCACCAACGAACTGTCAATCGAAAATGAAATAGTTTGTCTAATGGTCCATTAGTCTACGTTATCAAGACTCATTCTATGCTTCAAATCAGTCTAAAATCAACCATTAATGAACCAAATTAAGTTCACGACTGAGAAATGTATTTTATCGTAAAGTAATGAATCCCAGATAATTGGAAATACACTGTAGTAGATCCCTACAAACTAAATATTTGTATCGAAAATAATATCGCTAGTGATATTCGTTTGTCTCGCAATGTGGTCAATAAGGAATCTAAAAGATCTCGACGTTTCGTGCGCCGCTGCAACACTTCGTCAGGTGATAAAAACTAATGTAAGCAAGGGTGCTTTATACTCTACGGGAGGACCGGCGCGACGGTCTATAATTCGATCGATAATCGGAACAATAACGCACAAGGCCTATTGGCCGACGCAGCGGCGCACGAAACGTCGAGATCTTTTAGATTCCTTATTGACCACATTGCGAGACAAACGAATATCACTAGCGATATTATTTTCGATACTACATCCGCAATGAGTAATATATTTAGCATTAAATATTTGTAATTGACCGTAATAATGTCATGTTATAAAATCGAGATGTTTGAACGACAGTGGGTCCGATGCCCTGGCCTAAGATAACACAGGGAACATTATGCTTCAAGCCACTTTTTATTAGTTTTTACCAAGCACGTCGATGTTTCCCTTTGCAGTTTCATGCATCAAGAGCAAGATTACTGCCATTTCTCTGATTATACGATCACCCCACTCTGTATCCGGTCTGTCGAAGACTGGACACTCGAGTAGGATCGGAACTATTCGGAGAAGATCGGATTCGATTTCATCCTTGCATAATTCTGAACACATGTCCCTCAGGTGCACGGAGATAACTTCTGCTACCTGCATTAAACATGAGCCAAATGAACAGAATGAGATGAAGAGTTTTAAAAGAAGGGACAATATGCAAAGACATTTATGTACAGAGTTTGGCAAACCTATTTGGAGTTGGGCACAATATAGCGAATATTGCTTTGTTTGGCAAGCACAAAACAAAATAATACACGCCATGGTTGTGACCAACTGATTCAAGTTGGTCAAACTCTCTGCAAAGATGGCTCCGGGGCGCGACTTTGCGTTTTACACCCTGGCCTGGACCTTTTCCCAATAAATTTCAAGGAACCGACTGGGAAAAGTCTATCCATGACAAGATATTGCGCGCGCACGTAGCTCTTCTGCAATGCTCAACGTACGTCCTATATGTCCAGTGTCGCGGTACGCGGTACATGTACTTTTGTATCGAGACGTACGAGTGAGAGAAAAACAACGAATAACAACAGAAGGAAATAGAGAAAAACAATAAATAATTAAAGAACAGAGAGGAAACAAAGAATGTCATAAGCAGAGAGAGAAACAAAAACTAACTTGAAAGAAAGAGAGAAATTAGAGAAGGAATTAATCAAAGTAAGGAAAGAGAGAAACCAAATAATATTATGGTTTTTGTGGTTTAATTCCGCCTTCTTCAGGGTTTCAATTTTTGACGTGTAGCCTACTTTCAAACCATTTGCTGATTCGGACCCCTAACACACGTGTACACATATCGACACATACACAGACTACACTCGACATAATATGTGTAATGGTAATGTAATACATAAACTGTGATTTAAATATTGCACTCGTACCATTTTCTATTATTGTGGGATCACGTCTTTCATTTTTAAATTCATGTCATTTGTTTCTAAGACCTAATTTCTCTAATTCTCTTGACCCCTCTCCCTTCATATTTGTTTTCTAAGACCTCCCCCTCATCTCTCTTCATATTTGTTTTCTAAGACCCATTTCTACCCGCCCCCATCTCTATTCATATTTGTTTTCTAAGACCTCTCTCTCTCGACCCACTCTCTCTCTCGTATGTATTTCTCAGACCCCTCTTTCTTTCTCTCTCATTAACCCCCTCTTCATATTTGTTTCTAAGGCCTCTCTCTCTCTCTTCATATTTGTTTCTAAGACCCCCCTCTCTTTCTCATTTCTTGATATTTGTTTCTAAGACCTCTCTCTCTCTAGCTCTCAATTCATGATATTTGTTTCTAAGACCCCTCTCTTTCTCACTTCTTGAATTCATATTTGTTTCTAAGACCTCTGTCTCTCTCTCCTTTCTCTCTTTCTCATTTTAAATTCATGATATTTGTTTATAAGACCTCTCTTTCTCTCTTTTCCATTCATCACTTTGTCTAGTGTAATGTACAGACACATAACATATAAAGGAAATTATACACCAGTTTTTGTATAAATGCTGCATCAACGTACGTCTGTGCATGTACGATTCGATTTGGAACTGGCGCGCCCGATCGAGGAGCGTAGACTAGACTCATTCAAGCAGTTTCATTGCTATTTACCGGGAAAATGTCCAGGCCAGGGTGTAAAACGCAAAGTCGCCTCCGGGGCAATGGACCAGGAAAGGAGCCTCTTGTTCATTGGGAATGCTCGATTCAATCAATACAGTATAGTAGAGTATAGTATAGTATACGAATATTGACTGCTTTGAGGTGCATGGTTAAAACCAATGCCCAAGATGATCTCGAAACTGCGCTGTGACATGAGACGAAGTCGAGGGGCAATAGTGCAGTCTCGAGATCTCCGGGGAGCTATGATTTTACCCATAACCCATGACCCATGTAGTAAAAAAGCAGTCAATATTAAATTGTTTCATAAACCTCATCCCCATGTCAATTCTAAAAAATAGAAATGTTAACAAAATATCCATGTCAAAATGTATGTAAATGTATTTGAATATTTGAAAAATATACTCTTTTCTTTTTACCAATAAGGTTCACCATGGTATCACAATTTTAACAAACATATCAACCTATTACCTGCACATCTCATCACCATTGTAAAACCATATATCAATGATACATGTAAAATATAGACAACGTAATAATCGTCAATTGGCTGTATCCTGAGTGTGATTTATACAATTGATTTGAGTCATATTTGCATCTACATGTAGTTGTAGAATATCGATACAATACATAAACTGGAATTTGTGGAGATGTGGAGAAATAAAGACAGCTCAATTGGAAGGATGTAAAGAGGGAAATAGGAGCAAGAGAGACTGGAGGAGGAGTAAAGAGAAAAGTTATTGAAATCACGAGATGACTTGCTCGATAGCCTTGGATATTAGTTAAGGAATGAATCCTTTATAGAAAGTTTTCTTGAGAGAAAGTAGAAAAGTATTTTTTCTAATGGAGATTAGTGTAAGTATAAGAAAAATCGGAAATAGAATAAATGAGAAAGTTATTAATTTTTGAAAATCGAGATCAATACATGTAATATTAGATGCGGGGTCTCCAACTGGCATCTATGTGCGATGTCATACGCGTAACGCATGTGACACACCGCAAAGGTGACTCCCATTTAATTTGTGCACAAAATTACTCGAAGTGTCGATTTTTTTTCTGGACTTTTAAATAATGGAACATAACCTCATTCACGGGAGAGGGGACATATTAACAAGTGAAAGTATATCGCCCATACAAAAATTAAGAACATATGGCTATGCCATCATAAGTGAGAAAATTGTACAGTTTTCCTTGTAGGGCCTTTGCATTACACATCAGGAACAAATTGACAAGAAGAAAGTTATCAATCTCGAATGTCAATTTTCACGAGTTCACATTTTATGCATAACATTAATGTTATTTCCAGGAGATGAAGTTCGCAATCATAAACTAAAATGAAATTGCGAGTTCTGCATAAATGAATATTACAAACTAAAAGTATTGACACGTACCTGTTCTAAGAGTTTAATGTTGTCTTTGAGCAGGAGAAAGGTTTCCTTTAGTGAGTCCATTTGCAAGGCCGCATATTGGTCTCTTCAAATAAAATATACATGTAGATAACAATACTTCGATTAATATAGATAGATCTACAGAAAATAATGATGTAGCATTATACTGTTGATGTTTAACAGTCATGCGGGGGCTATAAGCTAAACGTATACTGTGTATGATTATAACTATTCAGATAACATTTCCAATGCATTTGACAATATTCAAACAAAGCTGTATGAACTGTAAACTAATACAAGTTTTCAATGTCGTTTGTATCGAATTATATGTCAAAGGTAAAATTCTTCGAATGTTTCACAATTATGGTAAATTGAACCTATTGAAGACTATTTTTAGGTCATCGATATGAATCTTCTCTGGGGTATACACAACACTTTGTATGCCACGGCAAACTTTGATATTAATAATAATAATATTACCAAGGAAGGATTCATCAGCATCAGAGCTGTTCTTCATACAGGCCTTGCAATTATTAATACCCCAACAATTAACAGGTACCCATTTACACCTTGGTACTTGGTATTTGGTTGGTAATCCTCCGAAACACTCCAACAGGAGTTTTGAATGGAGATGTGTCGAAGAGAGAGGTCTAACTCTTTTTAAGTTGTGGATCTGAAAGGAGTGGGTTTTTTATGTGGACACTGATGGTTGTTTCACCGTCAGTGGAAGTGAGAATTCAAGAGTGGGTAAAGAGTGTCAAATGTGGATTAATGTCTTGCCAAAGGACGTTAGTGCCTGGCTAGGATTCGAACACTCAATCTTTATATTGATAGTCAAGTGAATGAACCACTATACCACGACACCTCCACAAGATACGTGGAAGGTCATGGCGAATCCAGTGGGACCATGGGGCAACCCCCCCCCCCCTCTCCAACTGCAGATGCCTTTCCCTTCTTTTCCTTGTCAGAATTTATATATTTCAAGACTAATAACTCATTGAAATTGCTCCATTAAGGTACAGGAGTAGGAATCCACCCAGGAGTCTAAAGTATGAGAGATCACTTCGTTTTGGACTTGAATTAATTCCACATTATAGTGGAATCCACTCCAAGGAGTGGTTTGCATTACTCTCTTGACAATGGTTTCATGAGTGTGTGTTTCTCCTCAAAAATAAAATTTTCTCGAACATGATTCCTGAAAGAGTGCACTCCCACTCCTGTACATTTAGAGAGTGTGATAACCCCCCTTTCAGTGTCACATGTGCCACCAACCCCTCTTCCAACCCATCAGAGAATCCTGGACCCGCCACTGCTTTATTAATTCATTCACTTCAATTCAATGTGGTTTATTTAAAATGCAATGTAGTAGTTTAGGGAATAATTGCTCAATGTTTACAACAGTCTAAAAAATATCCGACCAACTATTGGGTAAATTAAAGATTTGTCATGATTTACCCAGTGTGGGATAAAAAGAAACAAATACCCAACTTTTAACCAACAAAAATTACCCAATCAGAAATTCACCCAATTCTCACCATAATGTGTAGCATATTAGACACTAGTTGGGCAAACTATTTCATCTGTGACTACATGGTTGGTAGAAAATAACCCAATTGTTGGACAACATTTGCCCAACATCGATTTGCCAAGTAAAACCTACCAAACCTATTTGTTACCTTTCATTATATTAGGTAACTTCATATAGTAAATGGTTGGGAGAAAATAACCCAATTATTGGAAAAAATATGCCCAACTTTGATTTACCCAGTAACATCTGCCCAACTTTTTACAGTGAATGTTCAAATGGTCATAAAATAGGACCATCGATTTAAACAAAACAAAACATTAATAGGAAGTTAAAGTACATAATCATTAAAAATAATCACACTTTCATACAAGCATAAAGCTTTGGAAACAAAAAGTTCATTATTATGTAAAATAGAAGTAAAAGACCACTCGAATATTTGGCTACAAATTAGTTGATTTATCATTATGATGCAGTATAAAAGACAAAGTATTTAAAATTAATTATTTCAAGAAATGAGACAGAAACTTCAGAAAGTATATGTTTTTTAATTCAAACATAAAGGAAACATGGCCAGTAAGTATTCTTACCCGAGCCCAGTGAAATCAGCATCTCGGAATGTTTCTACCAGACATGTTGGTGACATCCCTTGAAACAGCTCGGTTCGTTGCTTCTGAGTTAGATCAGCTCCAGGATCTAATCTGAAGATGCTCTCCAGTATAATCTTGGAACTCTTTTCCATGGTGATTGGTTTCTGGATATATCCAGCTGAAGATGTTTTAGAATTGGAATTGAAATCGAAATTGAAAGCAAAATATTTATAATTTTCAATCTTTTCAACGACAATGAGGTTTTCCATGGTATCGAATCCATTTCTGGTATCCAATACAGAATATTTTATCTGGTTTTTATTAATGCATACGTGGATCTTTTAGAGGAGGGGCTACACGACTTCAAAGTCGGTCTCTACACACGCTAGGTTTCCCAGCGGTTGTGGAATTTCGTCGTTTTCATCAAACATCTACCCCCCCCCCTTCCGCCTGCACCTTTCTAATAATCCTAGAGCAGTCTCTGTAATTGAGATAGAGTGGATCCCTGCAGACTGCACATAGTCCTTTTTTTATAGCAGAAAATAAAATCAGATTTATTCCTTATTCCTTCTGTCATACCGAATATTTGAATGAATTAATCACTGATATTGACAACAACAAAAAAGGATATTAAGACGGTGTTAAACGAGTACCGTAAGTCCTAGCTTTCAAATTAGTATGAACATAATTATTTTACGTACCGTGATATGATCCTTCTCCGTCAGTGTACTGCTATGTGAATATTATGATAATGAACGATAGAAAAAAATGTGTATAAATAGACAGGGTTGGATTGCGCTCATACCACAATTCATAACACCAAGCACAGCACCGTATGGTAGGCCTACGTACAAATTTCACTCCCACAGTTCGTACATGCAATGCGGGGAATCCCCGGCTCGTTATAATGGTAGGATCAGGCGCGTACGTAGGGGTTAACCCCCTCAAAAAAAAAAAAAATAAATAAAATATATATCTCTTTTTTTGGTGCTAAATAGAGCAAAAAAAGTGAGCACAATTTTTTGTTTTGCCTCCGAAAATTGATTTTTTTTTTTAAACCACCACCCCTTGGGCGCCAGGGGAGGGGGCCCATCTTCTTCTTTTTTTTTTACAAAAAAGGGTGTTTTTACCTTTTTTTTCTTCTAGGGGGGCCCGCCCCTTGATCCGCCACTGTATATAGTAGACCTATCTTATATGGGGGGTGCATGAAAGAACAGGTTATACGTGATATATGATCGAGATAGGCACAAAGAAAATATACCTTTTGATCGAAATGGAATTTAATGACATTTCTTGCATTCAACAAAGGATAAAATGTGAGGGGATGACATCATACTTAGAGACCGCGTTGCCAATTTGACTCACAGATTTGAAGTATATCATGAAAAGCTATGGACTAAAAAAATCCATAACTTTCTTATTTATTGTCCGATTTTTCTTAATTTTTCATTGATCTGTTCTTCTCATTTTTGTCCTAATATTAAAACAAACTTATTATCAGGATGGAATTTCCCTTTAAGTCACGTTAATTTTGACTCCTTTGGACGCCAATGGCATACTCTTCCGTCTTCCAGCCACTTCAAAGCTAGCGCTTGTTCAATTAAAATGACCCCCAAATCTCCTTTAAACATGGAGAAGTCACACTTTGTGCATTTTTGAAAAATCAATGCCAAAATGATGGGGGTGCTTCATATGCCCTCTTGGAGAGAATACATGTATTTCAAACTGTGCACCGCCGGTGCATATAAGATAACTGTCTTTCTGAGAAGACTTCTCGAATCAGAGGTCAGAGAAATTAGGGGCGGAGAAATGGGCCAAGAGGAGAGGAGATAGAAGAGAAGAGACGATAGAGGAGAAAATGACAAGAAAGAGAAAAGATGTAAAGAGAAGAATGGAGAAGAGGAGAGAAGAGGAGAGAAGAGAAGAGAAGAGAAAGAGATAGACAGAGAGAGAGAGAGAGAGAGCGGAGAGAGAGAGAGGGAGAGAGAAAGCGAGGGGGGCTAGTTCCGAGAAAATTTAGTCTCACGTACAGACATTCAGAGATAACAGGAACAATGAGTGAACTGGAGAGAATGAAGAAATGAAGAGAGAAAGATAGGAAGATAACAGAAAGAAAGGAGAAAGATAGGAAGATAGGAATCAACAAACAGGAACCCAACCCCCTTGTTTCTTCGAGAGCACAGACAGTGAGTGTGGCATTTGCTTTCATTCTACGGACTTGCTTTTGCAGACTATCCGTATACTATATAGCTCGCTCCGATCCCGGGTCAAGATTGTTCTTCCGGGACTTTTAACCCCGCGCCTGAGCGTCTTATTCCGCGCGAACAATAATGAGCGGTATGGCAGAGAAAATGACGATTTTGTGATATTAATCGTATTTAATGATTAATTTAAAGATGGAAAATACAAAAGAGGAATCGGAGACGACTTGTGTACAGCCAGAATTCTTCAAAGATGTCCATTACTATCTCATTGGAACGATTTTAGAGGAGGTAATGTAGGCCAGTCCCGTATGTACTTTTGTACGTTAGTGTGTATTTTAAATGGTAGATTTAATTTGTCAGGTTGATCTTCATGTAAAATAACGACACCAATTAATGAAAGTTTGTTTTTGTTTTGACGCTAATGTGCAATCATATCCATACTTTGACCCATAACTCCGGCGTGGAGATACCGTACTAAAACAGACCTAAATTTTTTAGTAAAATCAAGTAAATATTCTTGTTACTGTTAGGGTGTCTGATCGCGCACCCGATGTTGTGTGCTAAAATCCTTCCCATAGAGATTGCACGCAGCCCTATGCAGTATATGTGCATTACGCGATCATGCAAAATTGGTCAGAGTTTTTTTGTTTTTTTTTTAAGTTCAAACCTTTATTCTTTGTGATCCTGAAGGTGATACTCAATAAATGAGGTGTCATATGAAAGAGCAGATTAATTCCAATATTTCCAGAGGGCGTCATCTCGAAATTCTAAAAATATCTTGGTCAAAACAGCTATTTAAACATTGTTTCCTGGCTAACTCGAAATTTGCCACTTATGAGATATGACGCCCTGGCGATAAGTAGTCCCAGTCGTAAGGAAAATATCCCTACGCTTATTTTTCGCTAGCCCCAGGGATCACAAACAATTACAGTTTGAAAATACCCTTCCCCACATTTTTCGGATCAGCTAAGTAGGGAGGCGTGAGCTCCGCGCGGCCGAACCCATGGTGATAGCGTAAAATCTGCACATGAATATGCATCGGGCCGCGTGTCTACAAACCCGAAGTGGGTGCCCATTGAAGACAATGGATTGCCGATCGCGCATCATTTAAGCAACACGCTTGCACGCGTATGTGTACGCTTGCATATTGCGCAATTCAGCCGTTGTGCTAAATTTAGCAAAACAACATAACTCTGCGTGTACGTCTTTTCGTCGATTCTTACAAAAATGGATGAATATTGTAAGGAATTGAAGGGGCTGTAACTTTTGATAGAAACATCGAAGAGTCTTGAAATTTGAAATGTATTATTCTGAGTGAATAATTTTTTCAATTATCCAACCATAATGGTGAAAAATGATCTAAAAGGGAAAATTGAAAAATCGTTCCGCTGTATTTTAAACTGTTGCTGTCAATGGATGACGTCATCTTCCTTCATGCGCAGTAACAGAATTTCAACACGGAGCTCAATTTCGGCGATGAAAATCCGGAAAAAAGACCCTTAAACGCATCACACAGTCAATCTGGTAAGTGGAACCGATGTAGTTTAGCCTAGGCCTAATTTACAATAATAAATGCATCGGATATGCATCGGGTAAAATGTAGTATTTTGGGCATAAGTTTACTGCTCGGACGCGAGCAGTAGTTTGCAATGCAGTCGTTATGGTCTGTCTCTAAAGAGAGGAGCCGACCCTACCCAAATCAGAGGCTAACGAACGAAAGAGACAGAAATCTTCGGTCTAGTGATGGGGCAGACAACAGAACAGTGCACGAAGAACTTACCGCATTGAGCGCTGTACAGTGAGTTTATGCCCACTCATTGGCCGATACGCTCGAGTGGCTTCAAATTTAAGTGAGAGAGGGCCTACTTAACTTAAGCGCGACTTAAGTTCAATGGCAAAGTCAATACATAATATTACGTCACACCACAGAGATTTTGACATGTCGTGCTTTAAACAGGTGATGCACTTCACACATAACTGACGCACACACGAAATTGCACACACATAAAATAGACAAACCAACGAACATTTCAGAATAAATTTCCAGTTTGTACCTTAAATATGACGAAAATGAGAATTTTTCAAACTTAAGACTTAGTTAAGTAAAGCTACAGTCCCATATACGTCCCGACCGTCCCGGACCATCCCGACCCCATCCGGGTGATCCGGGATTCGGTCCGTGTTGACACCGTGTTGGCACCGGGTGGTCCTGGATGGTCCTGGATGGTCCTGGATGGTCCTGGATGGTCCTGGGCGGTCGAGTCGACCCGGATGTTTTTGACGGTCAAAAACTGCCGGGGTGGTCCGGGACGGTCCGGGACAATAGTTTAATCCGGGGTGATCCGTGTAGCCGCCGTGCTGGGTCCGGGGTCATCCGTAGTGGCGCCGGGTGGTCCGTGTTGATCCGTGGCAGTCCGGGAGTGAGTTATTGACCCGGATCACCCTGGCGCCCTACGGATGATCCCGGACCCAGCACGGTGGCGACACGGATCACTCTGGACCAGCACGTGTTGGCACCGGGATGGTCCGGTGTCATCCGTGTTGGCACCGTGTTGGCACCGGGGTGGTCCGGGACGGTCCGTGGCGGCTCCGTGCTGGTCCGGCTTTATATGGGACTGGGGCTTAAGACTTAACCTTAAGTGAAATACTTAATTTTTCAAGGACGCTGAAAAAATTGTAACAAATAGAGGGTTTGACTGAAATATCATAATTTTGGTATCAGTAAAAATGGAAAATCGCAAGCCATCTCCTCGCACTAATATCTTATGACATAGAGCCTATAGGAGCCAGCGATAGCCAATCTAAAGGACCCATGTCGGCGAGGCTAGGCGCCAAATTACGAAAATGAGACCGAGATCGGATGAACGTTCTGCGCATGCGCTGGCTGTAAGCTAAAGTTCAACGTGTGTGATGGGGCAGACAACAGAACGGAGTAAAATATCTCTGTACAATGAAATAGAATAGAATAGAATTCTCTCTTCATAAACCATGTGACAAAACCCAAAACCCGCAGAGCCGATGAAAAAACGGACAATTCTTTTTTTTTAGAACGCAAATTGTCCACGTTTACGAGGATATCTTCGTTTATGCGGAGGATCCTCATTCTCGGACCAGCGCCCCTACTGATTACAACGTAATCAAATCAAATCGTTAGGTTGAATCATATACCATTTTGGTACATGATTTTAATACCAAAATGGAAAGAAATTTTGTAAACTTACTTTTAAAGCCCTTTTTCCTCCTCCTTCTAGATCTCGAGAGACGACTGCTTAGTTCCCTCCTCCAGATATCGATAAAATCAAAAAGCATGCGTTGCCCACACTCTACCAGTGACGTCATTTAAAGCAGTTGCGCAATATCCGACGGGTGGCTGTCTATCTCACATGCGCAGATAGCCTGCCGCTGACCTATGTCACTGTTCAGTGATCTGTGTTAACAACCGATTGTACAACGATAAACAAATGCGATGTAATCGGGCGTTGAGGTCTCCTTTCATTTTGAAAAAACATCATCAAATTAGAAAATGGCAGAACTTAGCTGAATTTGGTTGGCCCAATCGGTAAAAGTAGGCTCAAATATCTGCAAAACCAAGGAAATTTTCACCAACGAAACTTGTAAGTTCCATTCGTTACTTATTTGTAATCAACATCGATTCATTAAATTGTTTATCATAACATTTGAAAGTATCATACAGCAGGTTTTACAAAATGTTGCATGAATGTACTGCAGTACAGTGTTTGTTGTCGGGGAGGAGGAGGAGAAGGAGGAGAAGGAGGAGGAGAAGGAGGAGAAGGAGGAGGAGAAGAGGAGGATGAGAAGGAGAAGGAGGAGAAGGAGAAGGAGATGGAGAAGAAAACGAAGAAGAAGAAGATAACAAGTTTTGTGTGTGCCTTTCTTTTTATACAGGTAACTGATCTGTTAGAGAAAGGAGGTGGGAAGGAGGAATCGTATCTCACCGATCGAGTCACTCATGTCATTTCCGAAGATGAGGATCATCCGGAAGTCACGGAGGCCAGGGATCTCTTTGAGCTTCCTGTGGTCTCGGTAAGTTTCAAATTGGCAACACTGATCTTTTTTTCTTTCTCCCTGTAGCAATTTTTCTGACAAAGCCTCATGAATCAAACCAATAAAATATGCGTGAATAACTCCAGAAATCATGATCTTAACAATGTGCATTCCATACTTTTTAAGGCTGCGTACAAGAAAACTGATGAAACAAATTCAAATAATCAATTTTCTCATGGAATATTGTCCATTTCAATATATAATGGGGAGAAATTTAAACAAATTTGATTTAAACAATCTGGATTTACCTGTTCAATCAGTTATTTCAAAAATTTGATAATTAAAAGCTGCAAAATATACACTACTTATTCTGTTTTTTGTCCAATTGTTATCAAGTCATAACGGGTTTCGTTTTTGGTTTGCTGTAAGACCCTTTTCCCCAGTCTTTATATATTTTTTCCCAAAATGTACTAAACTGAAGGCTGCCTTATGTAAATGACTTAGTATTTCTATTCATTCCTATTTAGTAATTACTCAATATTGTTTTTCATTACTCTTTCGGTTTGCTGTATAAACTTTTTTTCCCACTCTTGATATATTTTGTCCAGATATTTACTTTTCCTAAAGTAAATGACTTAATATTTCTGTTTATTTTTTATGTTTTAAATATTTCTGTTTATTCTCTTATCTAGTCAAAATGGGTTACAATGTCTGTACGCTGCAAGACCCTTTTGCCAGGGAAGGCATTTGCACCAGAGTCCGTTCGTCTTTTCACCAACTCCATCGTATGCTTCTCACAGGTAAGGCTTAGTTTTTATTTCATTTCCATGACAATAAACAATCCATAACATGAAATTAAAAACATCCCATTCTTACACAAAAACTTGTAATTGTAATGAGTTATAAATAGATATGATGTATTGCATTTATAAAGTGAAAAATGAAGAAAAATTGAAACATTAAAGCTCTGAAATATCCTCACAGAGACTTTTTTTAAATGTCAGTGTTTATTTCACCAATTTGCAAGAGTGTAGAATTTAGTGTAGGATGGAAAAGGAGAAAATGTTTTAATAATGGAGCAACTATTTATACCCAACATTGAGGCAGAAGTGATCATGCAAATACATAAAGATCAAATTTTAAAGACTGAGTTGGACACTTTCTAAAAGACTTTTAAAACTCTTTGATTACTCCCTACTGGATTGGGAATTGGCAAATTGGCAACAAATTCAAGGAACTTTTTTATGTGTGGTTGTTTTTTAATCTCTCATGTCATAAATAATCTCTCTCTATATATGCAATTCATTTGTTTGCAGGTAGCGGCTTCCGACCGCAGTGCATTGTGGGCGCTGATCACATTCCACGGGGGTACCTGCAGAGCAAATCTTAGCAAAGAATGCACACACCTTGTCACATCAACATGTGAAGGGGTAAGCCCTTGATTTTTTTCATTTATGATGTTGATTTTTGTTGAGATTCAAAAGTCATTGTGGTTTGATCAGCATTGTGAGCATCTCTAAAAAGGGGCCCAATTAAAATACTCCCCAGGGAGTGAAGAAGGTGTATACAATGCAAGCTTTGATCCAAGGACTGGGTAACTTGATAATAGAGACACCTTAGATGTATTAGGAGCTACACAAATCCAAAGTAGTAATGGTAATAGTAGTGGTGGTGGTGTTGTTGTTTTTGTTGAGTTGTTGTTGTTGTTAAGTTGATGTCATCATCATCATCATCATCATCATCATCATCATCATTATTATTATCATCATCATTATCATCATGATCATTATTATGATCTCTATTATGATCTCACTGTCCTTTTATTTCAGACAAAATTCGAGTGTGCCTCGCAGCATGAAACCGAGGTGAAGATTGTGTGTCCTGATTGGATCCTGTCTTCCGTTCTTGCCAAGAAACTCCAAGACGAGAGAACATTCCATCCCAAATACCTCACATTCGAAACCCCGCCAATAGAGGCCGCCCTTCCCACAGATGTGGAGATGAAAGCGGAAGCCGCGGATGAGGAGCCAGTTACAGAGGGCGATGATAAAGTGGCGAAGGACAAGAAAGAGAAAGTTGCGAGGCCCAAACTGAAACTGCCCTGGGCGGACGACATTATGCCCTTGCCTGACATATCGGCACTCCCAGAACTGGTTCGGGATGCCCCACCCTCAGGCAGTACTGCGACCTCATCCGCGATGAGCTCATCTCCAGCAGTAGGAGCGTCCTACAGTACCTCAAGCGCTGGGTATAGCACGCCGTCGTCCAAGACTAAAGACAAAAAGCATAAAAAGGACAAGAAGAAAAAGAAGAAGCATAAAAAGGAGAAGAAGAAGAAAGACAAGAAGAAGCACAAGCATTCGAGTGGAAGTGGTGGTACTGGTGTGGCACCACCCCAAGAGGGCGCTGGTTCGTCTGCCACTGACCAAGGGACAAAGAATCGTAACACGTTACGGAACATTACCAACAAGACGGAGTACTTACCATCGATGGTTGGTGTACCAGCCGATAAGAAACACGTTTCACAGGTAAGGGAGTATCTAACTCATCTAGATGTATTCATTACCTGTCATTTCGCAAGGGTTTTATTTTAGCAAATTTTACAAATGACCAAGACTAGGTTCATGAATTTACAGTGGATAAGCTTGGCTGACTAATGGCACCAATATGCGATTGCCACAGTTGATGTTTGTCACCATTACATGTACACTGTACTATGTTTTATATATACAGTATATCATTGGCTTCTTTTTCATGGGACATTATACATATGCGTATATCGCACTCAGTTCCAGAATATTTCACTCATTGTGCCAAGTGCCAATGTGATTTATATACTCTCCAGTTAAAATAACTTTTTATTCCACTGGAGGCTATGCAATATATTGTTTATAAATGTCCATGAGGCTACCATCATGCTATCATGGAGGCATTGATAGGGGTGTAAGTTCATATTTTCTGTCTGTTTCCCCATTAGGAAATTAAAAATACTGAGTGTTTGAAATAACAGGTGTTGCTATGTTCTCTCAGCAGGTACTAAATGCCGTAGGGGGGCGACCAGGGGGGCACAAGGGGCGTCTAGACCAGACCTATGGGGGTCTACAGGTCATACCAGAGATTCATTATTGTGGACATGATGCATCAGCAGGAGGTATGTTAGTCATCATGGTTGCTGTAGTGATGGTGAATGTTGTGGTGGTGGTAGTGGTAGTGGTAGTACGTTGTGGTAGTGGTAAAGATAATGGTAGTTATAGCAGTAGGAGTTATGGTAATAGTAGTCAGAGAAAAACTAGTCGTGATGGTAGTAGTGGTAGTACTTTGTCGAAGCGATATTGGTAAATGTGATAGTGGTAGTACTTTGTAGTAGTGGTATTGGTAATGGAAATCTAGACCAGGGCCCCGTCTTACAAAGAGTTACGATTGATCCAAATCAATCGTAAGTCCTCCAATCAATCGCAAGTTTGCAGTCTCCTATCTTTTATGTACATAGTTACGATTGATATCAATCGCAAATAAGTTGCGATTGATATCAACTCTTTGTAATACGGGCCCCAGACCTATGGGGGTGTACAGGTCATACCGGAGATGCATTACTGTGGACATGATGCATCAGCAGGAAGTATGTTAGTCATGGTTGTTACAGTGGTAGTAAAGGTTTTGGTAGTGGTAGTGGTAGTGGGTGTGGTGGCAGTAGTAGTAGAGGTAGTGGTTATGGCAGTGGTCAGGGTAGTGATAGTTGTAGGGGTAGTGATAACGGTAGGAGTCCCAGTAATTGTAGTTATAGAAGCAGTAGTAGTTGTGGTAGTGGTAAAGGTAATGGTAGTGGAAGAGGTAGTGGTAGTGATTATTGGTCAGTATAATTATGTAGTCATAGTTGTAGCAGTCATAGTGTAGTAGGTGAAGAAGTCATAGCATTAATAGACACAAAAGTTGTAAACATACAGTAAGAACAGTTCTAGATAAACGTAAGGTAAATGTAACATGAGTTTTAAAGTGATGATGAGCGTAGGAAACATTTCTTTGATGATGGGAGTATTGTTTAACAAAATTATAAGAATTACAGGCATTGATCTGTCAATGCATGAAATCCGGAACTCAATTCTACCTAGATTTATTTTGATGTATATTACAAGTATCACCTCAGAGAATGTGGGTTTGTTTTTCTCACCGTCTTCTTTGTGTATCCTTATCACAGTAACCCCAGATTCTTGTTTGCTTGGCTGTATCTTTCTCATCATCGAGTACCCTCATCTAGTTGGGCTGGAGTACATTGATACATGGAGGAAGGTGAGTGAGGAGGAGTTATGATGATGGTGATGGTGGTGGTGGTGGTGATGATGGGGATGATGATAATGATGGTGATGGTGGTGGTGGTGATGATAATGATGGTGGTGGTGATGGTGGTAATGATTGTGATGGTGATGATAATGTGGTGAAGGTGGTGGTGGTGATGGTGGTGGTGGTGGTGATGATGGGGATGATGATAATGATGGTGATGGTGGTGGTGGTGATGATAATGATGGTGGTGGTGATGGTGGTAATGATTGTGATGGTGATGATAATGTGGTGATGGTGGTGGTGGTGATGGTGGTGGTGGTGGTGATGGTTATGATGATAATGATGTAAGTGATGATGATGGTTCATTGATACGTAAAATGAGGTACCCCTGATGATGATAGTGATGGTAATGGTGACGATGGTGATGATGTTTTTTGTGCTAGTGATTTATGATGATGGTTATGTTGATTCTGACGGTGGTGATTATGATAGTATTTTTGGTGCTGTGATTTATGTACATAGTATCAGAATGATGATGGTGTTAGTTATAATGATAGTGATAGTTGCACTGGTGATGGTTTTGGGAATGATAGTAATTGTAATGGTATTTGTATTACTGTTAATGGTATGATAATGCTGAAAGTAGCCTCAAGTGCTACTCCAAAAATAGTTAGGAAACTCAAGTATGATCAAGTATACCTCTCGTCATGGCATAATCATTGCTATGTTTTTTGAGGGGTTATATGACTCTTTTGTTGCTAAGGTTGGGAGAGAACAAGTGTGTTTTGCGTCATCTTATAATTTCTCATCTTTTTTTCTCAATTTTTCCGCAGGTGATCGTGGAGCATGGTGGAATAGTTGACGATTGCTACTCTGATCGTATCACTCACATCATGTGCGATACCCAACGCACAGACATCTTCAGACTGGTAAGTTATCCTTTCTTCAGAAGTGTTACCTTACAGCACAATAGAGCTTGATGTTGAAGAAATGATCGCTCTCATTCTTTTCTTCCTCTCTAATGATCACATTAGAATCCAATTCTTCTAGAATGGTGATCTTGATTCCTGGTAATGAAACTGTTTTCTTAAGAACTTGAAAGTTTCTCTAATATTCATCACATAGCTCTAAAATAACAATATCTTGTTAACTGATGATGAAAGACATGTTGGCTGAACGATTATCTTAAAAAGAAAGCCATTTTACTGTAGGTATTATTAGTATTACATGTACATTTTTGTTAACCTTTGACCTTACAGGCAATGAAGGATGGGAAGCGATGTGTAACAGCCAGCTGGTTGAACGACTGTCTGAAGAAGAAAGCAATGCTGCCACCATGGAGGGCGCTTCACTTTCCTGCTCCATCGTACCCTCTACAACCACCACCATGCAAAGACCAGGTCAGAGTTCAAATAATTTCTCTGTTTTCTTATAACGATGATAATAGTGGGTTCTTGTATAGCGCTCATGTCTATCAGTCTTGACACTCCCGGAGCTCCACGATTATAATACAGGCTTTAGCATGGCTGGTAAAACGGCGCTCTAGCAATTCTAGGAATTACTTCCAGCTAGGTACCCATTTACCTCGCCTGGCTATAGTGCGGCAAATGTGGATTAATACATTGCCAAAGAATATTAGTACCATGACTGGGATTTGAACCCTGTACTTGTTGGTCTGCGGCATGATGACCAGGCCCTAATCACCTCTACTTATGAATATTCATATTTTATTGTTGGCCATGTACCTTTTCAGTAAAACTCAATCCAAAATTTTGACCATTATTTGGCTACATCATCGCAACTTATTAGAGTCAGTACATAATAATAATATTAATAATTCCATTTATAGGGCGCTTAATACAGGCGTTTCTAAGCGCACAGGTGATATTGTCTAACTCAGTATAATTATTTAACATGCGCAATAGCTTAAAAGCAACAAAATAAAATAGAATATTACTAATACAATACAATACATAATATACAATATAATACAATACTATTCAATTGAATGGAATAAACTACTTGTGTGCGCCTCCAGTATACTAAAACTGATTAAAAGGGTGGGTTTTGAGAAGGGTATTAAATGACTCAATGGATGGGGCATTTTGAATACATTGTTCGAATTGTTAGCAGTAATACCATGAAACCAGAAAGTTTGCATGCATACATTTTTTTATGAATGTCTATAGTCTTGTAAAATAATTGAATCACAACTGACAATGTTTAATTTGTGAATTTGTGAAAATTTCTTTTTGGTGAAAATTTGTGAAAATAGCTGTTGTTAACAATAAGCAACAGTTTCATGCCGCGAAATTTACTGTTTGTAGACTAGCTTATCACTTAATTCAAATTTAGCCTTATCAAAGCGCTTATAGTACTAACAACGATTTATATTTGCTTGTTTACAGAACATTGCAGTGACTGGTTTTGAGGGAGGAGAGAGGAACGATGTGAAGACCATGATTGAAATGACGGGAGCTAAATACACAGGATTCTTCAGCAGAGGCAATACTCTACTCATCTGCAAAAGGTAATTACATCAATCTTCCAAAGGTTATAAAAACTTGGGTGGAAAGATCCTTAGCCCATGCATGTCCTACTTTATGGAATAGCCTTCCTGAAGACATCAAAAAGTGTATAACCTCTGATTCCTTTAAAAATCATGCAAAAACACTTCTGTTAAATTCTTAATTATTTCTACATGCGCCTTGTGCACTCTGCAGAGTGGATTTGGTGCTATATAAGTTACATTTATTATTAGTAGTATTATTGTATGTTTGGAGCCAGAAGGGCATTAACTTGTATACTTTTATATTTTTATGCCCTTGATCTTTTACAGGCCAAATATGAGGAGGTTCTTGAGTGGCAGAATTGTTGAGCACATTTCAAATACAAATAAAAATACAAACAGATAGATAACAATGGTAGAAATAATGTACACAAAATCAAAGAAACTGTCGAGTATGATACATGAATATATGAATAACAATGTGCTACAATCAAATTATTAAACAATATCAAATAAATTAATGTAAGCTCATGAGTACAATATTTCATAATGATTGTGTTTAACATCAGAAGTAATTAAGGCAGGTCCAGTCAAACCTGGTTTAGCGACCACCTGTTTACAAAGACCACATTTTTTGTTTCCCTTGAAAATGGTTTCTCATAGAAACATGTACTGAAAGAACCTGTACATAAAGACCACCTGTCTGTAAATACCACTATAGACAGGTTTCACTGTCTATGGTGATGGGGATGGTGATTTATATTGTTTATGTAACAAAAGATATTTCGCAGACAATTTGCTGAATGACTGGCTATTATACAGCCTATAAAACATCCTAATTTTTTGACCGTTCACAGACTTGAAGGAGCTAAGTATGAAAAGGCCCAGGAGTGGAGGACACCGGTCACTAACGTCCAGTGGCTTAGCGAGGTCATCCTTGGTAACTACGATGCTCTTCATAACTTTGTCATGCCCCGATACCAAGTCTTCGATGTCGACGACCCTTTCAAGCTAGCACTGCTCAGACCACTGAAGCTAATGGGTAAGTGGAAGGGTTTGTTTACACAAGAGGAAAGATTGTTTAAAGAAACATTGTTTCTACAAACACATACTGTAAGCATATGTAGCAAACAAGTACATGTGTGACACAGATCAGATAAAGCTGAATAACTAATTCCGAGGCAAGTCAAAAGAGCTAGAACTGCTGAACTGCTGAAACTAATGGGTAAGTGGAAGGGTTTGTTCACACTGGCCGATATTCTGTATAAAGAAAGATTGTGGAAACACATACAATGAAGGTTTCATTTGTTGTTTTCAATTAAGTATTGTATTTAGAATCTTCATGTATTGCCATACTTTATTAACTGATGTAATTAAGTTACTGCAGCTATTCCAAATGTTGTGTAAGATATAAGTTTATTCTTTCGCTATTTGTTAAGCACATAGAGATGGCAACATGTTATGTGCTATATAAGCCTGACATTATTATTATTATTATTATTATTAATGAATTAATATGAATGCATAGCGAAAAGGTCAGTGAATCAACTCTGACAAAACATTGTCATACATACAGTCAACAACTAAATTATTCAAACCCTTACCAAGTTTTGTAATTTTTTACATATATATATGTGAAAAATGGATTTGTCCCGATTTATGTTTCTTGAGAATGTGACATGCTATAGCTGACAAGTTAATTTATTCAACACAGGCCCTAATTCAACCGGTCCCCCTTTCATTCTTGAGTTACGAAAACAAAACCAAAAAACATCAAATTTACAAGGGATATGACTAATTTAGTTGTTAACGGTAGATAATCATGTGTCAGTACCATGTAAGACCTTGTTTTTTTGTTTTTTCTTTCAGAACCATGGATGATACCAATCAAAATATCACAGTCAATACGACGGGTAAGTCCCCTCAAGCTGTTTGAATTTCATGACCAGGGTGTCCTTTGCCCAAGGAGGAAGCTTGATATCACAGTGTTATATATTATGCCCATTGAGTCTTTGTAGGACAACTCTCCTGTTTGTCATGTACACAAATATCATTAATTTATCTTTTTCTCCTGAGTGCCTTCTCCCTTTGGGCTCTAATCAAATATATTATTGATAGCATATTGTTATAGATCCTCTAAAAAGAAAGGACCCTCCTGAATCATACTTTTTTTTTTTTTAATGAAATTGTAACCATTTTGTGTGTTGAAACAGATGGGAAAGTAGTCCAGCACCTCATCACAGTGACATTACCAATTCTTCCAATTTGAAGTGTCCATACCTATAGTGATTACAACTTTTGAAAATTCATAACTTTCTCATTTTGTGTCAGTTTGAATTCAAACTTTCACCAGTCTGCTTATCTGATTTTTCTGCTCTATTTTAGAGTAATTTTCTGTTAAAGCCCCTCTAAAGTGTTGGGAGTCCTAAATTCGCCAAAAGTTTGATGGCAAAATTTCACTTAAATTGTATCATAATGTGAAAGAGGACGTCATTTAAGGCACACTTCTGCAAAGAATGTGTTTGAAGACAAATATTGATAAAAAAAATACATAACTTGGGTACGCAGAAACCTAAATTTTGTATTCTTTCAGCAAATGTGTCTTGAATGACATCCTCTTTCACATCATGATACAATTTAAATGAAATTTTGCCTTCAAATTTTTGGAGCTCCCAACACTTTAGAGGGGCTCTAAGGTTGGATTTCCCTTTCAGGCTTCATAGCACCTCTTCTCTTTCATGACCCTCTCACAGAGTTATATCACAAGCATCGCTCAGAAGACAGCCAATCTTGCCAATGGAAAGCGCAAAGGAGATCCACAGTCCCCTGGTAATGCTTCCAAGAAAATCAGGTAAGAAATGAAGGGTCATAAAATACAATGGTCATAAAATAGGATCATTGATTAAAACAAAAAATAAAATTAACAAGAAGTTAAACACCTCGAATCGCTCCAGACAAGGCTCCTAGAATCTCATACTCTCTCTCACTCACTCTCTCTCTCTTAGGAACATGATACAGATGGATGATGACTGGGACGCAGGAACACCTCGCATTGCTCCAGACAAGGCTCCTAGAATCTTGTTCACTCTCTCTCACTCACTCTCTCTCTCTCTCTCTCTCTTAGAAACATGATACAGATGGATGATGACTGGGACGCAGGAACACCTCGCATTGCTCCGGACAAGGCTCCTAGAATCTTGTTCACTCTCTCTCACTCACTCTCTCTCTCTCTTAGAAACATGATACAGATGGATGATGACTGGGACGCAGGAACACCTCGCATTGCTCCAGACAAGGCTCCTAGAATCTTGTTCACTCTCTCTCACTCACTCTCTCTCTCTCTCTCTCTTAGAAACATGATACAGATGGATGATGACTGGGACGCAGGAACACCTCGCATTGCTCGGACAAGGCTCCTAGAATCTTGTTCACTCTCTCACTCACTCTCTCTCTCTCTCTCTCTTAGGAACATGATACAGATGGATGATGACTGGGACGCAGGAACACCTCGCATTGCTCCAGACAAGGCTCCTAGAATCTTGTTCACTCTCTCTCACTCACTCTCTCCCTCTTAGGAACATGATACAGATGGATGATGACTGGGACGCAGGAACACCTCGCATTGCTCGGACAAGGCTCCTAGAATCTTGTTCACTCTCTCTCACTCTCTCTCTCTCTCTTAGGAACATGATACAGATGGATGATGACTGGGACGCAGGAACACCTCGCATTGCTCCAGACAAGGCTCCTAGAATCTTGTTCACTCTCTCTCACTCACTCTCTCTCTCTTAGAAACATGATACAGATGGATGATGACTGGGACGCAGGAACACCTCGCATTGCTCCAGACAAGGCTCCAAGAATCTTGTTCACTCTCTCTCACTCACTCTCTCTCTCTCTTAGAAACATGATACAGATGGATGATGACTGGGACGCAGGAACACCTCGCATTGCTCCAGACAAGGCTCCTAGAATCTTGTTCACTCTCTCTCTCTCTCTCTCTCTCTAGGAACATGATACAGATGGATGATGACTGGGACGCAGGAACACCTCGCATTGCTCCAGACAAGGCTCCTAGAATCTTGTTCACTCTCTCTCACTCACTCTCTCTCTCTCTCTCTCTCTTAGAAACATGATACAGATGGATGATGACTGGGACGCAGGAACACCTCGCATTGCTCCAGACAAGGCTCCAAGAATCTTGTTCACTCTCTCTCACTCACTCTCTCTCTCTCTCTCTTAGGAACATGATACAGATGGATGATGACTGGGACGCAGGAACACCTCGCATTGCTCCAGACAAGGCTCCTAGAATCTTATTCACTCTCTCTCACTCACTCTCTCTCTCTCTCTCTTAGGAACATGATACAGATGGATGATGACTGGGACGCAGGAACACCTCGCATTGCTCCAGACAAGGCTCCTAGAATCTTGTTCACTCTCTCACTCACTCTCTCTCTCTTAGGAACATGATACAGATGGATGATGACTGGGACGCAGGAACACCTCGCATTGCTCCGGACAAGGCTCCTAGAATCTTGTTCACTCTCTCACTCACTCTCTCTCTCTCTCTCTCTTAGGAACATGATACAGATGGATGATGACTGGGACGCAGGAACACCTCGCATTGCTCCAGACAAGGCTCCTAGAATCTTGTTCACTCTCTCTCACTCACTCTCTCTCTCTCTCTCTTAGGAACATGATACAGATGGATGATGACTGGGACGCAGGAACACCTCGCATTGCTCCAGACAAGGCTCCTAGAATCTCATACTCTCTCTCACTCACTCTCTCTCTCTTAGGAACATGATACAGATGGATGATGACTGGGACGCAGGAACACCTCGCATTGCTCGGACAAGGCTCCAAGAATCTTGTTCACTCTCTCTCACTCACTCTCTCTCTTAGAAACATGATACAGATGGATGATGACTGGGACGCAGGAACACCTCGCATTGCTCCAGACAAGGCTCCTAGAATCTTGTTCACTCTCTCTCACTCACTCTCTCTCTCTCTCTCTTAGGAACATGATACAGATGGATGATGACTGGGACGCAGGAACACCTCGCATTGCTCCAAACAAGGCTCCTAGAATCTTGTTCACTCACTCTCTCTCTCTCTCTCTCTCTTAGGAACATGATACAGATGGATGATGACTGGGACGCAGGAACACCTCGCATTGCTCCAGACAAGGCTCCTAGAATCTTATTCACTCTCTCTCACTCACTCTCTCTCTCTCTCTCTTAGGAACATGATACAGATGGATGATGACTGGGACGCAGGAACACCTCGCATTGCTCCAGACAAGGCTCCTAGAATCTTGTTCACTCTCTCTCACTCACTCTCTCTCTCTCTCTCTCTCTTAGAAACATGATACAGATGGATGATGACTGGGACGCAGGAACACCTCGCATTGCTCCAGACAAGGCTCCTAGAATCTTGTTCACTCTCTCTCACTCACTCTCTCTCTCTCTCTTAGGAACATGATACAGATGGATGATGACTGGGACGCAGGAACACCTCGCATTGCTCCGACAAGGCTCCTAGAATCTTGTTCACTCTCTCTCACTCACTCTCTCTCTCTCTCTCTCTTAGGAACATGATACAGATGGATGATGACTGGGACGCAGGAACACCTCGCATTGCTCCGGACAAGGCTCCTAGAATCTTGTTCACTCTCTCTCACTCACTCTCTCTCTCTTAGAAACATGATACAGATGGATGATGACTGGGACGCAGGAACACCTCGCATTGCTCCGGACAAGGCTCCAAGAATCTTGTTCTCTCTCTCTCTCTCTCTCTCTCTTAGGAACATGATACAGATGGATGATGACTGGGACGCAGGAACACCTCGCATTGCTCCAGACAAGGCTCCTAGAATCTTGTTCACTCTCTCTCACTCACTCTCTCTCTCTCTCTCTAGGAACATGATACAGATGGATGATGACTGGGACGCAGGAACACCTCGCATTGCTCGGACAAGGCTCCTAGAATCTTGTTCACTCTCTCTCACTCACTCTCTCTCTCTCTCTCTCTCTTAGGAACATGATACAGATGGATGATGACTGGGACGCAGGAACACCTCGCATTGCTCCGGACAAGGCTCCTAGAATCTTGTTCACTCTCTCTCACTCACTCTCTCTCTCTCTTAGAAACATGATACAGATGGATGATGACTGGGACGCAGGAACACCTCGCATTGCTCCGGACAAGGCTCCAAGAATCTTGTTCACTCACTCTCTCTCTCTCTCTCTCTCTTAGGAACATGATACAGATGGATGATGACTGGGACGCAGGAACACCTCGCATTGCTCGGACAAGGCTCCAAGAATCTTGTTCACTCACTCTCTCTCTCTCTCTCTCTTAGGAACATGATACAGATGGATGATGACTGGGACGCAGGAACACCTCGCATTGCTCGGACAAGGCTCCAAGAATCTTGTTCACTCACTCTCTCTCTCTCTCTCTTAGAAACATGATACAGATGGATGATGACTGGGACGCAGGAACACCTCGCATTGCTCCAGACAAGGCTCCTAGAATCTTGTTCACTCTCTCTCACTCACTCTCTCTCTCTCTCTCTTAGAAACATGATACAGATGGATGATGACTGGGACGCAGGAACACCTCGCATTGCTCCAGACAAGGCTCCTAGAATCTTATTCACTCTCTCTCACTCACTCTCTCTCTTAGAAACATGATACAGATGGATGATGACTGGGATGCAGGAACACCTCGCATTGCTCCGGACAAGGCTCCTAGAATCTTATTCACTGGGCTAGATGCTGCAAGAATGACGGACTTATCCAAAGTGAGAACAAAAAATGTCCTTAATTCTTTGCTAAGCTACTGTTTGTTGAACTACTGCAGAAATCTATTGCATTAAAAAGTAAAACAAATTTACATTTCATAAATAATGAGTTCTTTTTTATTATTTTCAAATCAATTCAAGTCAAGTACAATGATACACATATGCTATCTAGATCATATTTCTGTACCTTTGCCGAACAGATATTTGAGTTATCACCCTCAAACAAGAGCATAATAGATAGTAGTTGTATTTTCAGTTTTGGAACCTTTTTTTTGGGGGCCTTCCGCAACTGAAGATGGTGCCATAGACATTGGCATTTGTATGTTTGCGAAATAAAATGAAATATGAAAAAGCAATATAACAAATGAAGAAAAAAATGGAATAGCAATAACGAAATGTAAAGAAAAGAATTAAATGAATAATGAAAAAAATGGTAAAAGAAAACGACATGTCTGAAATGTCTTTTTTCTCCCGTTTTTCCTTCTCCAGAAAATTGAGAAGCTTGGTGGTCGAATCGTAGACTCCATCAGCCAGTGCACTCATCTAATAGCAACCAAGATCATGAGGACAGTCAAGTTCCTAGCAGGCGTCTCGGTTTGCAAGCACATTGTTACACCGATGTGGATCGAGGAGAGCTACAAGAGCAGATGGTTTCTGGGTAAGGTCACAGGTTAAAAGAAAAAAGTAGTAATAGTAGTAGGAGGAGTAGTGGTGGTAATAGTAATAGTAGTAGTTAGTAGTGTAGTAGTAGTAGTAGTAGTACAAGTAGTACGAGTAGTAGTGGTATCGAGGGGAGCTAGTTTCTGGGTAGGGTCAAAGGTTAAAAAAAGTAGCAGGAGTAGTGTCGAGAGCTAAAGGAGCAGGTGGTTTCTGGGAAAGGTCAAAGATCATAGGGACAGTGTTGTCATTCCCTCTTCACAAATCGGTTTCCCTCTTTTGAAAGAATGCCTAGAATTGTCCATCAGGCAATGCACCAACAGTGTATAATGATCATGAGCAGGTATTTGTCTGAGTGGGTTTCACAATGCTGTCAAATGGACATTTATCAACTCCTGTGCTGATTGAAATGCAATACAACTCTTTTGATATACAGACAACGTGTTTTAGTGGCCACCTCTCTATAAAGACCACCTGTCTATAATGGGCACCCATGTTGCCTCCCTCCAGAAGGAAATGTGTGTTAAAGAACCTATCTACAGAGGCCACTTTTTGTATTTCCATTGGGAGGCCATAATAGACAGGTTTGTCTATATTTGAATTGAACCGGTAACATTGTTGAAGGTTGATGACAAAAATTGCCTAATTTATGTATGAAATGTTACTTATTATATTCCTTCTACTGTACTAACCCTCTAACATGCAAATAATCCTGAACAATTTCTCAAACCACAAAGGTTTTCTTTGAAGGCGTCAATGTGTAACTCCCTCTAACATTAAATTCTTCCAACCAATTTTTGCATGACAAAAAATAAATAAAACAGGCTTTTTAAAATCTTTCAACACTTAAATGTTTGGAATGATATATAGAGCCAATTCATTGCTTAATTTAATTATAATAATATAGTTGGGAGAATTTAGGAATCGATCAGATCAGTTTTTCCAATTTTTATGATTAATAATGGTCTGTTTTTACTCAAATTTCAGATCTTTAATTAATCTTTAATTGTACATCTAGCATTGAAGTCACTACCTTAGCACCATTTTTCTCTCATCTGAACAATGTTCATCACAATATTTTGTTTAAATCTCTCTCTTTCTCTCTAGATGTGACAAACTTTTCTCTTGTGGATCAGGAGATGGAGACATTGTTTTCATTTCAACTCAGGGAATCTCTGATCAGAGCCTGCAAGCAGAAACTATTCAAGGTATATCATGTATTTGTGATGATGATGAAGCTGATGATAATGATGATGGTGGCGATGATAATAGTGATGATGATGATGATAATGATGCTGCTGCTGATGATGATAATGGTGATGATAATGGTGATGATGATGATGATAATGGTGATGATAATGGTGATGATGATAATGGTGATGATAATGGTGATGATAATAGTGATGATGATGATAATGGTGATGATAATGGTAATGATGATGATGATGAAGATGATCTTGATAATGATTTTGATGATGTTGATATTTTATATTTATTCTAGAGTTACAAAAAACAAAAAAAATATGCAATTTACAATGGGTATGAATAATTTAGCAAAGTATGGGATTGAAAACAGCTTTCAATAGGTTGATATGCATCATAACTATATCCCTCTCTCTCTTTCCTTTAAAGGATGTAACGATCTACATCACACCGGGCGTTAAACCCGAGCCAACATGCTGAGGAGATCATTGAGTGTGCGGGGCAAGCTCGCCTCTCGCCCCTCCCTCATGAAGATAAGTCACATCCAGAGTGCCCTCGGGAAGGGATCGTTCGTAGTGATCAGTTCTCCATCTGATATGCCCTCATGTAGAGACTTCTTCACGCACAACATCGGTAAGTGCTCCTGGGGGTGTTTCCCAAAGACTAAGATCAACTTTAAGTTGGACTTAACTATGGCAGGCCATTCATGCCACTGGTTGCTCTCACCATTGGTCTCTCAATTATGATCTTTAGATAATATTTTTTTCCCTTCAATAATGAACTATCAAAAGAGGTAAATTCTGTAGATTTGTGACCACGATTTGTACGTCCCTTGAGAGACCAATGCCAGTAAATGGTGAGAGCAAACAGTGGCATGAACGGCCTGCCATAGTTAAGTCCAACTTAAAGTCGATCTTAGTCTTTGTGAAATACTCCCCTGGTTAAAAAGGCTGTAACATTGAGGAGGCATTATGGCTCAGTGGTGGAGCAGTGGTCTCGTAACTGGGAGGTCCTGGGTTCGGAACCAAGTCAATGCGCTCATCCCTTTGGTAAGGCTTTAATCCTCATTACCAAGTCCCTCGGAAAGGACTTAAAGCCATCAGTCCCCTGCATGCTTTCTTAGCAGTTAGGTAATGCAATCATCAGATGATCATACATCATCATATTGGATGTTTGTCAGTTGAGTACTGAAGTGCTAAAGCCATATTCAATCATCGTCCATGTTACTGGTTTTAAACAACGTAGACTGCGCATGAGCTTCACCTTGAAATCATTCAATCAATGGACTGGAGCAGGGCAAATTCCATGTCTGAGGCTGGTGTGATAAGCACACCATTGTTTAGCGCAAAAAATTGTTTGGAACAGCAACCTTGACAATTTGACCAGTATAACGTCACGCTTCGGTACTCTATTCCTGGGATGAAGGGAGAAATGTGGCTTATTGGTTTAGGCTTTTGACTCTAGTACCAGAGGTCCCGGGTTCAATCCTTGCTCGGTGCTATCATCATTGGACAAGGTTTGTTCCTCTCGACTCGGGTTTATAAAAAGGGAATCTGGCAACGCTGGGGCAGTAAACCTGGTAGAGTCTGAAAGAAGAGCAGGATCAGAAATGATGTGGCTATCCTGTTTGCATATATAAAACAATATTGTTATTATTAATATTATCATTATTATTATTATAACTACTATTATTAACACTAGTAGTAGTAGTACTAGTAGTAGGTGTAGTAGTAGTAGTAGTAGTAATAGTAGGACAATTATTAGTAGTGCTATTGTTGTTGTTGTGATGATATTTTATGCACTTATCCCTTTTGAAGATTTGTCAAAATCCTCTTTATTTGTCCCTTTCCCTTGCAGATGTTCACAATGCCGAGTTTGTTCTGACAGGGGTTCTGAGACAGCAGCTGGACTATAAATCATATCCTTTGAATCAAATTATCTGTGACTTTTTGCCATGAAACCTGGTCTCTGTTTCATAAAACTTGTTATCAATAACAACTACCATAGATCTATGACAAATCTGCTCACAGCCAACCAAAATGTAAGGATTTCAGTGGCTTCTACCAATTATTGGATCTTGTTATTGATGACAAGTTTTATCAAACAGGATCAAAAAGGGCAAATGTACTGTTTGGTGTTGGAAATATCGTTTTTATTGAGTTTAAACTTTTATTGTGTTGGAAATATGATTTCAATGATTTGTCAAACTTAGAATTTGATGTGCATTTGTAATATCTTTGAATGATTTTTATATGTAAATCATGTGCAATTCGGCAATGTTGCTGCAAATCTTGATTCTCTTAAATAAACAATCAATGAATTAATGGAATCTGTTAACTGATATATTTCTCTGACTGATTTTGAGAAAAACATAATTGGAACACATTAAACAGCAACAAGGATCTCTCTTTTGTGGGACTTACCAAATACAAATCATATTTATTTCTGTAGCTTATATCAAATATTGTTAACTTTTTTTTATTTATTACAAATTTAATGAAAAAGGGCACAAATAAAGTTCAGAATACAACTCAGTTACAGGTTTATTCAATTTAATGCTCCGTCTAGATTTGGATTTTAGGAAAATGTAACTTTCTAGTATATCCTCCTTGACCTAGAAATACATTTAGATTTGATCCTCGTATCTAAAGATGGTCTGACCGAGACCTCATCATAGAAGACCAAGACCAGCTGCAGGCCCATCACATGGAGTTAGCCCAGCCTTCCACCCAACTGTAAAGATCTAGATTTGGTCTACACTTTTGTATTAGACTTGGACCACCTTGAGACTAATTATGTAGAAGTATAACCTTACACTCAACTGACTATCTGAAGACCAATGAAAAAGGAGTTTGACTAGATTTGTAGAAACTCACAATGGAAATTATCTTAACCTGATTGCAGAAGACTAGGACCATATAAAGGCCTGCCATGGAGTCGGCCCATTTTTTCACTCAATAGTTAGACCTTACACTTCTTTTTACAAGCTTGAGCCTGGCATTTTCATCCTCCTCGTTCCAAAAACAAAAAAGGCCTAAAAAAACAAAAAGAGGCCTTTTCCATTACTCCACTCTAGCATTGTTTTGCTAACCATTTATCTGTTTGTCTGTAGTTCATGATATGGCTCTTTGTATTCAATCAAGCTTTAATGTATACATGTATTCACAGTATGTGTTATCATGTTCTGCATAAACATGTATATCACTGGATAATATGAAAATGTTGACTGTTTTGAGGGGCACGGTAAAAACTATGGCCCGAGGTAAGCTCGCAACTGTGCTTTGCCCCGAGACGACAGTCGAGGGGCATGGCACAGTTGCGAGATCACCAAAATTTTGTTTGGTGTACAGTCATGTATGATATGGTGCAGGCCATGGGCCTGCGTATCTAAATTGCCATAGCTACGCGAGCTCGTACAAAGACATAATACCATAATCTGTTTCACCATACCGCCCGGCAGACCGTAGTGAATTTCATGCCTGCAAATTTGACCAATCCGAGGCCTAGAATCTACACATGCGATATATAAAATATACTCTTAAAGGCTTGTTCAGATAAGGCGCGGTATAGGGCTGCAAAAAAAACAGGGTGCAGTTCTTTTACATCTAAATGAATGGCAACTACGTGCAACTAAAGACTTGCGCAGATTCACTGAGATCTTTGTTATTAGATACCGAAGTGTGAAGCTATTCCTCTTTACGCCATCGTAAAAAAGAAAACGCTGAAGATTTCGCGATTCACATCTGAAGGAGTCTTTAGTGACATGAATTCCTTTGTATAGTGCTACTCATGTTTCATTGTTGCAATTAACAGATTGTCTTTTCTTGAAGTTATTGTCAACCTTATCCTGGAATCACTCATTCCCAAGTAGTGATTCCAGGATAAAGATATGACTGCTGCATAAAGTAATGATTTGAGATTAAAATCATTGTATTATTCGTTCAGAGTTAGCAGAGCTTTAACTCATATATCTTTGCGTAGAGTTGATAGCTCTAAACGGACTATAAGCTATTATAATAAGCATATTGAGTGAAATATGGCCTCTTGATCAATATTGCATCACAGCTTTATACAGGTAGTTTCTGTTCATATACTTTCTTTCCAAATACACATTTATTTTAGAAAATTTAGCAATATAAGAAAATATGAAAGTGCATTTTTGGAGGTGGAAAAAGTAGCTCTGCTCAACAAAGGCCCTAAGCATACTTCTGTGTGTAACAGGATACAATAATGTGCACTACACTTAATACAGCCTTGTGCCATTTTTCGCTTTACCACGGCAATCTTTTAGGTCGTTTAAAGGTATCGTTTAACAATGTTAAATCTGAGATGCATGGCCCTACGTGTTATCAGCGTCTGTGATATGGTGTAATATTGAAGCCCTAAAAAAATCGCTTCAAAATGATGAAGAAGTGCCTCAAAAAAGTAAAAATCTTTGAGTGACCGGTTTTACCATACTCGTTTTTACCATACCCAATAGACTGTAGTGTTATGAAAACCGTTAGGAAAACGCAAAATTTGGTTCCGATTTCCAATCATAAATATCTTGATAATCAGACAGGCGATCGGCTTGTAAAAGTCATGGGGTTCCTGACTGACCTAAAGGTTTATAATTATCATTGCAGCATGAGCTAAATCCAGGATTTTGTTTCAGAATCTGAGACAAAGTTACCGGATCCCTTTAACCTATTCTGTGTAAACGTTCTTTCAGACATGCCACAGTAAAGCGCAGAATCTGAGACAAAGTTACCGGATCCCTTTAACCTATTCTGTGTAAACGTTCTTTCAGACATGCCACAGTAAAGCGCAGAATCTGAGACAAAGTTACCGGATCCCTTTAACCTATTCTGTGTAAACGTTCTTTCAGACATGCCACAGTAAAGCGCAGAATCTGAGACAAAGTTACCGGATCCCTTTAACCTATTCTGTGTAAGCGTTCTTTCAGACATGCCACAGTAAAGCGCAGAATCTGAGACAAAGTTACCGGATCCCTTTAACCTATTCTGTGTAAACGTTCTTTCAGACATGCCACAGTAAAGCGCAGAATCTGAGACAAAGTTACCGGATCCCTTTAACCTATTCTGTGTAAACGTTCTTTCAGACATGCCACAGTAAAGCGCAGAATCTGAGACAAAGTTACCGGATCCCTTTAACCTATTCTGTGTAAACGTTCTTTCAGACATGCCACAGTAAAGCGCCATGGATTTGTTTTAAATGTCATACACTTCACATTTCTGCATCTTAAAACGCAGAGGTTACTGAATACTTGAAGGACCTTTGTTGCTTGCAGTTACCATCCATTTACACGTAACAACTACATTAAACTTATATGAGGTTGCTTATGCTACTGTATAATATGTGAATAACTATATATATAATGTAGATATATAAGATGTTTTCTAATGGTCTTTTTATGATTGTACTAGAATTTAGTGAATTAAAATGAATCAATCATGCGGAACTCTACGATGTATTTATCATTTGGTTTTAATGTCGAAAATAAGAATTACAATTTACAACACTTTAGTCTTTTTTTTAATCTATTTTTTTTTATTCCACCAGGTTAGCCCCATCAGTAAATAAAAATGGTTCCACCTGTCATTTCATGTATTACAAAGTTAAACTGTCAACTGCAGGTCCACTAAAGCAAACAAAAACTAATAATAGAGGACGAAGCTGTACAAAATCACTAAACCTCCAAAATATTATTGATTCATCTAACCAACTGACTTGTGCATTGTCTAATTCCCATAGGCCTAATACAGGGATCACTTTGTTCCCATATACACAGGGTTAACGATAAAGTTGAGTTCTGGTCGTGCGATTGCATTGTGAAAGAAACGGTGTGGAATCGATCAGAAAAGGCCGATCATGTAGCATATATTTATTGGTGTGTACTGCAAGGTTCTGGAATCATCAAAATGATAAGAAATTTGGCCCAGTCTTGGTGAATTAGTTACAAGCACTGACTGTACACAGAAAGATGTGTATGGGACTACATGAACATGTGGCATGAATATCCGTCCCGATTTTTATGCTATTACATGCCATATTTAGAATATTAAGGCATTTGAAGAGCCATGCTTTTTAAGGAACATTATTTATCTGATGTTCTTCCACACTTTCACAATAACAATGATAACGCTCACAAATTATTTTCACTTCTTCCCAGAATTACAGAAACATACTGACTTTATTTTTCTAAGTGTACGCTTCTGTGTGGGTGCGTGGACATGCGTGGGTGTGTGTGTAGGCCTTCGCGTGTAGGTGTGCTTTGTTGTTTGTGAGCAATGGAACGATGTAGGAGAAAGAAGAGAGAAAATAATGAAAAATTAAAGACAGAAATTAAACAAGATATATAGAGAAGAGAGAAACGATGAGGATCAGGTGGTCACATGAAGATTTCCATGCCATTATTTTGTTACTACTAAAGTTCTTTTTCTACCTCCCCTTCCTCTTCTACTTCTACTAATACTACTTCTACTATTACTACTACTACTACTATTACTACTACTACTTCTACAACGACGACTACTACTACTACTATACTACTACTTCTACAACGACGACTACTACTACTACTACTACTACTACTATTACTACTACTATTACTACTACTACTACAACGACGACTACTACTACTACTACTACTACTATTACTACTACTACTACTACTACTACTCTATTACTACTACTACTATATACTACTACTACAAGTACCACTACTACTATTACTACTACCACCACTAACGCCACTACTCTACCATCACCACCACCACCACCACTCTACTCTACTCTAATCCCACCACCACAACGACCGCCACCACTACCACTCCACCATTACCACCACCACCACCACCACTACCCACTCTACCACCACCACGACCACCACCACCACCACCACCACTCTACTCACTCACCATTACCACCACCACCACCACCACCACTTTAACACCACCACCACCATATACCACCACCACCACCACCAGCACCACCACCACCACCATCACCACCACCACCACCAATACCACCACCACCATTACTATTACCACCACCACTCCACTTTACCACTCTCCACCACCACCACCACCACCACTCCACCACCACTTATCACCACCACCACCACCACCACCACCACTCTACCACCGCCACCACCACCACAACAACAACCACCACCACCACCACTCTACTCCGCTCCACCACCACCACCACCACCACTCACTCCGCTCCACCACTACCACCACCACTTTACTTACCACCACCACCACCACCACCACTTTACTCCACCAACCACCACCACCACCACCACTTATATACTACCACCACCACCACCACCACCACCACCACCACTATCACCACCACCACCAATACCACCACTCCACCATTACCATTACCACCACCACCTACTCCCACTCACTTTACTCCACTCCGCCACACCACCACCACAAACGACCGCCACCACTACCACTCTAACTACCATTACCATTACCACCACCACCACCACCACCACCAACACTACCACCACCACTCTACTCGCTCCACTATTACTACCACCACTCCACCACACCTTCTACTACTACTACTTCTACCACTATACTACTACTACCACTTCTACTACTACTACTACTACTTCCTCTACTACTACTACTACTACTACTACTACTCTACTACTTCTACTAATATTGCTACGACTACTATTACTACTACTACTTATACTTCTTCACTACTTCTACTACTACTTCTACTAATATTGCTACGACTACTACTACTACTACTACTACTACTGCTACTACTATTAGTCCTGTTATTAAAATGATATCTTCCTAACCCTTTGTTTCTGTTTGACAACACGAGTTTTCTTTTAAATACATGTATGTATCATAGAAACATAATTGCCTTACACGCGAATGAATGAGGTCAGTTTGTTTTGCAAAAATACAAAGAGAAACATAGAAAGAGAGGGAGTGAGAGAGAATTAGAAGGCGTCAGTGATGAAATTGTCACGACTAGATTAGCGAGAAAGGAGAGAGACAGAGAGATTAGCGAGAGAGAGAGAGGGGGCGGGCGTGAATAGAAAAATATATGTAAAGAAAAAGAGAGAATTAGAAGGTGTCAGTGATGAAATTTTCACGACCAGATTAGCGAAAAAGGAGAGAGAGGGGGGGGGGAATTAGAAGGGTGTCAGTGACAAAATATTTACAACTAGATGAGCGAGAAAGGGGCGGATCCAGCCGGCGACGAGGGAGGGAGCCCAAGTGGGGCCGGCCCAATTCGTGAGAAAATATTTTGCGGCGGATTAGCCGGCGAATAAGCGGGAGGGGGAGAGAGTCAGCACTATACAAACAAAAAAAGAGGAAAATTGTGTAACTATTTTTTTTAATACTTGTTTTGTCCCAGGGAGGGGCGGGCCCTGGCAGCCCCCACCCTCTGGTTCGGGCGGGGGAGTTTGATGGGTGTAAAAAATTCCGTGTAATCAACTCCCCTCAACACACACACATACACACCCTTCTCTGCTTTGACTACCATACATTCCGTATGTGTCACTCTGATACATTTTTTACATATTGATCATGTCGATCTATTTACCAAGTGCAGCGGGGCTTATCTTTTTTTAATTAATGTGCATCATGTGACAATGATTGGTACATATTTGTTCCCTCTACTTGCCTAGTTCTGCGCGACATGCAGGCATGCAGTGCGTGAAAAGTATTGGCTTTGTAAAGGCATTCGCGGTGTCAGGTTTAGTTTAGTTTGGATGGTATACATTTAGACGCCATCTTGATTTGCAAAAATCACCAGTACATGATCGAATAGTTCTTCAGGCGAAGTTTAAACATCAAAGGACAGCCAATCGAGGAGGTGAAATTTCTTTCGAACTTCAAAATACGAAGGTGAGAACACTTAGATGTGAAGGAAGTAAGCTGGGGCGTTTTAATGGGGATGTGGACAATATATGACGTAAACACGGAAGTGAAAGAAAAATTGATAAAAACGATTAAGAAACGAGCATAAAACGAGTATGAGACAAGAATGAAATGAGAATGTAGCGAGTGTGAGTTTTAGTATGGATCGAGAGGAAAATATTGGAAAAGACAATAAGCTAGGGCACGTTATATATATCATCATCATAAGAGAGAAATTAAGAAAACAAATTAACATTGGTAATGTGGAAGGATTGCTCATTTATATCGATATCCCACCCCTCTCTCCCTCTCTCTCTCTCCGCAGAACCCACTATTATCAATATTATTATTTTTTTGTATTATTTTGTTATAATTATTATTTGTAGTAATACATAGTAGTAGTATTGTTATTGCTATTAGTTATTACCATCATTATTATTATTGTTATGCTTTTTAATCATTATCATTATTATTATTAATAGTAGTAGTAGTAGTAGTAGTATATAGTATTAGTATTATCTTTATTAGGTGGGCTGTAAGTAATACAGACCACCTTATAATTTCGTTAAAATTGCCTTTAATATTATTATTTATTTATTTATTAGGTGGGCTGTAAGTAATACAGACCACCTTATAATTTCGTTAAAATTGCCTTTATTATTATTATTTATTTATTTATTATTAGGTTGGCTGTAAGTAATACCGACCACCTTATAATTTCTTAAAATTGCCTTTATTTATTTATTTATTTATATCTTTTTCTTAATTCTAACCACTTTTTTGTCAGTAAGATAACTTGAAAATGGCTTAATCAAATGCATTGAAATTTGGCACACATATGTAAAAGCATATGGACAAAGCACAATAAGGTTTACAACCTTGACCATGACTGATGACGTCATCTAGGCGCCATTTTGTGAAATTTTCTGAAAATCAACTCATGATCATATCTTCATAACGGAAAGTCATTTCTCATTCATATTTATCATGATCAAGGTCAATATCCGTCCGGTCAATTTCAATACAATAAACCCGCGCGTACGCGTACGTCCGCGCGTCAGTGCTTGCGTATAATTTTTAAAATGTTCCAGATCGTCTCAAATTCATTTTTCATAGGTTTCAGTCCATTTCGAGCATTTGTCAAAAAATCGCGTACACGCGTATGTGCGCGCGTTTTCGCGCGTAACACCATTACACAACATAGAATCGCCATTTTTTTCTTTCATGATATTTTCCCCTTTTGCCAAACAATTTGAAACCATGTTAATCTCTTTATGACCATTAATAACGAAATAAGCGTCCATTTAAGATAACTGTCCGTCCGCGCGCGCTCTTGTAGTACATAGCATATATGGGCAAAAACATGCCTATACAAAAATCCATTATAGCACTTTGGGATGCACCGGGACCCCCAATTTTTCATATTTGGATAGAGTATGAGTCAGAGGTATGATTTCATGTCTCATTTGGCCATTAAGTATAACGTGACATTATCATAATGGCCTTGGAACTCAAAATATGAATTTGCATATTATGACGTCAGCATATTTACGGAAAATTTAGTGTATCTCTGTAAATATTGATCATTTTTCACCCAATTTTTGATATTTTGTAGCTGAGACAATTGTCTACATCAGTGATTCATGACATTTATTTGTCATTTTAACAATGGCGTCATGGTCCACTCTTTCGATTAAAGGAGACATGTCAATTTTCCTGATTTTACGTGTATTCTCTATGGGAGGTGACTCTTTCTGAAATCTTCATTCTACATTCCAGTCTTGTTTAAGCAATTTCTCGATTATTTTCGCTCAATTTTCTGCCAGCTTCGGATATGATGTAGCTAAGAAAATTCTCTACACAAAAGATGACATTTATTTTGTAATGAGATAATGAGATCATGGTGATATTTTAACTACAAAATGTGATTTTAGAATCCCATATTCCGTATACGTGTAATGTCTGTGTGGAGTATTTTGGTATATTGGTCGCAATTGACTTGAAATGTTGCATGTTGATAGGTAAGAAAAAATATATTATATAAAAACACAAAATCGATAATATGCATATTTCATTAAGTTATTTAGATTTTAAGGTTAAAGGTCAAATATACTGTACATGGTTTCTCTAAAACCATGCTTTGTATAGACTTGGAATTTGGCACACTAATAGCCCTGAATAAGAGGATTATTTCAAAAATTAAGGTCAAATCATGCCAATGTTATCCTACTTAGTATGTAAATTAGGGTCAAAGGTCAAACATTTCACCGATCACTATCTCACTAAACATGTGTGGTATGCACTTGGAACAGCCCACCTTTACTTATTAAAAACAAGTATTACATGTCTAGTTATTATTATTTTTATTATTATCTTTATTATCTTTATTATTTTTTTTTTATAATTATTAATATTTTTATTATTATTATTGTTATTATTATTGTTAATTTTAATAATAACAACAATAATAATACAAATAAAAAACGTAATAACAATAATAAAGATAATAATATTAATAATAATAATATAAAATAAGATGTGACGTACTATTATCTTTATAATTATAATTATTATCATTATTATTGTTATTTTTATTATACTACATTGTCTGTGTTCTACAGGTCTATATTCTGATCAGTATGGCGGATAACTTCAACTCTGCAGAAGGCATCTGTGACGGAGAGAACTGTCAGTCAATCACAGATGTGACGTACTACGTGAAGGAGAAGAAGAAGCTCTGTGACAACTGCGCCTCCACAGAGGGATGCATCGGAAAAGCAAGAAAGGGTGGGCTCAATCTATATTGTGTGAAGCATGAAAAAGATGTTGAATTGTATTGTAAAACACATGGTGTAGCACTGTGTTATTCATGCGCAATGATAGATCATCATGAACAGCCTTGCAAGCGACAGGATATAGAGGGTGCGATCATGGAAAGTAGAGCAGAACTAAACATTCTGAAAGAAAAGGCAACGGACAAATTAAAGCTTTGTCGAGTTTATGGAGATCAGCTTCGTCAGTGTAGGAAAGACACCAACACCCATCTACAAGCTTTAAAAGATGAAGTTGATTCGTTAATCAATGAGGCGATCCAATCTGACAAAGCCAAAGAGAAGGAGGATGCTGCAAAAATCAACCAGGAGATTGATGAGAGGAATGCAAAACTTCACGAGGAGATTAAACAAATCGATGAAAAAATTCGAAAGAACGATGAAGAGAGAGAAAAACGACTTGAACTCAACCGTACAAATGCAGAGAAAAGACGATCACCAATCGACAATAAACAGCATGGTCTTCAAACAAACATTCAAAACATCGCTGAAGAGAAAGAGAAAAAGATTGCTGAGTTGGAGAAATCATGGGAAGATGACACGAAAACCACAAAGAATACAGTACAGACACTTGACATAGTAATCGAAGATGATAAAAATGTCGTCAAAGATGGGCACCATTTGAAGACATCGGTAAGTGATGAACTAAAGAAGCCAGTAAATAAGGATGATGTGAAACAAATCACTGGTACCATATCGGGTGTGAGGTTTGTGAAGGGTGCTGGGAGAGAGAAGTATGATGGGAGGATTGATGGGTATGATGGGGAGTGGAAGCTCATTGATACAATCAATGTCAAAGATAAACTCAAATACCCGATCATTGTAGGATGCATAGATGAATACAATGTGATCATCACAAGCAGAGTAAGAAATAGCCTACATACATACATGTTAGATATCAACACAAAACGCAGTCAGAGAGTGATAACCAGTATTGATACATCATGGGTTGTCTCCTGTGCATTGCTGAATGATGACAAGGTAGTATGCGGTAAAATGTGTGATGGGTGTACAGGGAACAGTTTGACTAGAAGCATCAGTGTGCATGACAGGCAATGGAAGCACATTAATGACGTCACAATACCAAGAAACACAACGAATGATGTCACATGGGTGGATGTAGCTACTGACCAGGATGGGATGATCATCGCTGCTGAGGGATTTCAGTCTAATATATACGTCATCAACCCAGCTGATGGTAAGATCATGAACACCATCACATGTAAACAGAATATAAAAATGCATGGTGTACTATCCTCAGGTCACATCATCGCTCGACCCTCACGAGTAGATCACAGAGTGTTCATTATCGACAGACAGGGTGCTCAAAGGGAAATCCTCCACAGCGAAGTCATCTGGGATGCCTGCATCGATCCTATGACAGACGACCTGTACGTCGTGACATCAGATGATGAGTACATGACGTGTGTGATTGATCAGGTGGCGAGTCGAGGTGGTATGAAGAAGAGAAGAGTAGCATCATTCCCTCTACAAACTATACTGGGTGATAGGAAGTGTCACCTTCGTACATCTCGGGTTATGATGACGTCATCAGGGAATATGATTGCTTGCGGCGGGAAAAAAAATCTCGTGTTCAAAAAGCTATTGAGTCTATAAAGCATCGTTCAATCGACGCGGTAAACCGTTGTTTTTTGTATTAGATTTGTTTTTGTCTCTGTTTACTTCGTTTTGTTTCTTTGTTCGTTTTCATCACTTTTACTTCTTTCTTTTTTTCTTTTTCTTTTTTTTTTTAAAGACATAAATGCAATGCGCTTTTCATTTATATATCTTAATAACACAGAGCTCAATTAGTACGCATAGGAACTTAAATTAAATTTGTTACGCGCAGTTGCCAATCAATTACACATTAAAAAAACTTTGCCGCGGTTTATTGCTTTATATCTGAACGAATTCGTGTTGCTTCATGCTGACTAAGAAATGCAGTGGTGATTGCCTGTGTGATTGTCTACGATTTAAAGTCCATTCGGCTTTTATCCTGACTAGAAGGCTTAAATACACAAAAATGCCAGTTGTTAGCATTCTTATCATCTTATAGAACCAACGAGAGGGAGATGATGTTTGCTGATTTCTACATCTTACATAATTGCCATTTCTTCGAAAATAATAACGAAAAATTAAAAATCTAGAAAGTTATGAAAGGAACCAAATACAGTTACTGTAACATTTATCTCTCGAGTCGGTCCCCTGATCAGATCTCATGACAAGTTTATGATATGTATTTTGACATGCAATGGTATTCTTTGATATATAATATAGGGCCTGTTATGACAAAACCAATGCCATTACAATGACGTAAATTGCATGTTCATGTTTATTAGTTACTTTGTATTAGCTTTCGTTTTTGTAGTATATTAAAAATTGTAAATAGCCACATCATACGTCGTATTTTAAGACTGATTTTTAATGGTTTTTCGAGGTGCTAAGAAACATTTAAGTCATTTACATGCAGGGCCTGTGTTGACAAAACCAATGCTAAAACAATGACATAAATTGCACGTTGTTGTATATTTGTTTGTCTGTTTATTTAGCTTTTTTGTATACTATGATAACTAAACAAAAAATATAAATAGCTGAATTTTAAATAGAATATGAAAGACTTATCTCTATCACTAATTTTTTACCGTGCTATAAACAGGTAAAATGAATACTTGATGTTTCGTGACAAAGTGATTGCTATAACAATGACGTAGCTGGAAATAGCTCCATTGTTCTGTGTAATTTCTAAGATTCATTCTTTTATACGATACATTTAATCTTCGAATATGTATTTTGGATTGATCAAATGCTATATAATATATCAATGAAATATGCCTCATAGCATCTAGTCTGTATACCTTACACATAGTCATCGCAGTCGGATGGATACAAAAAAATAATGTAGAATTTAAATTTGTGGAAGTTTTTTATTGTACATTGTATATATATATTGTAGTAAGACATGTTTGTCAGGATTTTGGTTTGATGGGTTTGTTTTAATGTGTATGGTTGTAAGTAAGAAACCAGGGAACCGACGGCATTAAGGGACTTGGTAACGAGGATTAACGCCTTACCAAAGGGCACTTGCGTATCGACTTGGTTCGATCCCTGAACCGCCCGGTTACGAGACCACTGCTTACCACTGAGCCATCACGTCTCCTGTTAAAACTGTGAATTAATATTTAGTCGATATCGATCGACCTTACCAACATAGTAACGGTATCATTGGAAAGATTATAATGTTAACTTTGTTGATGTGTGTTTATAGATTACAAGGTATGATATTGAAATAAGTTCAATCAAGTATTTTGTCAGGTTTTGTCATATCCAAGGTACCATACAATATGCACTGTCATCAAACTTATATAGCTGCATTGTACTAGTATTTATAAGATTCGTTCATATTTGTTTCTCATCAGATATCATGTTAATCTATTCTTTCTCTGCTAGAAACAAAATATTTAGGATTAAAATAAGTTTCAATTTAATTTTGTGTCAGATTTGTTATCCAAGATACCATACAATATGCACTGTCATAAATGTAAATAGCTGCATCGTACTAGTCGTTCTAAGATTCGCTCATATTTTGTTTTTGCTTAGCAAATATCGTATCAATCTATTTTTATTTTTTATAGATTAAAAGGTATGATAATGAAATAAGTTTCAATTTTATTTTGTGTCAGTTTCGTTATCCAAGATACCATACAATATGCACTGTCATAAAATGTAAATACATGTATTTGCATCGCACTAGTATTTCTAAGATTCGTTCATATTTGTTTTCTCTCATCAGATATCATGTTGATCTATTCTATCTTTGGTAAAACAAATGCTGTAATAAATCAAGCTCCACTGCTTTGTAAATTGTGATATATCAAAAGATTATACACACTATGTATTCTAATGCCAATCTGCACTCAGTAAGAATCAAATTGGTAGATTTCTGTTAAATTGTGTAACATAAGATTATGTTTGTATATTCTGCGTACCTGCCCTGTAATGATCGTGGACCTCTTTATGTGGAGAGCTTGTGGTATTGTGGTTCATTCACTAGACTCCCAATCATAGCTCAGTCCTAGGGTAGAGGGTTCGAATCCTAGCTCGCCACTAACGTCCTTCCTTGCAAGACATTAATCCACACTTGGCAGTCTCTACCCAGGTGTAGTAAATTGATACCTGACCATGCTGAGGTAATAATAATTGCAAGGCCCGCAGGCAGAGCATTTGACTACCCTTGATGAATAAGGCCCAATTATTATCATTATTTGTTTAATTATCTTCATCTGTCCCCAAAGTGATGCCTTTCTGTAACGGTTTTGTAATCAGATCGTAGACTTGGGGAAGGATGGGTTTGATGTTTGATGATTCAATATTTTCACAAACATTACGTTTAAATGAATCAAACACTAAAGTACCGAAGTGTTACGTCATACTGGCCAAGTTGATAAGGTTGGTGGACCCAAAGAATTTTTTGCTAAACAATGGCGTGGGGATCATCACCAGTGGCAAACACAGAATTTTCCCTGCTCCAGACCGTTGCTTGAATAATTTCGCGGTGAACCTCATTTGCAGGCCTTCTTCTTTGGAACCAGTACCTGGGACAACGAGCGAATATGACGTCAGAACTTCGGTACTCTTTATGGCGAATACGTGTAATGTGCCCAGAATGCGAGAATTAAAACAAATATATATTAAAAAATCCCAAAATCAAGAATCTATATAATATTATAACCGTTGAATATAAAGGGGTTTCTCATTCATGGGTGAAAAGATAGACAAATGTCCTATGTGTTATGGGACACATTGCACAGAATCGCCCAATGCATGAAATCGTTTACCTTTTCTCACAACATTACTGAAAGGAGTCGGCGGACGTTGGAAGTCTGTGAAGTCGGTGGAAGTCTGTTATGAAGTTTATATCTTGATAACTCGTCCACTGTATTTTTAATATTATAACACGATGTTGTGATATCTTTTTGTATATTAATCATGCAAGATATATGTCTGTTTTTTGTTAATCAAATTATACTGGTAGACAGAACGCTTATTATAATTCAAATATTCATTGTGATCTTATTTGTGTATTTGTCAATATTCATATAAAAGAAATCACAAAATATGCGATAAAGAAGGTAAATAACAGAATAACAGAATAAAAGAAAGACGAGAAAGAGAGAGAGAGAGGTGGGCGAGTGAGAGAGAGAAATAAATATATATACAGAGAGAGAGAGGGGGAGAGAGACACAGAGAGAGAGAGACACAGAGAGAGAGAGAGACAGAGAGAGAAAGACAGAGAGAGAGAAATGTAGAATTAAATAAACCGAGAATCAAAGAGAAAGAGAATGATAGAGAAATAAATGTAAACAAAAGGTTATAATGAAAGAGAAAGAGAGAGAAGGGAGGAAGATGAAGAAAGAGTGACAAGAAGATAGTGAAAGGAGAGAGAGTGGACATAGAAGAGAATAAGACGGAGAAAAGAAAGAGTGAAGGAGAGGAAGAAGAAAGAAGGGAAAGAAAAAGAGAGAGAGAAAAAAAGAGAGAGAGGAGGGTATGAGAAAGAGAGAGACAGAGAGGAAGGAGAGAGAGGGGGAAAGAGAAAGAGAGAGAGAGTGAAGGGAAAAGAGAAAGAGAGAGAGAGTGAAGGGGAAAGAGAGACAGAGAAAGGGAGCAACAAAAGAGAAAGAGAGGGGAAGAGAAAGAGAGAGAGAGGGGGAAGAGAAAGAGAGAGGAAGAAGAGAGAGGGGAAAGAGAGAGAGAGAGGGGAAAGACAGAGAGAGATAGAGAGAGAGAGAGAGGGGGTAAAAAGAGAAAGAGAGAAAGAAACACGAGAGGTCAGAAAGAGATGGTGAGAAAGGGTAATGATTCAATAAAGAAAGTCTCTCTCTGTCTCTCTCTCTCTCTGTCTCTCTCCCCCTCTATTAGTTTAGAATAGATTAGAAGAAGTTCAAAGAGTAACGTATATATCCTAGATTTATAAGAAAGCAAGTTCTTGGAGTTTATATTCAATGTGATTTAAAATGGGATACTCAAGTAAAGGAAATTATAAAGAAGTGCAATAGAAAGTTATATATGTTACGTACCTTGAAACGTTTTAATTTATCCATTAGTGATCTTGTTATTGTTTATACTGGATACATAAAACCGATATTACAGTACTGTGCACCACTTTTTCATTCCAACCTAACATGTAAACAAACAATACATGTAGAATTATTTTTGGACTTAATTATGAAACATATTATCATACTTTAAAATTGTGCAATTTATTAACATTGGAAGAACGTAGGAATACTTTGGTAGATTTTTGTTTTTATTCGGCATAAACAAGTCATATCGACTGCTTTAATACTCCAGGACTGGCTATTTCTATACTGGCTCGCGGGAAAGTTGAATCCGCTGCCATCACCCCGAGGCGCGCCTGGGTCAACTTTCCCTTGAGCGTATAAAAACAGCGAGTCCTCTCGTAGCAGTCGATATCTCTATACTAATACCCTAATATACACACACGCGCACATATACGCACAACACACACGCACACACACACACACACACACGACTCACCCCAAGAAACAACTTTATTATTCTGAGAGATTTATTGTACTTTTGCCCATTAATCTACAAGGTTCGCAACCAAAGTTTATGAGAGAGGCAGAGGCATAAAGCAAGAATAATACAGTTTCTCAGCACAACATGGGCATCGCCATTTTCTTGATAACGTGACGTACTATAGGTGTATATGCGAAGTCGTTAATCAAGTAAATGTATTCAAATATTATATGGATGCTTCCTTCCCAGGTGTATGTGATGATGAGATATTTCACATGTCACTGAGATACGCGTTCTGTTCACCTTCTCTCTTTTCTTTCTGTTTTCTTTATTTTTTACTTTTCGATGGGGGAGGGGGAGGGCTGTAACCTGCATTTAATTTACGATTTGATATAATTATAGGTATAGACCAGTTTTGGAAACGCCCCCCTCTCAAAAATGAAATGGAAGCTCTTATTACCAATCGTTTAAAAGAATATGTTTTGACTAATACGTGATGATACAAATTTTGCCGTGAAACCGCCTACTAATTCTTATATTTGGTAAAATATCATATCGATCCGGCCTGGATAGATATCGCGAAGTCATTTCAACGTTGAACATTTGGGCATACATTTCTGTTTTTTTTTGCGAATTTAGGTTGAAGTATTGCCATCTAAACCTGTGAACGCAATATTTAAACAATATTGAATGGATATTTTGCACCCAAAACCCTTGAACCGCAGTTTTACCACTACCGGTCTATATCTTTAAGCCCATCGACACTTAACGATCCGATTTTGGCAGAATTTGAAATAGCATTAGATACGAACATTCAAACATAATTATGATTAATTATGATTGCTTCCTTGGTAGAGGAGAAGTTAAATCGGCTCAAATCGGAATGACGTCAGACCAGTAGTGGGATCATCTACGATTTGAAGCCGATTCAGCTTCTATTCTGAATAGAAGAGTTCAATGCATTTAAATTCCAGTTCTTAAAATGCTTATTATTATTTAGAAGCTAAATCAGAAAGATGATGTCTATTTAGATTTTCTATCCAAATAAATTGCCTTTTGCCATTTTTCAGTCTTTCTATTCTCTCCTTTCTTCTCTCTTTCCCCTTTTTACTGATCGGAGGGGGTGGGGTGTGTGTGTGTGTGTATTGGGTTTTTACAGACGTGTATCAATCAGATATGATTATTTACGTCTGGGGACCTTTAAACGTCACCATCCGAAAGACGTGACTCAGTTTCGAACCTGGGCCCTCGGCTGAATCAGTTTGTAACTTCCACTGGTAGCTGGATTACAGGCGCACGCCACAAGTTGGCTGGGGTGTGCCCCTTCCCATAGCTATATATGCACTGTAAGTCTAATCCACATAGCTCATACGTCTTATTTACTTCATTTGAAAGAAATCTCCTCTACCCTTTTTCGGAAATTGAATTTTCACAGATCAGTCTGCTTTGTATTATGTTTCTTCGCTGATGGTGATAATTTCTCCAGTCGATCTTATAAACTTTAAAAAACCCTAACAACAACACGTTTTTATCTCGAACAGCGTTTGAAAGTCAACAAGTGTTGCCTAGCAACGTTCAACGCTCAGAGTGTCATATGCGTGATAACGAGATGGCAAACAACACGTGCAGAGCGGTATTTTTAAAGTGATAAATTAAAAATCCAGATTTGAAAGGACACATGTGCCATGCGGAAGGGAGTGGAAAAGCGAAATAAAGAAGAAGTTTCATCGTGTGGTGCATTTATCTTCATATGCAGTATCTGAAGGATCGGTTTACAACAGTTCATTATAAACATACAGGGATAGGGTCGAGATAAAACAATTATTATTATATACCTCTCTTTAGAAATCTAGCCATTTGATTGGTCAAAATTGAACTCGTGATTTTAGCCATGCCCGTAAAGAAACGAACAATGCCAGATAGTATAATAGTTCATGAGAAAGATTCCCGAAAAATTCCGGGTACAGGGAAAATAGTACAATTTTGCCGAGATCCCTATTGGTTTACGTGTACAAATATTCTTTTTGCGAGCGCGGATACCATATCATACAGTGTGTGCGATTCCCGAATGATCGTAACATTCAGGCAACTTTCCAGCGAAGATTAACAGAGAGTGTCTCAGATTGTCTGTGATGTTTTAACCAATCTTTACTCAAGAAGAGGATAAGGCAAGAATTTTGTGTAGATTTTATGTGAATTTGTTTTTTTTAAAGATATATGGACTGCTTTAATATTCGATCATAGCAGTCAATATATCTATATTATTGCATGGTGTATTAAAAATACTGAAAATAGCAGCCAGAGGGCTGAATTGCAATCAGTTTCGATGAAAAAACGCTAAAAAACATAGCAAAAAATAAAAAATTGTTACATAAACACATGCATAGTTAAAAACAATAAGATATACCGTACGTTATACAAAAAATATAACCAACACTATTCTAAAAGTGAACACATTCAGCTTAGTAATCGTATCTTTCTTATAATACTGAAACCTAAGAAGAAAATCTGAAGAAGAAGAAGACGAAGAAGAAGAAGAAGAAGGGGAGATAAGAGATCGCGAAAAAGAGAGGAGGGGAGGGAGAAGGAGAGGGAGGGAGCGATAGAGGGGCCAATATATTGAGAAAAGAGAGAGAGACAGACAGACAGAGAAGGGGAGGACACCTGGTAATAATAGATCGATATGAGAGCGCGTATACCTCTAGAATAGATCTAGTCTCTGCAGGGCTGATCTTATGTGTATGTTCGTGTGTGAGGGTGTGTGTGTAAGAGATAGAAAGAGTTAGAGAGAGAGAGAGAGAAAGAGGGGGAGAGATAAAGAGGTACAACTCGCGAGGTAACATTAAACTGATAGTACGCGAAAAACAACAGATTATTTTGATTACGTTACATGTCGATTGTCAATAAAAGAACAAGCAAGGACGCTCAACGTACACGATCTAATCTAGAAACATGACAACTTTGTTAAATCTAAAGAAAACCTTCAAATAAATTATTTTCTACATTACATGTTGTCAACTTGACGTGTTCACATAATAGAGTCATAATCGTGTGTGTTGGAAAGAAAGGTCCATGTGACAAGCTTTCATGCTGTCAATTTCTTCCACTAACTGAATACCTCACTTCAACTGTGGACCAAATAACTTTCCTAATAATCCTAAACTTATCCCTAGACCTAACCTAACTCCAGTCCTACCCCTAAATCTATATCATTGAAGATCTGTCAGAGTAAATATAACAGGAGCAGATTTCTGGTTGTCGTGACGTAAATCAGAATAATTCTCACTCGCGCACGCACACGCATATACACACAAACGCACACATGCACGGAAAGTGTGAGAGGTGGTATACAAAAATACTGAAGGGAAAATGATGCAAGTGTCATGAGTAACGTGTTTCAGGCACTATGCATTAAAGTGACTTGGTAACATTGTTGAAGGTTGATTAAAAAATTGCGTAATTTTGGTATGAAATGTTACTTATTATCTTCCTTTTGATGTACTAACCCTAGATAACATGCAAAAAATCCTGAAAAAAATTCTCAAACCACAAAGATATTAATGGTTTTCTAAGAAGGCGACATTGGTCAACACCCTCTAACAGTGATCAACAGTAAATTCTCCCAACCATTTTTGAATTTTCCCAACCGTTTTTCCATGAGAAAAAAAACATAAAACAGGCAATAAAAAATCTGTCAACACTTAAATGTCTGGAATTGTATGTAGAGCCAATTTATTGCTTTGTGGCGATTTACATTCACCTACACAATGTAATTAAATTAAAATAATATAGTTGGGAGAATTAAGGAATCGATCAGATCAGTTTTTCCCAATTTGTATCATTAATAATGGTCCGTTTTCACTCAAATTTTCAGATCATCTTTAATTGTACATCGAGCATTGAAGTCACTACCTTAGCACCACTTTCTCTCATCTTAACAATGTTACAAAGTCCCTTTAAACTCCAAATGGAATGTATAGGCCTAGACATTCACAACATTTTATAACTACTACTCTTTTCTTTTTTGTAACTAGAATCTTCTTCACGGGCATCCACCTAAAGTTTTAATAATGCTTGTACCGATCATTGCTTATAGTATACAATTCTGCAATGCAAAAAAATCAAATTGTTTTCTATTCATAAGGTAAATAAAGTCCTCCTGACAAATGTTGGTACTTCTGTATCTTACCCACCCATCTCCACCCCTTTATTCTCTCTTTTTCTCTCCCTCTCTCTCTTTCTCTCCCTTTTTGTGTGTTGATTTCTGGCTACTAAAACTCTGATTTGTCCACGGTATGATGATCCCTATTTGTCTTATCTATTTAACAAGTTACAGTATTTAATAATCCTAGCAACCTAACAACTGCAAACAGCTCGGATTTAATTACTCCTATACACACTGCGATACACGCTGCGGAGTTTGCTGGTTAATTATACGACTATACCGTGTTACGCATAGCGCGCTTTTAATTGGTATCTCTATATCGCGTGAGACGCTTTATTGCTGTCTGCGAACACATTTAGTAACACGTTTGGTGAATGTATCTTAGTTGTTATGTGTGAAACGGGAGGACAGGCAGTAATAACTTATTTTTTTTCTTCAGATCCGTTGTTTTTAATTGTGTCTATGTAAGTAGATTTTGGAGGCTGCTGTTAAAATGGAATTCGATTGATGTATCAATCACTTGCAGATGAAAATACTTACTACTATTACAGGTAGGATTTGTATCTCTTTAAATTGTTTATGTGGCAAAACGTTTATACATTGATATAAATTCGGTAATTCTATGTTATAACTTACTTAATTACTTTATCACTTTTAATGCGACAGGATAGTTTTTAAAAATTGGTGTTAATACAGCGAACGGAGTGAAAAATATTAACAATCAAGAAGTGGATGAATCATAATTTAAAGTACTGCCTAGCTACCAAATACCATTAATTAAAATCTGTTATTTTAGTATCTCTCTATAAATATTAGACATTATATGCTTTTAATAACGGATTTCAGGTAGCAATCTCTATAATTACAATGATGAAATATAACTCTGATTACACTGTACTGTGGTTGTCTATATCAGATATTGAATCCACATTTGGTCTTTTATGGTATATGGGCCTAAAAGGTACAGCTTTGGAGGAGGGTATCTTTTTATCATCTGGAGAATGCCCCACTTCTGCTCCGAAGCATATTGCAGAAAAAATATAATAAAGGGGAAGATTTTGGACAAAGAATTTGGAAAAAGCATAAAAAGGTTTTTGGACCGTAATATGCGACTACTAATATGGCTACTTCTACTACAATGACTAATACTAAACTTCAACTACTCCCTACTACTACCACCACCACCACCACAACTACTACTACTTCTACTTCTACTACTACTACTACTACTACTATACTGCTACCATAACTTGTACTTGTACTTCTACTACTACTACTACTACTACTACTACTACTACTACTATACTGCTACCATAACTTGTACTTCTACTACTACTACTACTACTACTTCTACTACTACTACTACTACTACTACTATATTGGTACTACTACTACTACTACTACTATACTAATATCATAACTTCTACTTCTACTACTACTACTACTACTACGACTACTACTTCTACTTCTACTACTACTACTAGTACTACCAGTGGCGGATCAGGGGCCAGGGGCCCGGGCCCTCCTAGGAAAAAACAGGTAAAACAGCCTTTTTGAAAAAGAAGAAGATGGGCCCCTCCTAGCGCCCAAGGGGTGGTGGAAAAAAATCACCCATCCCGTAGGGAATATTTTTTTCGGTGCCAAAAAATGAAAAATTGTGCTCACTATTCCTGGCGCCCAAGGGGGGGTGGTGGAAAAATAACCCTTCGGAGGGAAAAAATTTTCGGGTGCCAAAAAAAATTGTGCTCACTACCCCCCTCCCCACAGAGAAAAATCGACCGGCACGATTTTCAAATTTTCGCACGAAGTGGGCCCCTTTTTAGGCCCCCTCCCTTGCCGCCGGCTGGATCCGCCCCTGAGTACTACTACTACTACTTCTTCAATTTCTACTACTACTACTACTACTACTACTACTATACTACTTCTACTTCTACTACTTCTCTACTACTTCTCTACTACTATTATTACTACCGCCACCATAACTTCTACTTCTACTACTACTACTACTATACTACTTCTACTACTTCTCTACTACTATTATTACTACCACCACCATAACTTCTACTACTACCACCACCATCACCACTACTACTACTGCTACTACTACTACTACTACTACTACTACTAAACTACTGCCAAAACTTCTACTTCTACTACTCCTCCTAATACTATTACTACTATACGTCTATACTAATATAGTAATACCATCATCTTCTAATTCTACTACTACTGTTACTACTACTATACTGCTACTCTTACTACCACCACCATATTACCTCTACTACTACTACTACTACTTCTACTACTACTACTACTACTACTACTACTATACTATACTGCTACTCTTACTACCACCACCATATTACCTCTACTACTACTACTACTACTACTACTACTACTACCACTGGTACTACTAATTCTACTTCTACTATTACTACTACTACTATTACTACTTACACTACTACTCTTCCTACTATAATTACACATACCACTTAATGTACTGATAATTCTTCTTCTTCAGCTACTACTACTACTTCTACTTCTAATGATAATAATAATTACTACTACTACTACCACCACTACTACTACTACTACTACTACCACCACCACTACTACTACTACTACTACAACTTCTACTACTACTACTACTACTATTAATATCACTCCTGCCGCTTATATTACGATTTACAAGTCCTTAGTGTTGTGCTTATTATACCATTATAATAGATAACGTGGGTGTGTACCCGTAAATTATTTGATTAAGCAATGTTTTAGTAACTTTTAAAAATGCATATAGCCGTACATGCTGCTCAAAACACAATTAACGCAAATAGCCTAAATTGCTTTTAATCTCGCATCTTGTAATCACATCCCAGATGGGTTTAATAAAAACTCTATAGTTATGTTATAATGATTTATTCTTGTTTTAGTTATGAAGCACAGCGATAATACAGTGATTATATTATACGCAGTCTTTAGGTATAAATGTCTAATCAGAATAAAAAGAAATATATCAGAAAGATGTCCAGGGCATCTGGAATCTAAAAAAATATATATGTAGATCCATCCTATGGCGAACTCTAGCCAAGATAGCAAAGACATTTGCTCAAGTTACTGATGTGATTTCTAAGTGATGTGTGTTGTGTTCCTTAGAAATAAATAACATAAGGTACCAAGATTAATGCATACTAAGTTAGGTCTGTTTCCTTCAGATTCCACATATCTACATAGCATCAAGATAGAATACGGCTTTATCCTTTGATCCAACATGGCGGATGCATACGTTATATTTGATTTTTGAAGAATGTTGACTTGTGAAAAGTTGTCAACAAATTAGATTGCATCAAGTATTGTGGCTTGTGTTGTATATAGTACCGAAGTGCTATAACGTCATATTCGTTCGTCGTCCAGCTCGGTTACTGGTTCTAAACAAAAAATCCTGAGCATGAGGTTCACAGCGAAATCATTCAAGCAACGGGCTGGAGCAGGGCAAAATCATTTTTTTAGCGAGGATGTCCAGGATGACGTCACACTTAATTGGTACCATATCGTTTCAAAGAGGCAGGCCTAACATTCATTGATTCAGACAATGTATTAGCAGCTCTAAGCCCATCGAACCTACAAATACCTATAAAAATGCGATGTGACTAGGCCTATTGTTTCTCCCCAGGGTAATTCCAGAGAGCTAGACCAATTCAAAATGGCGGATTCTTATCACAAGGTAGTGGCTGTCATATCACAGGCCCCCGAGATGAGGACGGATCGTGACGTCACAGTGCTTTCATCATGGTTTCGTAAGAAGAGCGATCTTTTCCGTGATCTAGCAGACGGTAAGGCTCATGTATAAAATCATTATTTGTATTTTGTTTAATAATTAAAAACGATGTTACAAATTTTAACTACTTACAAATAGGTAATGAAAGTTTGTTCTGTGTTTTTTTTTATACTGCGTGATGTTGTCATAATTCATTATGTTTGGGAAATTGTGTCTTGTGCATGTATCATACAGTTTTCTTTTCTAAAACTCCCAAACTCTCGAACATACTCCCTCCTCATCTGAAATCATCTTCAATAGTAAGACAAATCAAACAGAGTTTTTTTTTTCTCAATAAAGTTGGAATAATTTTTTCGTCCCTCTTATCATGAAATGATTGTGGCAACATGATTCATTCTCGACAGATAAAATTGAAATCTTCTCTGAACTTAGTCTAAAGAGTCAAAGAGTTTGTTCAATAAAGTTCTGAGAAGATATAAACTTCATCTATCACAATCACCTCATGAAAAAAAAAGAAACTTTATTCCAACTTAATGGGTAATGATGTATGTAACTGGGCCTCAGGCTCAGGGATTGCGTCTCAAAGCGCTTTGAGTCCAATCGAAAAGACGTTTTATAAAATAAGTACTATTACGTTTAAATACAATGGAAATAACTTAAGTTTTACATGTATCTAGTAATCTTACAAAATATATGATTTTCAAACTGAGAAACATCAACTTCGATTTCGTTTCTGCAATATGAAATCAATATTGAATATAATTAAATATCAGAAATGTAATAGAAGTTCTATATAGCGTATGTTGTTGATCCGAAACTTCAATGCAAATCGGAATGCAGAATCCTAACATTCCCGGGATTGACTTTACCTTCATCATCCACTGTAACTTTTCAGTGCACTTCAAGAGCAAAACAATATCATCTCTATCGGTAGCCTGGATTTCCACTCCTCTGCATCAAACTTAAGATTTGATTTGCCAAATTTATTACATTAATGATCCAATTGTCACATATTCACTCTTCGCCTGGTTTGTCTTTTCATAGCGATCTTACATGACTTGATTCGGCACTGTAGATTTCAACCATTCAAGGAGAATGACGTCATTATAAGACAGGGAGACCAAGGAGACAGGTAAATAGTAAAAATTATATACCTCTCTTTAGAAATCTAGCCATCTGATTGGTAGAAATTGGAGTCGTGATTTTACCCATGCCCGCCTACCAGTCAATAGTCTTCTTTTTTAATGCCATCACTGCTGCGATCCCCATTGGTTTACGTGTTAGAATTGTCTTTGTGCGAGTTTGAGTTAGCTGATGTATTTACAATTTTAATAATGAATAATTTTAATTACAATTTTTAATTTTAAGTCATATTCCTGCATATGTAAAACAAAATCTCAACAAATTTCACATAATTTGTTGTATATCAACTTTTTATTCTTCACAGTTTCTTCACCATCCTATCTGGCTCTGTCGGGATCTACGTTGCCAATAACGACGATGGGGAGGGGCCTAATCATCTCGATGATGATTCGCCGAGGAACGAGGGAGGAGCTAATGCATCATTAGGGGCCTATATACGCTCACTGGGTAAGCCAGGTCCGGTGGATTTTAAAGAGAGGGCACTGTCCGACCGCGCCCCTATTTAGTACCCACTGCGAGTGGACTATATAGGGAAACCCTATTTATGTAGCGCAGCTACTATTTAAATATACTGTACTGCGTTGACAAGCTACGAACGAAAAGCATTTGGGGGAATGTAACAAATTAACAAGAAAACCTTAGATCTGATCGATAGTTGTCTTGCTTAGTATTATATCAGAGTCATGAAAATCTCAGCTTATATCACTACTGAGTGGTGGATCGTTTTACGGCAACAGAATAACCAAAGAAAGTATGACTGGCTATTCCGAAATGTAAAAATGTTAAATAATGTTATTAATCATCATTATGTAGCATTTAGAACATTCCTCTCTATGGCTAAAGTTTCATGTACCGAATAGAATAAACGTTTTAATTAAGTTCATAATAAAATCTTGACCTATTACCTACCGTCACAATTTTCTATTATGATTTTATTACCATTCTTTTGCCTTGTTACGATTAGGATCCGGGAAAAGTTTCGGCGAGGTAGCTCTCATAGACTCGGCAAACCGTCGAGGAGCTTCGGTAGTAGCCGAAGAGGAGTCGGATATGATCGTGGTTGATCGGAATCTGTACACTCGTTCGTTAAAAGCTGCGCAGAAGAGAGATTTGGAAGAAAGGATTGCTTTTGTTGAGAGTCATCCACTGTTCGGGTAAGAAACTCTTTCTTTTTTCCGTTTTTTTTTTTAGGGGGTAGATCTTTAATAGTCTGTTGGTTTGTTGTTGTTGTTTTGTGTTTGCGTCTTTATTTTGTTAGTCTAAATGGCTAAAGAACACTTAGCGTGACGTACGTGCTGAATTTGTGTATTGTTTTGTCAGGAATGTTAGAATGTGATCCAATCATATAAGAAAGCTTTCCACAGCCATTGCGTTCAGGTCTTGACCCTTTAATTCGCATAAATTCTATTCGACTCAGCTGCTCTAAAATAATATAAGGCAATAATTCCAGTATAATGATTCAGAACCAGGCCAAACACACACACGCACGCACAATCATCCGCCCACACTCGCACTCGCCCTCACAATATTCACAGGATATGACATTTTTATTATTTTGAAGAAATAAGATTGGGATAAAGATAAGAATGGAGAGGTACTGCAATCTAATCCTGTGGGACACCCGGTCTATAAACACACTTAAAGGTATTACAAAGTGTTGGTAAAAATATTGAATTCCTCTGAAACTGTTTGATCTTATAAAAAGATGTTATAGGAATATTTTTAACCAATCTCCACTGCTGAAATACAGATATTTTTTTTTTAGTAAATTAAACAGTAATTAATAAATCAATTATTAGTTCCAAGCTGCCTGTATATAAAACAGCCCCTGGTGTTGTTTACTAGCGCCATCTACTGTCGTACATGGTCCTTGGTATAATCGATGTTGAAACTGTGTTACGTCTCGACGCAAGCCTCGACACCGCGGTGACCTCGCTGAGCGGGGAAGGGACTGTATTCGCATGGCTTATATCCATGGTACAGTGTGTGTCTGTGTAGTGTATGAATCAGATACACATCTCCGTTGCCGTTCAATATGCACAATGCATAGACCTACGTGATTAGTAGGTCCATGGTAAAACCCTCTTCGGCAACCGTCTCAATCTAGTCTCAGCTTCGACTGATACAGCTCTTGGATCTATATACATGTATAATAGACAAGTTTCCAGTAGGCCTACGGGAAACATGAACTCTTATTATTTGTTCAATTCTTATGTCTGAAATGTATTCAGGAAAGAATATCGGAAAGAAAGCAATATGAAAATGAATGACCACAAAATCGTTCAGATATAGGCCTACATGTAAGAAATACAAGAAATATGTCTATCTAGATAGTCTCCTCTCTTTCTCTCTCTCTCTCTCTCTGTCTCTCTGTCTCTCTCTTTATTTCTCTCCCTCTCCCTCTCTCTTTCCTAAAACACGGTAGTTTGTTTGGCGCTAGTTCAGAATCATATCTAGACTTCGACCCCTAACTCCGGCGTGAAGATACCCTACTAAAACATACCAAAAATCAACTAAATCATATGGAAAAGTTTCAGGCCGAAATTCCACTAAAGTGGATCTGTGCGTGTCTTTCTTTGCTCAGCGCGCACAGGTACGTCTCATGAATAATTCATGACCCTACGCGCCAACTGCACACACAGCCACGCAAAGGCGAGTATGCGGACCAGTCCATTAGCGAATATAGGTAGATTAAGCTCAATGTACAGAGGAATAACACATAGTTGTAATGTGTGGACTGAAGATGCATTGGGTAGAGTTGGGAATTTTCTCCATAAAACAGCGTTCAATAATCTCATCTCTTCTTTTTATTTAAATGTGAACATCATTGTTCAACAATACAGCCAATGTAATCATCGCTGACATAAACAAATGAAGCAATGGCAATGAAACCCCCTGTTAGACAATGGTGCAGGCTCAGTCCTAGTCATGGCGTGATATGACTCTCTATGCTAATGAGCTCGGAGTGTCACCAAATGTGATTGGATGGAATAGATTAATCTTCTTACTTTTTCAAGGAGTCCGACGAATTTTCTAGACCAATCAGCTTGATTTTTATATATGACAGAGAGGGAAAATTCCGGACTGGAAAGTGAAAACGCTGTATGCGTAGGGTAATCCGTTGCTGAGATACAGAGTCTCAAACACGGGGTTATCGATTAGTTTCCTGCTTCGAATTGTGCAAGTACGTGCATTGCTATGGAAGGGTTGGTGTCAAAATTCACGTGAAAATCTTTCTTTCGAGGCCTAGTCCGACGCAAATACTTAAAATTATTTTCTCATATTCTGGAAAATACAAGAAAATAATATACACAATAGAAAACCGCTCGCGCCAGCCTTGTATTTTGCAGCATTGCAAAGTTACACCAATATCTTTGACAAAAGAACGTTTTTTTAAGCCTGTGCCCATTGGTTATAGTACATGCGCGCGAGCATGCGTTCGAGACTGGCCAAAAGACACCACTTTTCCATATGTTCATCGATTGTTCAAATAATGGTCATGATTTAAAAGCCGTTATGTTTCTTACCTGTTTTTTGTCAATTTTCTTATCTTTTGAGGAGTATTTTTCTGAAAAATGAACACTTTAGTATACACTTTCTCACAGGTTTCACGGCAAACCGCTGCACAATACATGGTGGGTTGCGTGCGGTCGAGCGCCTGCGTGAAGTTATCTACCGTAATACTTAGGGTATCTCCACCCCGGAGTTACGGGTCGAAATTTGATATGATTCTGAACTAGTGTCGTTTGTTTTTTCCTGTACCGTTTGGATTATAACCAATTATATTTCACCGCGTCTCTCTCTCGATCTCTCTCCGAAATATTATAGGCCCTTATTATCATTGTCATATATCATCCTCATCTACATGCATAACCCAAACCCACAAAAATATATGGTCACTTCACGAAAATGAGAATTTCTATCGTTTTTGTGATTATATCATTATCCTTGTCATATCATCAACATCTACATAACAGTCAAAAAAACAAATATGATTCTTAATTTCACGGTAATGAGAACGTATATCGTTTTGTGGTTATTATCCTTGTCATTATATCATCCAAATAAAATTCAAACATGGTTTATTTCTAATTCGATACCAGTGATTTACAAATGTTGCTGAAATGACATGTTTTTTCCGGGATTTGACCACCGAAATACAATTCAAACGTGGTTTATTTCTAATTCGATACCAGTAATTTACAAATGTTGCTGAAATGACATGATTTTCCTGGATTTTTCGCACTTTTTTTTAACAATTTATACTTTTGTATGCGTTTGTTGGAAAATGACTCATTCCCAAATTTACAGACGGGCAAAAAAATATGCTTATTTAGAAGCATTCATGTCAGGACCTGCGGAACGGCGGTGCTCGGGGCTCGAACCCCCTCACCTTTTTGAAAAAGAGTAATAGAAAGAAAGAAAGAATAGCGACCTGCCAGTGTCACAAATGAGATATCAAAATATGCATGCTCATCTGACCGTAATTTATTGCCTGAAACCCTGAGCTTCTTGGTGCTTCGCCCCTGGACCCCACACCTATTAGTAAACTGCCTGTGTCACAAATAAGGTATCACAATATGCTCATCTGACTGTAATTAAATGCCTAAAACCCTTGAGATTCCGGGGGCTCTGCCCCTGGACCCCATCAGGGGCCCTAAGGCCAGCCATCTAACCATAATTTCTTGCCTAGAGCCCCTGAGCTTATGGGGGCTCCGCCCCCTGGACTCCACGCCTATTAGTAAACTGCCTGTGTCACAAATAAGTTATCACAATATGCTCATCTGACCGTAATTAAATGCCTAAAACCTTGAGATTCGGGGGCTCTGCCCTGGACCCCATCAGGGGCCCTAAGGCCAGCCCCTGGATGCTCATCTAACCGTGATTTCTTGCCTAAAGCCCCTGAGCTTCTGGGGGCTCCGCCCCCTGGACCCCACGCCTGTTAGTAACCTGCATGTGTCACAAATAAGTTATCACAGTATGCTCATCTGACCGTAATTAAATGCCTAAAACCCCTGAGCTTCCGGCGGCTCGGCCCCTGGATCCCATCAAGGGCGCTACGGCCGGCCCCTGAATGCTCATCTGACCGCGTAATTTATTCCCTCAAACCCCTGAGCTTCTGGGGGTTCCGCCCCCTGTACCCCAAGCCAATTAGTAACCTGCAGGTGTCACAAACTAATAAGGTATCAAAATATGCTCATCTGACCGTAATTGAATGCGTAAGACCCTGAGCTTCAGGCGCGTAGCCAGGGACGGTGGGGCAGTCGCCACCCCCAAAAAAACCAAAGAGAGAGAGAGAGAGAGAGAAGAGAAAAATAAGAGGACGTAGGAAGAAAAAGGGAAAAGGAGTCGAGAACGGTACAACGAATCGTCTCCTTTCTCTAATAATTTAATGAAACGTCAAAGCTTGGGTGAAACTGAATTCAGACCAGGATTAAGAGTCGAGAACGGTACAACGAATTGTTCCTCTCTCTAATAATTTAATGAAACGTCAAAGCTTCCGCGCTTCGCGCGGGGAACTGAATCGAGAACGGTACAACGAATCGTCTTCTTTCTCTAATAATTTAATGAAACGTCAAAGCTTTCCCGCTTCGCGCGGGAGGGGAAAATTTAATTCAGACAAGGATTAAGAGTCGAGAACGGTACAACGAATCGTCTTCTTTCTCTAATAATTTAATGAAACGTCAAAGCTTGGGTGAAACTGAATTCAGACAAGGATTAAGAGTCGAGAACGGTACAACGGATCGTCTTCTTTCTCTAATAATTTAATGAAACGTCAAAGCTTGGGTGAAACTGAATTCAGACCAGGATTTAGAGTCGAGAACGGTACAACGAATCGTTCTTCTCTAATAATTTAATGAAACGTCAAAGCTTCCTTCGCGCGGGAACTGAATCGAGAACGGTACAACGAATCGTCTTCTTTCTCTAATAATTTAATAAAAGTCTTCCGCGCTTCGCGCGGGGTAAAATTTAATTCAGACAAGGATTAAGAGTCGAGAACGGTACAACGGATCGTCTTCTTTCTCTAATAATTTAATGAAACGTCAAAGCTTCCGGGGCAGAGGCGGCGCTCCGGGGCAGGGGGCACAGTGCCCTCCCACTTTTCAAGAACCCCAAAGTGCCCCTTTTACATAGGAGAAATGTCCCTTTAACTTTGTAAAAGTGCCCCTTTACATAGGAAAAGTGCCCTTTACTTTGACAAGTGCCCCTATTAATTTTTAAAAGTGCCCCTTCCCTTTCCACCTCTGATAAGTGCCCCTTTTATGTTGACACTTACCCCTTTTCCTTCAACAAGTTCCCATTTTCCTTTGCAATATTCTCATAAGTGCCCTTTTTAATCTCTAGTAAGTGCCCCTTTTCAGGTACGAGAAGCGCCCTTTTTCACTTTTGATAAGCGCCCTCTTCACCTCTGATAACTGTCCTATTCAAATCTGAGAGGTGCCCCTTTGCTTTGACAGGTGCCCCTTTCCTTTGTAAGAAGTGCCCCTTCCTCTTTTAATAACTACCCCTTTTAACTCGGATAAACGCACCTTATCTTTTCACATGTGCCCCTTTCCTTTCTAATAAGTGCCTCTTTTCCTTATGATAAGTGCCCCATTAAAAGAGCCCCTCTCATAAATGCCCCTTTTACCTATGAAAATAGTTCCTTTTCATTCTCATAATAAGTGCCCTTTTTCATCTCTTGTAAATGACCCTATTCAATTCTGAGAGATACTCGTTTTACTTTGACAAGTGCACCTTCCCCTCCTGATAAGTGCTCTTTTCATCTCTAATAAATGCCACTTTTATTTTGACACGTCCCCCTTTTCCTTCCTAATAAAAGCTCTTTTTCCTTCTTATAAGTGCCCCTTCCCTTCTCATGATTACCTCTTTTCATCTCTGATAAGTGCCCCGTTTATTTTAGCATGTGCCTCTTTTTCTTTTTAATAAGAGCCACTTCCCCCTTCTAATAAAAGCCCCCCTTTCACCTCCGATAAATGCCCCTATTAAAATCTGATCGGTGCCCCTTTTTTCAACAAATGCACATTTCCCTTTATTATTAGTGCCCATTTTCATTCTCATAAGTGCCTCTTTTCATATATGGTCAGTGCCCCTTTTCAGATGCGATAAGTGCTCCTTTTCACCTCTGATAATTACCAGTTTAACAATGATACGTGCCCCTTTTCTTTCTAATAAGGAACCTATCCCTTTTCATAAATGCCCCTTTTCACTTCTTATAAAAGCCCCTATCAAAATCTGATGGGTGCCTCTTTTCCGTCGACAAATGCCCATTTTCCATTCTCATAAGTGCCTCTTTGTTTAGGTGTAAGAAGTGCTCCATTTTCACCTCTGGTAATTAGCCTTTGTACTTTGACACGTGCTGCTTTTCTTTTCTAATAAGTTTTATCCCTTTTGGTAAGTGTCCCTTTTCCTCTCATCATTAAACGTGCCCCTAATTTCAAGCGACTAAGAGCAATTTCCCTCGCTCGCTACGCTCGCTCGCATTTATAGATGTTATAATTATGTTACTTATCAAAGGTCTTTTCAGTCTTCCGTTATGAGAATGTGCTTATAATCCCATCAGGATTGGGTTTTCCTCTTTATAAGATGTAATTTAATTCGCGCTGCGACCTCACAAATCTTTAAAATTTTCCTCGCTCGCTTTGCTCGCTCGCAAATGAATTTTCAGACCATAGCATCCAACTGCAAAGTATGATGCTTAACCAATATCTTATATGATGTATAAAGAGAAACAAATATTAAAATCATCCCTGATAATGTAATCACAATATAGGGTATATACCAATGTCTAAAAACTTGTATCTTTTCGCTTTGAGATTTCCCTTTGAAGGTGCCCTTTTTCCAGAAAGTGCCCTTTTTTGTTGGTGCCCCCCCCCCACTTTGGAAGTCGCTCCGCCGCCTCTGTCCGGGGGAAAGTGAATCGAGAACGGTACAACGAATCGTCTTCTTTCTCTAATAATTTAATGAAACGTCAAAGCTTCCGCGCTTCGCGCGGGAGGTTGAAACTGAATTCAGACAAGAAATAAGAGTCGAGAACGGTACAACGAATCGTCCTCTTTCTCTAATATTTAATGAAACCTCAAAGCTTCGCGCTTCGCGCGGGAGGGGGAAACTGAATTCAGACAAGGATTAAGAGTCGAGAACAGTACAACGAATCGTCTTCTTTCTCTAATAATTTAATGAAACGTCAAAGCTTTCGCGCTTCGCGCGGAGGGGACTGAATTCAGACAAGGATTAAGAGTCGAGAACGGTACAACGAAAGATCGTTCCTTTCTCTAATAATTTAATGAAACGTCAAAGCTTCTGCGCTTCGCGCGGGAGGAGGAAATTTAATTCAGACAAGGATTAAGAGTCGAGAACGGTACAACGAATCGTCTTCTTTCTCTAATTTAATGAAACGTCAAAGCTTCCAGGGAAGTGAATCGAGAACGGTACAACGAATCGTCTTCTTTCTCTAATAATTTAATGAAACGTCAAAGCTTCCGCTTCGCGCGAGAGGGAAACTCAATTCAGACAAGGATTAAGAGTCGAGAACGGTACAACGAATCGTCTTCTTTCTCTAATAATTTAACGAAACGTCTCAAACCCAAAAATACGGTCCTATCACGCGAATGAGAACTTCTATCGTTTTTGTGATTATTATTATCCTTGTGATATCATCCTCATCTACATGCCCCCAATAAAAAAATACGGCCCTTTCACGCGAATGACATCTTCTATCGTTTTGGTGATTATTATCCTTGCCATACATTATCATCCTCATTTACATGAACCACAACCAAAAAAGGGATAATCATCAGAATATTCATGATGGATTCCGATTTATCAAATTGTCTCCGATGTATTTCAGCGTTATATTGCGAAGAAGAACAAGAATGTATGTCAATACATCCAGTGGCGGATCCAGGGGCCCGGCCCTCTAAAAAAAAAAACAGGTAAAAACACCCTTTTGAAGAAAAAAGAAGATGGGCCCTCCCTGGCGCCCAAGGGGGGGGGGTGGCAGTGGAAAAAAATCACCCTTCCGTAGGAATTTTTTTAGGGATGCCCCAAAAAAAAAAAAAAAAATTGTGCTCACTACCCTGGCGCCCAAGGGGTGGTGGCAGTGGAAAAAATAACTCTTCCCGGATGGAAAACCTTTTTTCGGGTGCCAAAAAAATTGTTGTCACACCCCCACCCCCCACTGAGCAAAAATCGACCGGCACGATTTTCAAATTTTTCGCACGAAGTGGGCCTTTTAGGCCCCTCCCTTGCCGCCGGCTGGATCCGCCCCTGAATACATCTACATTACTTTATCTTTTCACTTGACAGTGGACAGTGCCATTCTCTCAGTTTGAGAAATGGGTAAGAAGGTCCAATGTCAACTTGAAGATTATCAGTCTGGACAGCAAAAACAAATGCTTTTCAATATGCGTTTAGTGGGCATACCATAATGGCATTAAAAAATAGTGTGAATTGTTCTACTCACCAGGCCGCATAATAATAGGCCTATCAAATTTGAAAGTTAGATTATTTCGAGCTTCACAATAATATGCAGTTGTTGTTTTTATTTTTATTGTATTTGTGTGCATCCAATTCACTTAGGGCTTAGGCCCAATCTCAATTCAGAAAGAGAGAAAAAGTTGGAGATAAAGAAAGATGAATGAGTAATAATTGAGAGAGATAGGTCGAGAGAGAGAGGGAAGAGAGAGAGAGAGAGAGAGAGAGGGAAGAGAGAGAGAGAGGGGGAGAGAGGGAGAGAGAGTAACAGGATAGTGAGGGATCAATAGAGAGAGAGAGAGAGAGAAGGGATAGTCAGGAGAGAGAGTGAGATACAGAAGAGAGAGAGAGAGAGAGAGTGCAAGCATGTGGAGATCGAATTCGAGAGGGAAAAGGTGAAAGGGGTACAGAAAGAGAGAGAGAGAGAGAGAGAGAGAAATAGTGAGAGAAAGAAAGAGGAAGGGGATGAGTGATAAATTAAAGAGAGAAGCGATGAGAGAGAGAGAGAGAGAGACAGAAATATACATCGAAAGAGAAATAAATAGAGAAAGAGTAGAATGGTATGGGGTAGAGAAATAAAGAGAGAGGGAGAGGGAGAGAGAAGGGATAGAGAAGAGAGAGAGAGAGAGAGAAGGGATAGAGAAGAGAGAGACAGAGAGAGAGGAGAGAAGAGAGAGGAGAGAAGGGATATCGAAGAGAGAAAGAGAGAGAGAGGAGGGGGGAGATGAGAGGGATATAGAAGCGAAAGAGAGAGAGAGAGAATATCAAGTGAGAGTAACATAGGTCCACGGCTATAGAAAGACAGACTCTCTTTCTATAGCCGTATAGTATACATTATATACGGAAAGGGAGATATTAGTCCAAAACACGTGTAATTCACGAATCACTGACCTCTCTGACCTCTACCCGAGGTCAGTGGCAGAACAACATTCCTCAATAAGGGATGATCTCAAAATAAGAATGTGCAGTACATGATTGACTGTTGGGGAAAACGTCAAGTCGACCTAATTATTGATTACTAAATCTTTGTTTGTATGATTAAACGTATCTTCTTCTTTTTTAAATAAAGAAATAAAAAATAAATAATGTTACGTTCTGTCTATAAATGATTACCCAAAACTGTCCCTGTACAACGTCAACGACTTTGCGGGGTATTTTGAGATCATCCCCGAAATACATGTGCTCAGAAAATGCAAGCCTGGGATGCGTCTTCGGGCCAAGCCAACGCACATACTATACTACACTGCACTGGGCCTGGGATCAATGCCAGCGTGTCAATGCACAATCACTCCCACAACATACAGACACGGCCCGTTCGTTCACAGAGCTGGCGAAACAGCATAGCCGAGTCATAACAAATGCATTTCAATTTGAAAACACAGAAACGATTAAGAGATGGAAATGGAAAAATAAGTTAAAGAGAACAACACTGAATATTCCGGCAGGACCGAGCATGAAATGCATAGATTTACGTACTGAATTAAGTACAGTAATTGCAGTAAAGATGGCGGCCTGATCGATTATAAAATTATATATTACGATTACAGTGTACAGACAAGTATTTTTCTTTTTTAATTAACGAGACAGAATAAAAATCATACACTAAGGCAACTTGACTTTAAAAAATTTATCTGCATGATTATATATATCTGATTAGTCTGGTAATATGATTTGGTGTCGAAACATGTTAATTATTACACTTTGACAATAGTGTTATATATGTGTTATGCTCTTCAGATGACATGTAAATTTTCGAACTGAGAGGGAGCTATACCAAATTTACCGGGAGCACCGGTAAATTTTTATTTTAAAAATTTTTTCTCCAAATCAAAAGTGTTTTAGAGCCCAATTTTGTTAGAGTTGAGTGTTCTAACACTAGGCTTCACAATGATAATGAAAATTTTAAATTTCATGATCCACAAAAATTGAAATATTCCCAAAACTTTGTATTACCTTTAAGCGTTTTAAAAGCAAGAAGAATAAGTACTGTAGCATTTTGCATACTGAAAGGATAAGTTTGGACTGATATTTATTTCCTACTTTCAGCAAATGGAAGCCAAAGTACAAAAATTACATGGCGATGGGGATTGCAAGAAAGATATATCGCTATGGCAACCACATCGCACAACAAGGTGACGTCATTAAGAAGGTCAATTTCATCCTGTCTGGCACGGCTTTGGTCACGGTCGATCGGAAGATGAAGAGTGCGACTGAGCATGCGCATTTAGATAGCCGGTCGGCTGACGTGAAAGCCTCTGGACGGAGCAGGTGAGAGAGATTCATTCTATCTTTTTTGATCTTTTTTACAAGGACCTTATTTTTCTGCAATGATGCAAATAATTATATGAAAAGCTGTCAAATCGAAGAAACATTGTGAACTGTGACATCCCGATTCAAATCAGTAGCTTACAACAGTAATTGTAATTTCCTGTTGATAGCAAGTTTTATCAAATAGGGCCAAGGTATGGCTTGAAATCTTTCTTTTTTCTACATACTTTCCCCTCTGTCTTTCTGTCTCTGTTTAAGTCTCTCCCCCTTGCTCTCTTTCAGAAAGGAGAATAAATCAGCTCGGATCGATTCAATGGTTGAGATCTGTCTGATTGGGCAAAGAGCAGTTATAGGTAAGTTTAGGTATTTCTTAGTTGGTTGTTTTCAATTCAATTCAATTCAACTCAAATTTTTGTCATGGTTTATTACACATGGTTTGCAGCAATAAGCCGAATTGCACATGCATATAAAAGATTTTAAAAATAACATAAAAATTCAAATTACATGGCAATATAAACAATTGATAAAAACGTTGTCTTTCTACAATCCTCAACTTCTAGATAAAATACATTGTTGAAAATTTGGAAAAGTTATATACAAATGGTATCAATAACATTGAATACCTATATGAATTAAAATTGGTTCATAAGACCAATTACTCTATAAAATGAAATTTAAAGACAGTTGCCTGTCATGTAGAGTAATAAAAACTTGAAATTGATGCATTCAGATATGTTATAAACGAAGGAAAGGGAAAAGGGAACTCGCGGCAGAATTGATGTGGTACATTATTATTTATCTGAATAACCGACAAAAGTAGGAAGTTATAGAAGGTCTTCATGCAGACATTAATCCTTACAACATAATGCCCATGCATACTTGAAATTCTGTGATTATTGTATTCACTTTTTGTCAAAATTGCTTGATTTGATACATTATTGTGTTATGACCGATGAAATGACAACAATGTAGGCGATGAAGTTAAAAGTGTGGGTTTGCTATTGTGTAGTGGCTGGTTAAGATAGCTGGTGCAATGTGTCTTATTTTCTCCTTTGTTTGTCAAACCTGTCTATAGCGACCGCCCAAGGGAAACACAGAAAGTGGTCTTTGTAGACAACCGGTTCCTTTAGTACATGTCTCAACGAGAAACCATTTTCAAGGGAAACAAAAAAAATGTGGTCTCTGTAGACAGGTGGTCACTAAAGCAGGTTTGACATGTATTTCATAACCGTCATCACAACGATTTATTTCAGGTGACATTGAAGCTATATGTGGATTGTCTAAACACACCCATACCATCACGTGTATTGAACCTGTTCACACCTATGAGATGGAGATCCGCAGTTTCCACAAGCTCGTCATGCGGAGACATCCCCAAACTGTTGAGAAACTCCGCGCCATGGTGGTTTACAAAATACAGAACAGATGGGAACGCGTGAAAGATAGAAAGGTAAAAGGAAAGGTAGAATTCATTTCGTTTTATGGCATTCAAACTGATTGTTTAAAACATCGAAAGCACTTCAAGAATATTCTCAATCTTTAGGGTGACGCATCGCTTATCAAAGCGTGTAAGAATATTACTGCAAATTTACATGTATACATCCCTTTAATATATCCGTTAAAATTGTACGTTGGCGTATCCAACCAAAAGGGGGTGAAGACGTTTCTGATTAGCCAAGCACTCCACAGAATCACCGTAAGTTATATTGATGGCTTTGGAAAAGGTAATGTTGCCCCATCCTTTGCTGGATACGTCCCTGTTGCTTGGCTGATGGATGTTTTAGACTTTATGTGTAGTTAGCCGAGGATGGTAAGAAATGAATCTTTCGTATTCCAGTACAAAAAAATACTTTAAAAAGAATCTCATAAGGACGTTTTTTATTTCGAAGATTTTTCTTCTGTCAATAAATTGTTTCAGGTACCCATCTACCGAACGATTCTCGAAAAGTTACTTCTTCACGAACTCCGGCAAGATGACGGTGGGATCTACACTGGTGTCAAGTCCAAATCTTCGATGCTATCAAGAAGACTCGCAATCAACCCACGGGGACCAGGATCACTCTACCGCAAACTCAAGGAAACGCACGGAAGGCATAATCTTCTGTCGCGTCAGCAATCGCAACCGTTCCCAGGGTTTGGGGACGCACAGAAAGGTGGAACGGTGATATCGTCAAGAGCTTCAACACGCAAGAATATTCAAAGCCGTTCCGCAAAGGGCACATCTCAAGAAAAGTCAGGCCCGTCTGTGAGACATAGTAAACCTTCAATCGGAGTTTCCCCAGGCTTGACGACAGGACATAATCTTCAAGAAGAGGAAAAGAGGGAAGATACTATTAGTCGAAAAATCAAAGATGTGGACGATCGGAAGGATGTCAAGGAACGGAGCAGCCCTACCAAGATCAAGTGGATCTTGCCCGAGGATGCACAACGGATCAACAACTCTGAGGAATCTCATGTCAGCAATGGAACGGATGATGGTAGTTCCCCAATGTTAGGTTCTAGGTCCAAAACTGCAAGTGCAGAAAGGAAGAAAGTTGTGGGTGACGAGCTTGAGTTAGGAACGGGGGAGTCAAGCGGATCAAGTGGCGTTAAGTTACCTGCACTGCCACCAGATACGCGAGACACAAAGCATGAAAGAAATGTGTTTGTTACCGAGCGCGTCAATGTCAAAAAGCGAACATCAGTTTCTTCTTCACAAAGACTTGAACAACGGTCACTACTTGATCAAGATGTAGCTGAAGATCACAAAGCTTCTCAAATCTCACTATCTGACGCCAGTGTTGACGCAGAAGAAAACACCAACCATGACAGTATGTCTGACAGTGAATATGACAATGAAGTGTTTGAGGAGAGTGAAAATGAAAATGGCGACGGCAAAACCACTTATGACGTCACAAGTGAAGGTGAAACCCTACAGACCAGCAATGACAACAGAACTTCGTCCTCGAAGAAGAAAACAAGTACGAATACCCGGATGTCTTCAGATTCATGGAGTGCGCTGGATCAAGAAGAGTTACTACAGCTTGCATATGAAACCTATGTCTCAGTGAGCAGCGAAATCAAGACATTTCTAATAAAGGTTAGGCATACTTTTCAGTTCCACAATTATCTTAAACCTAAGTTATTCACTTTTAGTTTGTTTTAACATTGCCGTTTGAACGATGAAAATTATGTTGACAAATGTCAAATCGAAATAAACAGGGTAACTTAGAGATGACGACGCATTAATTGGCCCATATTCTATTACCATTTAAACCCGTCGCTTGATTTAGGCTTTCGTTATAAATCGGGTTTAACAAAATAAGTTAGACTGAGGTTTACGTTTTCTTTTTCCTTTTTAACGTGATTGTGGACCCAGTGTCGGATTCAACTGAATGAGCAAATTACGGACCATTGGGTTTAAAGTATCAAGAGGATAATGTATATAAGATTACTATAGTTGACTTGAAAGGTTTCATTCACGTACAGGTTATTGATGATGCTAAACGGTATGAGGGCAGTCACCCAGCTGGTCTTGAGTCTAGACTTCGACCTATCAACTCAAAGCTGCCAAGGTTCCTAGACGAACAGCGAGACGGCATCGGTCGAGAAGCGACGTCGATGTCTCTGGGTCGAGGTCATGAGGGCGTCAAGCATGCTTCATCGAGTCAACAGCAAGGTCCAAAGCAGCGACAGAAGCAGCAGATCAAAGCTACGTCAAAGACCACAAGAGGATGTGGAAGACAACGTTCAAAGAGCGAAGGGGATACTGAGCAGTTGATAGGGTATGGGTTGAGTTTCTATTGAGGTTAATTCTCTTTCATTCAAATGTGGTGGGGCGGGGGCTGGAGATAAGTACAGTTAAAAGTAATATATTTCTAACTGTATTGCGTGTACCAAATATAATCAACCATACAGGGAAAGTAAAGTCTTCTTCATTTACTTCTAAAATTATATAGATCGGCAGAAATTGAGACATCGACCAAGCTTCCTTCTATCCAGCAACATCAATCAACAACACCAAAGACATTCTTTCGAATGTCGAGAGAAGAGCAGAAGAGTAGAGAAGCAGCGCCTTCTGCGTTGGATCTCATATATCGTCAATTTGGTGCAGTGAAGAAGGTCTCTCCTTAAATACAAACCTAACACAAGGACAAATTAAGAAATCAACTTCATTAGAGCCAATTTCGATAACCTATTGTATTGCCGCTATAAATAATCTTCGCATTACGTATTCATGTTCGCACATATAATCATAAAAAGTTGACGCATAAGACTATTGTAATTTTTGTGATTTTTAGAAAGTCTTTGCAATCGTGATGACTGTTATTCTTCTGCGGGATAGATTTGCTCTTGGTCAAAAATTTAAAGAACTACTACGTAGTTTTGGACATGGGGATGTTAAGTCTTGAATGATATGTAATTTAGAACAGAACATTACAAAACAAAAAACAAACAAAACAAAATTGTTAAATTCTCAATGATAATTAATTATGAAATTGTAGATGATTTTAGTATTTTACCCAAAGTGCATCCATCAAACGATGTTTTTTTTTTTAATCGAAATCCCCAAGAAAAGGAGGAAGAAAAAACAATACCAAAAAGGGTAAATTCTATTGCGAGCAAAGTAATTCAGGCAGCATGACCTCAGTTGGCGTAACTTACTTTTTCTCTATTAGCTATGATCATATCTGATTTCCTGAATTATTGAATCGAATTGGTTCATTTAAAAAAGAATCATGACATGCAGCTTAAGAGTGTTATTGTCTGTTTGACAAAATTATCAAATATTTACATTATACATGTTGCAATACAAACATCAAAATACAAAAGCAGTATAAAAAATAGCAATGGTAACATCACCCAGCAATACTACAACAGATTTAGAAAAATGAATCGAAGATGTAAATCAATGCTTATCAAAATAATTAAGGAAAGTCGTTAGATATTTAAGGATTCAATGTTAAATAATATTCGATTATCATTGTAGATATTAATCAAAATGATTTGTTTCTTTACACACAGATCAAACCCAGACGGCAGTACACTGAAGAGGAATACAGACAACTCAAGGACATGCTACGAGCTCAACAAAAACGATACATCAGATATCATATCAATCTTTAATAGAAATGGTTCAATTCAATTTGGATCAATCTCATCTCTTTATAAGACAGTGCTCTGGGGGGTGTTTCACAAAGACTAAGATCGACTTTAAGTTGGACTTAAGTATAACAGGCCGTTCGTGCCATTGTTTGCTCTCACCATTGGTCTCTCAATTATGATCTGTAGATAATATTTTTCCTTCAATAATGAATTATCAAAATATGTAAGTTTTGTAGATTTTTTACCATGATTTGTACGTCCCTTGAAAGACAAATGCCAGTAAATGGTAAGAGCAAACAATGGCATGAACGGCCTGTTATACTTAAGTCCAACTTAAAGTCGATCTTAGTCTTTGTGAAACACCCCAGGTCTACTTAATTTCTGAACAGGACACCAGGGCCCCGTCTTTAATATAAAGACTTGCGATTGATGTGAATCAATCCTCATGCCTCAGTCACACCTTTGCGTATTTGGCTTGCGTATTGCTGCGTATTTATGGCAAGCCGTTTTAACATTTATTCCTATTTCTTGATATCAAGAAATGAATTCTTGATATCGAGAAATCGAATTCTTGATATCAAGAATTACCATTGCTTTACAACAGAAAATCATTTCTTGATATCAAGAATTCATTTCTTGATAACAAGAAATAGGAATAAATGTTAAAACGGCTTGCCATAAATACGCAGCAATACGCAAGCCAAATACGCAAAGGTGTGACTGAGGCATAAGTCCTACAATCAATCGCAAGTTTGCAGTCTCCTATCTCTTATGAACATAGTTGCTATTGATATCAATCGCAAATAAGTTGCGATTAATATCAACTCCTTATAAGACAGGCCTCAGATATCATATTAATCTTTAATAAAATTTTTCAATTCAATTCTACTCAATTGTTTCGTCCAATTTAAACCCGTGGGAATGTTTCGTAGGATTTTTTACAAGCAATACGAAAAAATATATGAACAATCAAAACAGTAATAATCGGAGTACATAAGTAATAAATATAATAAGGAAGAACCTGGAAGTTTCCAATATGTATTCCTTAATTGCTGTAAATGATTATAATTGATTTGTAATGTTTTGTTAGAAACAGAAATAACATTGAATAGAATTGAATTTAATTGAATTGAATTGGAAAGTGAGAAGGAAAAGAAAGGTATTGAGATAGTATGTGCTGAACACCATTCTTGAAAAGCGCTTTTTAATTTGAATATAATTATGTAGACAATAAATGTGAAGGTTTTTAAATGATAATAGGGTTCACCCTTCCCGTATCAATTTTTTTTTTTGAAAGGTAAGCTAGGCACCTCTCCCTTCTTATTCTACATTGGTTATTTTATATCCAGGATGGATTTTTCGAAGGGAGGTTAAACGTATTTCAAATAAAAGTCAACCCCCTTCAATCGACAACATTATGATGTAAAAACCTCGGTCCGATAATTAATTTTCTTCTTCTTACACTTAGAATTATAAAAAAATGTATTACAGAATGAAGCTTTTTTGGCATACACATCGGTTTATCTTGCGTTGCACACACTTCACTAATCTATTAATGTTGTACCGATTATTTTCCCCTCATCTACTTGTCGTATGTTTGTTTTCTTGTGTATTCCTTTGTATTTTATGAAATGTACAGTGTTTTGTATTTTGCATGTGTTTTTCTGTAATATGGAAAAATAAATAAATAAATGAACATACTGAGCCAATGCCTGTGCATGGACGATTCCTTTTCTCCAGATTTCATAAATTCATCTTCACCTTCTTTACATGCAATTCAATATTGTTTTTGTTTAGATTTGTCAAAAGCACTTGACTGCATAGATCATTATAGGTTGAATACTACAGCATACGTGGAGTTGTTTTACAATGCTTCAAAAGTTATCTTAGTAATCGAAACCAATTCACTTTTATGGACAATTACACGTCGAATGAGTTGTCCATGCATGTCGGTCTGCCACAGGGATCAGTCCTTGGACCACTTCTTGTATTATATGTATTAATGACCTCTAATGTGTTAGTTGAAGATTATTTTCATTCATTGATACAAACCTTTTTATCTCTGGTAATGATATCAATGAACTTAATTGTGCATTAAACACTGAGATGGACCAGGTTCATGATTGGTGATTTGGTTCTCTGTCAACAAATTAGCCCTGAATTTTGAAAAGACATGTTATATGCTGTTTAAACTCGAACACAAGAAAATATGTGAGAATGCCTGAATTGTTTTGGTTGGTAACTATGTTATACAAAAAGTAAGCTCTACAAAAATTTTGGAGTTCATATTGATGCCAACTCAATCTGGAAAGAACATGTTAATGACATCTGTCAAAAGATACCAAGGACTATCGGAATATTGAATCGACTCAAAGAAATAATTCCCCAAAGAATTTTATTAACATTATACAACACATTGATATTATCTCATATTACAAACTGCAATATCATCTGGATCGATTGTACATTATATCTATATATCAAATAGAATCGAAGTCTTACAAAAACGAGCTATACGAATTGTTAACAAATGCACCACCACTATCCCATATTGATCTTTTATTTGAAATATTCAAAAAATTAAAGTAAATAGATTACAGATTGCAGTTTCTATGTTTCATATTTTAACAACCTTTTTACCCCAGACATTTAGTTATCTTTTTACTTTTAATTGTGCTGTCCACAGTCACAGTACTCGTCCATCCAAAAACATACATTTGCCGTACAATTACAATTAGAATTGTAAAAGCTGGAATGAAATGCCCCGAATGGGTTGACCGAAATCAAAGTTACTTTCTCAATTTCAACGCAAATGCAAAGATTATCTTTTGGAAACTGAAAATATCAAACGATTATACACAATTCGTGTTCTTATGTAATTAAGCTGCACTTAGTAAAAACCAAATTGGTTGATTTCTGTTAAATTGTGTAACATAAGAATATTTGTGTATAATTCTGCGTACATGTCCGGTGATGATCGTGTACCTCTTTACGTGGAGATCATGTGGTATTGTGGTTCGTTCGTTAGACTCTCATAGCTAAGTCCAAGGGTAGAGGGTTCGAATCCTAGCTCGGCACTAACATCCTTCCTTGGAAGACATTAATCCACATTTGCCACTCTCTACCCAGGTGTAGTAAATGGATACCTGACCATGCTGAGGTAATAATAATTGCAAGGCCCGCAGGAAAAGCGTGTGACTACTATTGATAAATAATTTCCAATTATTTAAATTATTTGTTTAATCGTCTTCCTCTGTCCCCGAAGTGATGCCTTTCTATAACGGTTTTGTAATCAGATCGTAGACTTGGGGAAGAGTTGGTTTCAAGCTTGACGATTCAATATTTACACAAACATATAACGTTTAAATGAATTAAGAGTACAGAAGTGTGACGTCATACTGGCCAAGTTGTCATGGTTGATGGACCCAAACAATTTTGTGCTAAACAATGACGTGGTGATCATCATCAGTGGCAAACACAGAATTTTCCCAACTGGCCAGCCCGTTGCTTGAATAATTTCGCGGTGAACCTCATGCGCAAGCTCTCTCTTCTTTGGAACCAGTACCCGGGACACACACCGAATATGACGTTAGCACTTCGGTGCTCTTTGTGGCGATTCCGTGTAATGTGTGCAGAATGCGAGATTTTGTTTGTCTTCACATAAAATCATCCCAAAATCAAGAAGCTATTTATATAACCGTTGAATAACAGTGCTTTCTGCTATCACTTCCTTCAGTCGAATAGACATATCAAGGGTTTTTACATTCATTGGTGAAAATATGGAAAAATGTCATACGTGGTATATAATGGGACACATTTCACTGAATCGTCCAATGCATGTAAATCGTTTACCTGTTCTAACAATATTACTGAAAGGAGTCGGTGGAAGAATTTTTTTTAAATCTCGCATCACTTGAATAGTTTGTAATTTTTTTCCGACTTGTTTAGTATTTTTAGAGAGAGAGAGAGAAAGAAAGGGAATGAGTGTGTGTGTGTGTGTGTGGGAAAGAGAGAGATGTAGAATGAAATAAACCGAGAAAGAGAATGATAGAGAAATAAATGTAAACAGAGAAATAGAGAAGGGAGGAAGATGAAAAACAGATGGAGAAAGAAAGAGGATAGAGAGAAAGGGAGGAAAAGAAGATAGTGAAAGAAGAGAGAGGGGACAGAGAAGAGAATGAAAGAAAGAAGAGAACATGAGATAAGAAAGAGAACGAACAGAGGGGATTAAGAGAGGGAGAGAGAGAGTGAGAAAGAAGAGAGAGGGGAAAGAGAAAAGGAAGAGAGAGAGAGAGAGAGAGAGAGAGAAATAGAGACGGAGAAAAGGAGAGAGAGCCGGGGGGAGATGAAGAGAGAGAGAGAAAGAAAAAAAGAGAGAGTGGAAAAAGAGATAGAGAGGAGAAAATTGGGAAAGAGAGAGAGAGAGAGAGAGAGGAGAGAGAGAGAGAGGGAAGAGAGAGAAAGAAAGAGAGATGGAGAGGGGAAAGACAGAGAGAGAGAGAGAGGGGAAAGATAGAGAGAGAAAGGGAAAGAGAGAGAGGGTGAGAGGGAGGGAGGGGGAGAGAGAGCGAGACAGACAGACAGACAGAGAATTAAGGGGTGGAATGAAACTTCACAGATCCCTTTCTCATTGATATCTTCTCCTTTTGAAATAAAACTCTGCAAGAAAGCTAAGGGCGGTAATCGTAAAATAAATTATGTAGGCCTACATTTGTTTTCCTCCTGACGTGCCAAGAGTGGTATTTGGCCGGGGGAATTAATGCCCCCTTGTGCCAACTGTCGATAGCTGTCTCCCCCTTTTCTGACAACTTCTATCTCTGACTTTTTAAATGTGTATCGATAAGCCAACAGTTTGGTTACATTTGAAATACAATTTAGACCCGTTTTTAAGCAAAAGGGGTCTTATTTTGTTGAAAATGTTTTTGAAAGTCCGCAATATAATTATAGGGGTCATTATCTTTTCATCTTATGATCATGCGTTACAAAATTCAAAGTTCAAAGTTCACAATTTTATTTCCATTTTCAACAAGTAAATTACAAATTATATACAATAGATAAATTACAAACAACATTTTACAAACTATACAAAAGTTATCATTCAAGTGTACAATGTTATTTTTCTTAGCATAACAAAAAATATGTTTATATTATTCTTAATTAAATTACACGGAATTATAAAAGAATCATGTCATACAATCTAAATCAAGAATAAAAATTAAAATGTTGCTGTATATTTATATGTCAATTGAAAATGGGGATCCACTAAAAAAAGCATGGTTAAGACTCCTAACAGTGTGGACCCCTCAAAATAATGTTATAACAAATTAACACAATAATAACAAATAAATACAACAAACAAGTGTTGTGTCTATGGAGACTACTGATGAAGAGAACAGGTATAACAATAATAATAATAATAATACATGAGATTTATATAGCGCCATTATCCATTTAAATTAAATGCTCAAGGCGTACTCAACATATAGGACGCAGTGTGGAAGTACAAGGGTAGAATTATGAACTACATTGACAATATTATACACAAGAACAGGGGTGAGTGGGTGTGGACCGCATGACCCGGCCGACACCACTCCCGGGGCTCACTGAAACGCCAAATGGATATAACAAGAGCCTATATGTTCTACCATCTTAATTTTATATCATGTATAATTCAGCATATAAGTTTGATATTTACATGTAGTTATTTCCATTTGAATGCTTATAATATTTTCAGGTGCCCTTTCAGTTGGGGGGCATTGACAAGCTTATGACATGACAGATAATTGTAGGTTCGTTCATTTGCTGCGGGGCACACTTTTTTAATACTAGGATTACGCTGGGCGTGCACCCTCCCCCATCCCACTGCAATTCATACAACCACTGATATTTATACAATTGCAGAAAACAAAAACAAACAATCAAAAATTCAGCAAAATACGTTTAATTTGTTTGTAAAACTCCTCTCCCAAAAATTGAAAAAAAATGTTTGCATGGTGATGCTATGCGAAATGCTGCGCTATTTTAATGTCGCCCCCTCTACGTCTAAACACAACACAAATTTATTACCGTTAGACTGACGCGGTCTCTTGACGTCTCTAGATAGTAGATGGTCAAATTTTAAGATATTTTTGCATCCTTTCTGCCTCTCTGACTATAATTTTGAACCGTGAGGATCTGAGGAAAAGGTAATTACACGTACTTCTCGTGTTTTTATGACATTTGATATCTTTATTACACGTTTAAGTGATGTTAAACAATGTCTGTACCCTGTCGCATAGTCTGCACTGTGTCTGCACAAAACGCTATTCGGGCAGCAATTCAAAGTCCCACACGTAGCTTTATGTGTCTGTTCTTTAAATTGATGACTTTTTGAATACCAACTTTTCAATGTGGAATTTTGTATATTCAGTTTGAGATTTATCGACGAGTATGATAAACAGATGTATGAGGTAATATTTTTGCATATTACCAAACCATGACCACTATTTTTTTATGATTTTAGACCCTTTTTGAAGTTGAGGGCAATTACATTTTTTTTTTTGGTGGGTTAGGCCCACTCCAGCAAAGCATAGAGATTCAATACTGCGTATGGACCTCTAGCGCTGTACCATGTGCTAATAATAGGCAGCAGTTTCACACATGAATAGTCAATAGACTTACAACACACAAATGCACACAATCATGCCGATAAAATTGTAAGCAAGTTTGACAGTGGACTTATGATTTTAATTTTTAAATTATTCTTTCTAACGTCGGTGAGTTGAAAAAATTGTATTTTACTGCTATTTAGGTGTCATCAATTGTCACTAAAGTACCGATTTTGAGTGAAATCAGTTTAATTTTGTACAGTGGTGTTTGAAATGTTGAGATCAATAAAACAGGTTTTAATACACAGCCAGGATAGCGATGCAGCAATGTGTGGGTTAGGCCTAGCCCTAGACCAAAAATTTCTGTCTCTTTCGTTCGTTAGCCTCTGATTTGGGTAGGGTCGGCTCCTCTCTTTAGAGACAGAAGCCGACCATAGGCGCTCCTGTGCAAACTCGGTGGTACGGATCTGGCCACCAAATTCGCCAAACTTTTCTTCGTCGAATTGAACTCCGCTCCGTGTTGAAATTTTTGCAGCACATGCGCAGTAACAATTTCAACACGGAGCGGACTTCAATTTCGACGAGGAAAACCGGGAAAAAGACCCTTAAATGCATCATACAGTCAATCTGGTAAGTAGAACCGATGTATATTAGCCTAGACCTAATTTTCAAAAATAAATGCATCGGATATGAATCCGCTAAAGTGAAATTTTAGTCCAAAAGTTTGGCCGGACTTTGGTGGCCAGATCCGTACCACCGAGTTTGCACAGAAGCGCCTGTGGTCGGCTTCTGTCTCTAAAGAGAGGAGCCGACCCTACCCAAATCAGAGGCTAACGAACGAAGAGACAGAAATTTTCGGTCTAGGTTAGGCCCAGGTAGCGCGCCGGTATTCGGTCACTTATGAGGAAATCGCTCATATTTTGAATTCGTACCTCCTTTATTTGGCAATCTACCCATCAAAAGAAGAGAAAATTAGTTCTCTAACAGGATTTTAAAGTCACTTAAAATATAGAATGATGCTAAGGAAAATATTTCCGAGAGAAAAAGGAGCAGTTTTCTGCCCAGTATTTGGTCGCGCCGCCCAGAATTCGGTCACACGATTTTATCGTGGTATCTCCGTTGACAAGGAGCGAAGCGTATTTGCGCACTGTTTTCACACAATTGCGCTGGACTCCCCTTAAAACACCGTTTTCGTAGGGGTTATAGGGGTTTGATATTTCGGATACTAGGTTTATCGTATTCGTCACACTTTCCTCTTTAATTTGGTATCCACTTTGTATGGAGATTTTCATCACAACGATCACCAGAGAGCAAACAAAATGAAAGTCAACTTCCACCGTCTTTTACTTAAGGATCGGGTCGTCAGGAATTCAAAAAAAGTAGGTAGACCGATAGCTTATACCTTGGAAGTAGGCATCTAAAGTTAAAAACTTATTTGCCTCTCATTGACATTCGGATGAAGAATCCATATTTTGACACATGTTTAGTGGCGCTACATGTATACAGCAATTGATGAACATGGACAAGTGAAGGACTCCTCTGGGTCAAATTGATCTTTTCTTGACGACCAAAATGTCAACAAATTGGATTTAAAGCTGTTTAGTGACGTGCTCTCCACAAACTACAGAGGAGAGGCTGTTCCATTCATTGATACATCTCTGTGAAAATGATCCATGTCTAAGCTTCGAGTAGATTTCTTCTTAGCGATCTTGTATCGATGGCCACGGGTTCTATTATCAGTTGGATGGTCACCTTACCTATTTACACATGTATCTGTGCTCTTGTGAAATTTTATTGAAATCCTTCGACGAAAATGTGTATTTTTGCCCCGAATTCATGGATGTCATGTCATGTTTTGCAACTTCGAACGGCAGTCACCGGTGAGGGTGTACTGCGCATGCGTGTGTACGTACGTGTACGAGATTTGTTGTGTGGTGATCGTGCGATTGATGCGAACGATGCGAAGAAAATATTGTTTTCTGCCCCAGTTTTTATATAAAAATACTGATTGTGAATATGAAATCATGTAAAATATGGATAATTTATACATCATTCGTACATTATATGAAAAGAAACCATTCATTTTGGCCAGGAGAAAGGCAATGAATGTGGATTTTATAAACATAACAGGAATGAAAAGTTGTGAAAATCGAGTGACTTTCTCCAGACAGATATGCGCATGCGCATGCTCGGTCAGATTGACCTTGTTTTTATTGTTTTTGGTTTCTGGTTGTTCCTCGATCACAGCTTTTTTCATAAGTCAATAGTAAATGAATGGGGAGCGACAGCTTAATTTTCCATGTCAAAAATGACTGTAACTTCCTTAATACTGAAGGTAAGGAAGTGAATTAGGTATGAAATGAAAGGTCTTCTCAGCCTAACCGCAGGGGGGATCGCCCTGTATTGTAGAGGGGATTTCATTCATAAGGCCCTCTAGCGTTCTAAAGTGGAAAGTCTTGTTGTTGTTAAATAGTGGAATATGCACGTCGTGTATTACCGCTGGCCTGAAACACCAAATAGGATTCCTGCCGACACATGTCATGATAAGTTTGAAGAGCAATAATCAATGTATCATTTCGTTCATTTTCTGACCTAATATGATGTATTTGTGCAAAGTTATGTTGCTTCAAAGAAGGGTTATTGAAAAAAGATTTTGCATGCCCCCAAACTTTGCTGGATCCTGACCCATATTAAACATGGATTGATTAATAAATGTTATGTGCACTGGAAAGCCAATATTTTGGCGCAAGTTTTGACACCAAATTTATTTGGGCTCAAAAATAAAACTATGTGTTAAAATTCGAGTTGTTTTCAAAGTTTTTATCTGTGTAAAAATACATTTTGAACGCGGAAATTGAATTATTTACAGGATTCGTATAATGAATATTCTTAAATATTAAGTAACTCCAGATATTTACTATGATATTGCACAAACAGAGCCCAAAAAAGTGATAAAATGAAGGAGATATCGTCGTTTGAAAATGTGCCTTCTCGGAGAGCTCTATACGGTACGGGTCAAACCGGTCCGAGTACGCCGTATTAATGGAATAGACGTGTTGTTGCACGCCTGCCGTTAGGCTGGTTTTGATGAGTTTTGACATTGTAGTTGGGTTAGATTTTGCTGGATCACCCATATGAAAACATTTACACCCCCATGTCTATATTTGCGGAAAGAGGAATAAATTGCGATTGTATATGTTAGACTTTCATTTGGGCTCAAAAATAAAACTATGTGTCAAAATTCGAGTTGTTTTCAAAGTTTTTATCTTTTTAAAAAAACACATTTTGAACGTGGAAATTGAATTATTTACCGGATTCGTATAATGAATATTCTTGAACATTAAGTAACTCCAGATATTTACTATGATATTGCAAAAAACAGAGCGCAAAAAAAGTGATAAAATGAAGGAGATATCGTCGTTTGAAAATGCACTTCTCCAAGAGCTCTACGGCACAGGTCAAACCGGTCCGAGTACGCCGTATTAATGAAATAGACGTGTTTTTACACGCCTGCCGTTAGGCTGTTCTGATGCTTTATCTGCTAAGGTATATCACAGGTTAAGTATTACAAATCTCAAAATTTTGTAACATCCCTACCAAATACTGGACGAGCACCACTGCATGGCAAGGGTATTGTATAAATACCTCTTGCACGTCGGTAGGTGCGTCATTTGCAAATTCGCTGCGATGGAGCGAACACGGAAGAGCTCCTCTTCACACACATACTAAATTCACTGCACCAGCACATGTAGTTGTTTCACAGTAGGCTTCTACATATGGCTATGCATGTTAACTCATGTGCTAACAGAACGCGAAGTGCAGAAAGTTGTGCGGCACTGACCAATTTCGAGTTAAGTTGGAGATCTTTCCGGGCCCTATTCCTGATTTAATTTTGAGAGTTAGGATAAGTTGTTCAGCTGCCTGATTTGTGCAAGTTTCGTGACTCATAAATTATGTTAAAGTTTGTTACAGCTGCTGAAACGGCTGTCTGACCAAATACTGGAAATTGGCCGAATACCGGGCGCGTTACCCTACCGTTATGACGATGTCGTGTTGTATTCCATTTTCATTGGTTGGTTGTTATTGTCGTGCTAAATGTTGGTGTCAGAATCTCACAGGGGGGTGTTGGATTTTGTTTTGGTTTGGTTGACCTTTGACCTTGGTTTAACCTGTAATTGTATTTGTAGGTTGAAAGATGGAGGAGGAGGAGGAGGTCATGATGGAACAAGGTCAGGTGGAGCTTGATGAACAGGTGGATAGAGAGGCCGTGATCATCATGAACGCCTTGGCAGGAGAGCCACATGGTAAGATCACTCATTAGAAAGTAAGATTGTGTTGGAAGGGGGAGAAGAGAAAGATGGGGAGGAGAAGGAGGGAGAGGGAGGGAAGGGAACGGAGGAGAGGGGAAGGGGTTGGAGGAGGAGGTCATGATAAAACAAGGTCAGGTGGAGCTTGATGAACAGGTTGATAGAGAGGCCGTGATCATCATGAACGCCTTGGCAGGAGAACCACATGGTAAGATCAATCATTAGAAGGAAGATGGAGGTGGGGTAGGTTTAGGAGCCTGCGGAGGGAAGGAAAGAAAGGAGGAGAAGGAGGGTAGGGGAGAATAAAATGATCAGGTTGAGGAAGAGGGGGAGGAGAAAGACAGAAGGAAGATAGGGAAGAAAGGAGGGGGAGTTCTGGAAGAGAAGTTATAAAAGAAAGGAGGAAAAGAGGAGAAAGATACGGTGGTCAGGGTTCTATTGCATTCCAGATATTATCGAGGATAGACAAGATCTTTTTTAGATTTTTAGGGGAGCAAATCGGTCCGCAAGTTTCCTATCTTCATTCTGTCTTGGGCTCTTGATTTCTTTAGATTAATGGGGGGAGGGGGGGGTAATTTTTTGTTCACTTTCTTTTTATCCAGGAACACTAACTACTTTCAGATCATCAGCCATGACGGTCAGGGTCATATAGCATCTGAAGATGGATTTGTTTATTTATTGTTTATTGTTGCTTTATTTGCTATTTATTCATTAATTTGTTTATCTCTCTCTATGTGTATACTTACTATCCAGGAACACTAACTACTTTCAGATCATCAGCCATGACGGTCAGGGTCATATAGCATCTGAAGATGGATTTGTTTATTTATTGTTTATTGTTGATTTATTTGCTATTTATTCATTTATTTGTTTATCTCTCTCTATGTGTATACTTACTATCCAGGAAACACCACGTTTCAGATCATCAGTCATGATGGTCAGGTGATGGACATAGCATCTGAGGATGGACGTCATGTGACCCAACATCTAGATGAGAACGGTCAACCTGTCATCTCAGTTAACCTGGCTTTCACTGAGGAAGGTAAGTGTTGGATATTAGCATTGATTATAATTCTATTCTTTCGTGTCCATCATCTAAGCTCAAATGTTCTACCAGGCTCTTGCACAATGAAGAGCCTTTCCATTTGCTGCCACTAGGTCTTCCAGGCAGCATTGGTCATCTAGGAGTAGGCATCTTAATAGGTGTGTCATAGATTGCACGGGTGTTCGACACTCACAGTCAGTGTCTGTGTCATCTGTGTATCCTCATTTATGCATATTATATTTGCATCGCCCCCTATCTCTTATGTGCAAATAAGTTGTGATTTATATCAACTCTTTACAAGACGGGGTCCAGATTAGAAGGGTCCTCAGCAAGGAGCCCCAGCACATCATTATCTCTTTGAGTAAGGCATTTTATGTGCATTGTTCCTCTCCACCCAGGTGTTAAGTTTACATCTGCCCCCTCACAACCCATATATATGTGTTTAATGGGTAATAATAATATTCTGGATTTATATAGCGCTTAATATGAAATACCATCTCTAAGCCCTATACATACATGTATACAGATTTTATTTCCCTGGTCATTGGATTCTTTCACGCACAATGTGTGCATCATCTCCACTCTCTGGGGAGTTTTCCTACCATATGGTGACCTTGAGGGCATATATGGCAATTACTAACACAAAGGCTTTGGTCCTCATTTTTCTCCTGTGTATGTAGTGACAAAGGTAGATTAATGCCTTATCTTGCAATGTTGGGGTTATAATAAGGGCCCTAAGTAAAATCAGTATTAATACTGATTGCCTATTTTGCTACCCTGGGTGAAAAATAAAGATCAACTTATTAATATCTTCTGTACTCCAGGTCAGGTACTTCATCCAATGGAAGGAACGGAGAGCATCTATGTCCAGATACCGGTAGAACAAGAGAGCACCGAGATGGCGGTCCAAGAAGAGCTTCCTCATGACCCAGTCAGCCATCCTGAAGGTAAGTCTCATTCGTGTATAATATGGCAGACCACAAAAACCTAAGGCTTGTTCAGATATTTATTTATTTATTTGTGCATGCATGTTCACAATTTCACAATTCATTGGAGTTAACATCACATGAAAAAGAACATAATATAACAAATCATTTTCAATTTTACAATCCATTTGAATTGACTTTACATGAAAAAGAATATAACAGTGTTTTATCAAAGACAAGTTGCAACTATTATACAGTTTAAAGAATGAACACACAAAGGTGATGAAACATAAGCAAATAGAGCTTGAATCGTTACAACACCTTTCAAATATATAATATATGACAAATAAAATTCCTAAAGGGTTGTGAACTATTTACATTTGACCCAGCAGACTCATTTTCAGGCTCATAGAGTGAAATCAACTGCTATCCCTGTTTGACACATGGCTCTAAAGTGAATTTGTTACATGAACCCTCCCGGTCCCCTCCCCCATCGCTTTCACTAACGTAAAATAGAGCTATCTTTGCCCCTGTGATTTGTTGTGAATGAGACATGACTATTCTTAAAGGGATAGTTGAGTTTTGGTATAGAGGGCGCTACACAAAACAAAAATTTTTTGTGAGATAATGAAAAACTGAGTGTCAAGTTGGAAAGAGCATACAATTTAAATGACAAAATCATCTTTGTTTGATCAAAATCGGTTCAAAGACGGTGAAATATCCCTAAATATAACCATTTCTAATATTTTGGGGGCCCCACAAACATTATTATAAATATAATTTTGAACCAGCCATTGAAAAAAACGAGATAGCGCCTTATACGTTTTATTCCAGCCAATGCCAATGTTAGCATTTTCTTGGCTTTTTCGTCGGTGTATTATTGTTATAAAATTATTGAATTAGCGGTCACCGTATTTTTTTAAAGTAGAGCTGAATTGGTATGATTGGATTTAATCTAAATTTCACACATTTTGGGGTCTAAAATTACCTTCATAGCAATTTTAGGTCCTAAAAGGGCACTAGAAATGTCATAAATAAGAATAAGAGCAATAACCATGCACTTTGAAGGCATTTGCAGTCTTAAACGAGAACTCAACTGTCTCTTTAAGGTTCGTTCAGGTACCACTCAGTAAACCGTCACAGTTTTTTTCAATGTGTGAATGAATGGCAACTGCGTGCAACAATGGTCCTACATGTAATCACTTAGCTCTGTCTGAGAAGATACAGAAATATCAAGCATATTAAAATTATGGCATAAAAAATAATGCTACGGTTTGCCATACCATATAAATCTGACTCATTTTATTTCTTTTACTGTATCTTGGTCACTTTCCTGTCAGACTTTGAAAAGAATATTTACATCCGTCAATCTTTCTCTCTCCATGTTTTTATCCCCCTCCTCTCTCTCTTTTCTATGCTTGTCTTCTTTGTCCATGTCTCTCTCTCTCTCTCTATTGAAAGTGTATCTCGCTTGTCTTTTTTAGTGAGTCTCTCGTTCTCTCTCTCTATATTCCCCTTCAGATATGAACTTTTATGCCGGGGCAGTTTTTTAATTAAAATTAAAAAAATGAATGGCATCTGCTTGCAACAAAGGCAGACCTGCCAACCATTTTTTGATTTTTCAATGAAAATGACAATGAGCCAATTCTGATTTACGGTTATCGTCATTTCTTTCCTTGTCTCTCTTGCATGTGATCTCTCTTTCGCCTAATTCCTAACGTGCATGTGCGTTCCATAGAGATGTATGCTTCTCTGTAGTTTTGTGCATGCGTGCGTCACCTGCCTGCGAATATATCTACACATAATTATGTACGTACACTACTACCCAGCGGAAGGTCATGACCAGTTGCCCAGAGCTTCGGGTAGCATGCATGCAGCATCCCACTGGCGTGCGCGCTGGATTGTCTACAAAGTAGCTGCTACCCACGATTACATACGAACTGTCAGTTTTGCGAAGGATTTTTCACCCGTAAAAGTGTAAATATGACATCAAAGTCGTCAAGTAAGGGTTCCAAAAAGCAGCCTAGAAAGCATTGCTACAAGCCAGAGTACTCCATCAAAAAAATTGGATTTTATCATTCAATCTTCCAAAGGAGAGAATTTCGTGCAAACTACATTGTACCGTGTGATGTGTGTGGGTCTGACTTGAGCATATAGCACACAGCGGTACGGTGCATATGCTTTTTTTTCAGTAAAATACGACTTTTGGGATTAAAGAATATAGTTTTTTAATTCCAGAGGTTGGCAGGTCTGCAAAGGTCCCACGTGTACTGAGCTCTGTGTTATGTAATAAGACCAAAAATGTGAACCGTATCATACTTATGTCGTGTATTGATGGGGTTGTAATGACTCATGTTTTTTTTCTCTCTCTCTCATTCACTCAATCAGAAACCTTCGTTCAGATTGTAGAGAGTGATGAAATTGATGGGGCCAGAGATTCGTCCACTTTTCCTGATACGTCACTTCCTGAAGCAGAGTCGACCAGTCTAAATTTAGAAACAATGGGTGAAGATGCACAACCAACCAATCAGAGCATGGATACTGCAATGCTTAAAGCTGGGTTGACCAATCAAGGTGCTGATACCATGACACCAGAAGCTGGGTTGACCAATGAGAATGCAGATCCTGCCATACTGGTGTCTGAGATGACTAAGCAGAGCGCAGATACCATGACACCAGAATCTGGGTTGACCAATGAGAATGCAGATCCTGCCATACTGGATTCTGAGATGACCAATCAGAGCGCAGATACCATGATTCCTAAAGAACAACCTCCAAGCAACGCAGAGCCAAGGTCAAGCTCTCCAGATATTCAAGGTAATGTTTGAATATTCTCTGTAATGATGTATTTGAAGGAAATTGACAGTTAATCTTTATTATGCCACTAGGTTTATTAATTCCCATGATTGATCTTTCTTTCAAGTGTTCAAAGTGAGTTTAATTCATTGTTTCAGATAAGACCTGAAATGTCTTCATTGGGAGCAACCTTCCCATAATATATTAGTGTCTATTTTAGGAAATGGAAACCCAGGCTTTCCAGCTTCATTTACTGTAACGCCAGAGACCTTCATAAAATTTTCACAGGATGGATTGCAACATTTTTGTGGTGTGTCAATTGTGATTCAGCATGTTTCAGCCTGAAACTTTTGCACTTCTGAACCACTCTCAATTGTCCACATCCTGCCCACATCTTGAAAAGATTTTATAGGCCTAAGGCCATAGGTCTGGTGAAATGTTATCTATAACTTCTTAGATCACTACAATTTATTTCCTTTCAATCCACTTATCAAACGTACTTTCACCCTTCGAAAGCAAATTTTCTCTTTTTTTTAAATTTGTTTTATAATTTTGGGATTCCACCACATATATATATATATAAAGTGTAACTGCTGCAATATACAGTTAAACAAAATTCACATCGTATGATAAGTTATGATAGGTTATGTTAAAATTGTCAAGTTGAATAAGGGTGCAATAGACCAGTCAGATGTCCTGATGCCCTGCCATATTTGTTTAATATTACATCAATAATGAATTTCTTAAAGTTCATGTTAATACATGTGACATTGGTGATGCACTCTGAAAGAAGATGTTTTATGGATTTAAATTATCATCTATTGCTTTGCAGAAATACCAGACAGCGATTCGAGTTTGAAGATCATTGAGACTGCGTCTAGTACTACCCCTAGGGAAGAGACCCAAGCCAAAACTCCAGTAAAGACCCCAGACTCTCCCAAACAAATGTGCCATTACTGCTGGCGAGAGTTCCGGACAGAGCGTCAGCACCGTGCCCACGAGAAATCCCATGGCAAGGAGCAATCGCCTTACCTGTGTCGCTACTGCAGCAAGTTTTTCGACACGGATGGGCAGCGCCTGAAGCACATGCGGCAGAAGCACTCCCTTGCCAAGTGCGACGAATGTGGGGCATGCTTTGAGGATGAGGCACTTCTCCAGAGGCATATGAAGATGCACAGTCAGGTGACCATGTTTATGTGTGATATCTGTGGTTCGACGTTCACCAAGAAGAGCTACCTCACATTCCACATGGATGTCCATGAGAAAGAAGAGCTGAGCGAGAGGATCAGCATGAAGAAATCAATGAAGGGAACATCCCTGCAGGATCCAAAGGTCAGAAACAGTTACGGAAGACAGTGGATGATGCCGAGGATGAAGAGGATGGGGATGATGTTGTAGATGGAGGGAATGACCCTGATGACAGTGACTGGGAGGAACCGGCGCCAACAAAGAAGAAAGGATCCAAGTTTGATTGTGACAGATGCTCCCGATCGTTTAATTCACTGAGAGGTCTGAAGATGCATCAAAGACTGCTGCACATAACAATTAAAGAGGAACCACAGTCTGAAAGCAGTGAGGAAGAGGAGAATGCCAAGACAGAGAAGAAGGAAGGCAGCGATAAGAGGGTACAGTGCCCCGTTTGCAACAAATCCTTTGTGAGCGTGCGTCAGCTGACCAGGCATGAATCCACACATGCGACCTGGGATTGTACACACTGCTCTAAGAGCTTCAGGACCTCTTGGATCCTGAAGGAACACCTAAACACCCACACGGGACAGCGCCCTTTCAAATGCATCGAGTGTGAAAAGTCCTTCAAGAGCCACGGCGCCCTGAGGCGACACACTATCATCCATAAAGGCACCAAGCCGTACAGCTGCGATCTGTGCGATATGAGATTCAGCGATGGCTCATCATTAAAGAGCCACAAGAAGCGCCATGCTGGCGACAAGCAGGTGGAATGCGACGTCTGCCAGAAAAAGTTCTACACTGGATTTCAGATGAGGACCCATCGACTCACACACGGAGGGCAGGACCACAAGGAAGAAAATCTCCTGCGTTGCAAGGGTTGCTCCAAAGCATTTCTCAGCCCAAGTGGTCTTGTAAAGCATAAAAAGTCAGGGAAATGTGGAAAACAATTCACTTGCCCCTTCTGCACTGAATCATTCATTTACAAGTATGAACGGGAAAAACACATGGAGACTCACGCTGAGTTTGTGAACAAGGCTGACAAAGAAGATGAAGCTACTGATGGTGTCAAGAAATCTACAAATAAAGTCTTCAAGTGCCCGATATGTGAGCAGAAGTTTCCCAATCTACGTACCTTCACCATCCATCGCAAGAAACATGAGAGAGGGAAGGTCTATGCATGTGAAGTATGCAACAAAGTTTTCTCAACGCCCATCAGCCTTAAATATCACAGGAAACTGCACACGGTCAAGGACCGAAGTGCTCGGTGTGTGACAAATCCTTTTACAATTTGAAGTCCCTCAGGAGACATGAGCGGATACACACCGGACAAAAACCTTACAAATGTGGCTTCTGCGATAAGGCTTTCAGCGACCAGAGTGCATGTGCCTCTCACATGAGGGTGCACTCGGCAGAAAAGCCCTTCAAATGTGCCTACTGCGATAAGGGTTTCCGACAGAAGGGTCAACGAACCCAGCATCAGAAGAAGGTCCACAAGGTCAAGCGGGAAGACGGTAGTGATGTTGAGGGAGAGGTTGTTAGCTCTGAAGATGGTCCAGTTACAATCCCCTCTGTCAAGATGGTGTACAAATGCCGCATCTGTCAAGTGGAGTTTGAGGAGAAAGAGGAGCTGAAGGAACACAAGCAGACCCATAAGGAACTGGAGAATGAAGATGAGGAGATTGTCCCTATAGTACCGGTCAAGTTTTCCAAACCCAAGAAAGAGGTCCAGACATCGTTCAAGTGTGACATATGTGACAACAGCTTTGCCCAGAAGGGTTATCTGGAACGTCACAAACGAGTTCACACGGGTGAGAAGCCATTTGGCTGCACGCTCTGCGAGAAGAAGTTCTCAGACATGACTTCCCTGCGTAGGCACAAGTCTATTCACACTGGAGCAAAGCCCTTCTTGTGTGATCTGTGTGGAAAGTCCTTCCGTGACAAGTCGTACCTGAATCTACATAGGCGGATGCACGCAGGAGACAGGCCATTTGCATGTGAGCTTTGCCCTCGTAAGTTTGTACGGCAGAACTTCCTGAATGCCCACATTAAACTCCACCAGGGCATCAAGCCAAAGAAGCCTCCAGAGAGATCCTTCACCTGCACCATCTGCAACAAAGTCCTGAAGACCCGTGCCAGTTTCCACACCCACAATAGGATTCATACAGGTGAGAAACCCTTCTGTTGTACTCTTTGTGGCAAGGCCTTCCCAACGAAACCTCGTCTCATCAACCATGTTCGTGTGCACACGGGGGAGAAACCTTACGTGTGCAATATCTGCAACAAAGCTTTCACAGAGCTGGGTACCCTTCGAAGGCACAAGATCATCCATTCTGGGCTGAAGCCCTACAAGTGTGAAACTTGTGATCGAGCCTTCGCTGACAAGAGCGCCCTCAACTCTCATGTTAAGATGCACACAGGGCAGAAGTCACACTCCTGCGAGGTATGCGGGAAGATGTTCTGGACGGCCACCAACATGAGGCAGCATGCTAAGACCCATCGGAAAAAGACAGTCTTTGAGTGTGGGGTATGTAGCAAGGAAATCTTTGGACAGGAGAACCTGACAGCTCACTTGGTAGAGCATGAAGCAGAACAACGTGTTGCCTCTCAAGCTCTAGCTCAGACCATGATGGCTGCTCAGGTCATGATGGACAAAGTCACAGAGGTGGTCATCCAGGAGGACGTGGTCACCACTGAGAACACAGAATTCCAGTGTGAGATCTGTGAGAAGTTCTTCAAGACTAAGAAGACCCTCCAGAAACACGGTGCCATACATGACGAAGAGAAGCGCTTCGAGTGCGAGGTCTGCCAGAAACGCTTCTCCAGGAAAGCTTACCTGGTCAGCCATTCCACCATCCATACGGGAGAAAAGCCATATGCCTGTGAGGATTGCGGGAGGCAGTTCAGGGACCGAAGCTCTATGAAGCGACACATGAACACCCACAGGGGCATCAAGCGCTACGAATGCAACGTCTGTCAGAAGCAGTTCACAGACAAGAGTGCTGCCAACATCCATCTCAGGATACATACTGGTGAGAAACCTTACGAATGTTATGAATGTAAGATGTGTTTCTCACAGAGTGGACACCTTGTAGATCATATGATCAAAAGTCATTGATGCTGAACTTGTTCTCAGTTCCCAGTAGATGAAGGGTCTTACCCTAGTTTTCTCCTTATTCATGCAAATACACCTGTACAGTCAAACCTATCTATTAAGTTCTGCCGAGGGAAAACAGGAAACACTGGCCACTGTAGACCGGAGGCCTTTCTAGACAGGTAATACAACACACATTTCTTTCCAGAGAAAGAGACAAAATACATGGCAGCTATAGAGAGGTCACCACCGAGACAGGTTTGAATGTACATGTATATACTGAAGCCCATCGGGAAAAATCATTCACAGGCTTTTTATGAGTACACAGCACACCAAGTGATATTGAGCATGACAGACTTTCGAAATTTTGCCATCAAACTGTGAGAGAATACCCTTAAAGGGAAATCCAACCTTGATAGCAAACTTGTCTTGAATAAAGCAAAAACATCAGAGAAGCATACAGATGAAAGTTTGAATGAAATCGGCCAAAAAAATTAGAAGGTTATTAATTTTTGAAAGTTTCATTTACTATATGTATGGGCTTTTCAGATTGGCTGAATTGATGTCTGTGATTAGTGGCGGACAACTTTCCCATTTGCTCCAATAAACAAAAGACCTTAAATTTCAACTTTTCATAATTGTATGACTCAGGATGGTCTTTTCTTTTTAGAGGACCTGTAATAATGCACTCTCCGTGATATATTTTGAGTAGTGCCTCGAGGGTGAAGGCACTTGGAAGAAAAGCAGAAATAGGTGATATTTTTGTACGCGACAAACGGGAGAGTAATCCGTCACTACGTCACAATCCACTGACAAAATTGCTGATTTGAGAATCGCACAGCTGTAGTGATCTCATATTTCAAACACTCATAACTTTCTTAATGTTGGTCCGACTTATTATTATTTATTTATTGGATTGCCCTTTAAATAGCCCTTGCGTACTTTTGGTAAGATTCCCAGAACTGTTTTTCTTCAGATTTCTTTGACTTTAGTATTAAAGTGTGCCTTGTATTGTCATACATGTAAACGGCTGTACAGAGGATAATATGTTAATATGGATTGTATATAGTTCATTCAATAGTTATGTAATTAGATTTTCTATTGAATCCCTGTTTTCACTCATTATGTAATGTTTTTGTTCTTCTTGTTTTTAAACACATTACAGCATTCAATAATAAATGTATTTATTAATACCCCAACTGTTCCGGTGAGACTGACACCAAACAGATTTTAGACCAAATGTGGGGTTACATGTTTTCCATAGGTCAGTTTGTCGAGTCAGTTTGGCAATAACACTATTCTTTAAAGCCCCACTACACTGCTTGTAGCTACTTGCTCCCTCTATATTGAAAACAATGCCTAAGCGGTGCCCGTTGGTCCCCCATGATCCTCTTTTTCTTATATTAATTGAGAGCTGAGTTGATGAGATAACGACTTGTCAGTGACCATGCAGGGAGGTATAATCCCTCCTGGCCAAACTAGTGAAGTGGGGCTTTAAGCTTACATTTTGAAATCACTTTTAGGTTAGCAGTACATTGATTTTACTGTGGTCAAACCTCCTTATATAATACCAGTTTAACAAACTCCAGTAAGGGCAAGTTCATTTTAACAGACCCATTGTTCTATTCCCTAATGGCAGGGAAAGAGTAAAGTGTTGATAAAGATTAAGAATTTGTAGGAGGGAGGGGGTCACGATTCTGAAGAAAAAAACAACAATTGAGGTGGTTATATATTTTTTGTTGGGTATTTAAGATATTCTATTTCTAATTGGATTTTGAAATATGGGAGCACTGATGCAGGGGTCATTTATATCGGGATTTTTTAAAGAGAAAATAAATTTACTAGTACAGTCAAATCTGCTTTAGTGACCACCTGTCTACAAAGACCTCGTTTTTGGTTTCCCTTGAAATGGTTTCTCATTGAAACATGTAGATGTACTAATGGAGCCTGTCTACAAAGACCACCTGTCTACAAAGGCCACCTTTTGTTTTTCCCTTGGGCGGTCGCTATAGACAGGTTTGACTGTATACAGAATCTGGACCAGCAGAATTACCTTGTTATAATTCAGCACGAGATTGTTATAATGTTGTTGTTTATAATAAGTTTCCACTGGAGAAATGAAATGATATACAAACCTGTCTATTAAGGTCACCCAAGGGAAACAGAAAAAGTGGCCTTCCTAGACAGGTTCTTCAACACGTCTTCTTTTGTGAGGGAGGGAGACAAAATATATGGCCACTATATACAGGTGGCCTTTCTAGACAGGTTCTTCAACACGTCTTCTTTTGGGAGGGAGGGAGACAAAATACTTGGCCACTATAGACGGGAGACAAAATATATGGCCTTTATAGAGAGGTAGCCACCAAGACGGGTGTGACTGTACAATGCACATATATACATGTATATATAATGTAACTTGTCAATACTTGTTGTCATCCTCATGAAATATAAATATATTGAACAGTTTTGGTATGGCACAAAGGTAAAGGTGTTTTGTTGTTGTTCTTTTAATGCAGTATGTGTATGATCTATCATTTGCTTGGTGTTATTGTTTTTTATATATATTTTTAAAGGCACTCTTCGTTTACAATGCAGGCTGCTGTATTGTAGTTATATCAGTAACGTGTGAGCTACAAAATTATAACATTTATTCAATGGTGGTGGGGGGGGGTGGATAATGATGGTGATGATGATATGATAAAGATGATTGTGGTTGTGGTGGTGATGATAATGGTGATTTTATGATGATGATGATGAAGATTATGGTGGTGGTGATGTTGATGATAGAGATGATTGTAAAGATGATGATAATGGTGGTGATGATGGTGTAAGCAACATTGACGATATTTGGTGGTGATTTTGCAGTATTCACGATTGCAATTGTGCTAACTCTCTCACACTTTCTCAATGTCCATCCCTCTCTCTGCTCTGTCCCCCTCTCTCTCCTCTCTCTCTCAATTTCCATCCCTCTGCCCTTTCCCCCCACCCCCTCTCCCTCCCTCTCTCTCTCTCTCTCTCTCTCAATTTCCATACCTCTCTCTGCTCTTCCCCCCCACCCCCTCTCCCTCTCTCTCTCTCTCTCTCTCAATTTCCATCCCTCTGCTCTTTCCCCCACCCCTCTCCCTCCCTCTCTCTCAATTTCCATACCTCTCTCTGCTCTTTCCCCCACCCCCTCTCTCTCTCTCTCAATTTCCATCCCTCTCTCTGCTCTTTCCCCCACCCCTCTCCCTCTCTCTCTCTCTCTCAATTTCCATACCACTCTCTGCTCTGTCTCTTCTCTTTTTCTCTCTCTCTCCCCATCTCTTCTATCTCACTTTCTAATGATTATGATTATGACGTACATTACTGTCGTTGTCTTCATCAGTGTCATCGATCGCCATCACCACCATCAACGTTACTATATCAGTATCTTCACCATCAACATCCCTACCATCATCATTATTACCATATCAGTAACTTTATCGTCAGTATAACCATAGCTGTTTCGTTATCAATATAACAATCCACTATTCAGAGTTTATGCCACTACTACAAAGCACTTCAACAACAAAAAAACGACACAAAAACTGTATTATTAAGTTATATACGTTGTAACCATGACAACTGGATACTTTATTTCATCTCTGATGCAGAGTACTTATGAGATTTAGAATGAAGTGGAGATACATAGTATCTCCTTGTTCTTGTGCATAACACAATACCAATAAGTCACATGACAAAACAAGATAATGGAAATACATGTATAATGAATTAGTAGGTATCAAAGATCATAAACAGAGAGAATTCTAAACAGAAAAAGTGCGGCATAACTATACAATGTATGCACTTGTATGAAAGTTTTAAGCAACAATTTACATTGTTAGTACTGTTTCCACAAATTTTGAATCGGTATGATCTCAAATAAATTCACCCACACCGTTTTGTCTTTGTATCTAAGCTTGCTATTCTGTTTGGTGACCTCGTTCTTTAGCTAACATACATGGAAGTTAATTATGTTCCCTTTTTTTATATTCCTTTTTGTACTTTTCTTTGTCTTTCTTCTTCTCCGTTCTCCTTTGCTCCCTTCTTCTTCTTCTTCGTCTTCTTCTTTTTTTCTTCTTCTTCCTTGTTCATTCTTTTCTTTAATATCTCTCATTAAACTTAATCCTACGATTTGTTGTGCGAACTTTCAAGGTGGTAGACATTTTTATGATTTATTAATTGGCAATACACGCAAGGTTCATGAGCAGGTACTGGTTACATTGAGTCGATAGAGGGCAGTGTCAATTGTATCAAAATCATTATGCTCGGTATAATTCATAGGAGCACGACAATAGATTAACAGCTGTTTAATTACTTGGTGTATGGTATACTAATAGACTAGAAAGGGGAATTAATTGAATATTGTAGAGAGATGGGGGATGTTGTTGGACAGAGAAAAAGAATAAGAATTGAGGAAAGTAAAGAATTTGCTTATTTAAGAGGGAAGAACAGTATACAACAAAAAAAAGATAGTGTATAATAATTGATTAATTATTGACCTAGAAAGGGGAAGTAAATAAATATTGTAGAGAGGGGTGGAAACAATTTGACAGACAAAAAGAATATGAGAATGGAGGGAAGTAAAGAATTTGCTTATTTAAGAGGGAAGTATTTAGTAGACAATAATTTAAAGGTAGAGTATATTCAATTAATCATTGAAATATACCTTCCAACTTACTAGGTTACATCAATGTCACAATGATCAAGGTATCGGCAACATTACAGAAAACAGCGGGAATGAAGGAAAATGAAGAATGGCTGAAGACATCATAATGCACATTTATAGTGTGAAATAAACACTGAAAGCCATAATAAATAGCCTTTTTCCAATAATTGAAAGGCATCGTCATTAAGACGTACTTTTGATCATATAGATACATTAATAAATAAGTTAAAGGTTGAAAAAAGCTACAATAAATAGCTTTTTTCCAACAATAATATTGAAAGGTATCGTCATTTAGTAGTACATTTGATCTTAAATACATAAATAAGTTAAAGACTATTTACAAGTATACTTCAAACCATTTCATCATTCGAGTGCCTATTATCATGCAGAGTGGTTGCGTCTGTCACATACACATGCCACGGGGACGGGGATGCTCTGTTCAATATACCTGCAAAATTAAGACCAATGATAAGAAAACCACGATTAGATGTTGTTTTAAGTAGTGATAATAATAATAATAATGATGATAATAATATTAATAATAATAAAAATGATCATAATATTAACGTTTATAATTATCTCGCTTAATACTAATGTTTCTGAGCGCTGTACTGTTATAACCTCGGCAGTAGCCGAGATACCCTGATAAGGCGGTCTGGCATTCAAGGAATTTCTTCCTATCGGGTATCATTTTACAACACCCGGGTGGAGAGTTTCAAAGGTAGATCAATGTCTTGTCAAAAACAAATTAATGCCGCGGCGGGGCTCGAACCGTGAGCCATGTGATCCAAAGTTCGATGACGTAATATACAATAACATATTCACTAGACATCGACAGCTTTACACAATTTTGTGGACATGTAAGTCAAGGATGTACATTTTTAAATACTTTCCCGACATTTAATGTTTTCTATTATGAACAACCTTGAAGGTTTGTCTGATGCAGTGGCGGATCCAGGGGCGGGGCGGGCCCTTCCTAGCAAAAACACATAAAAACACCCTTTTTTAAAACAAAGAAGATGGGCCCACTCTGGCGTCAAGGGGTGGCGGTGGAAAAAAAAAATCACCCTTCCTAGAGGGAAAATTTTTTTTCGGGTGCCAAAAAAAAATAATTGTGCTCACTACCCCTGGCGCGCAAGGGTGGCGGTGGAAAAAAAATACGCTTCCCGGTGGGGAAATTTTTTTTCGGGTGCCAAAAAAAAAAATTGTGCTCACTACCCCCACCCCACCCCTGAATCAATGAAAGGGCGCTGCAGAGACTTGCACGCTGAACAAAATAATCTCAAAACTTGTAAAAGGGCCAAAATGTTATAAAAAACAAAATTGAAAACTTTCCTAAAAGTATGCATGGTGGCAATATATTAATTATTAGCAAAATTACAGTCATTTTTTTTTTCAAAAATGAAATTCGTTACTGGCAGTGTTTTATTCACCAAATTTGTTATGTACCAAAATGAAAGCTTCAATTGTTACTCATAGGGAGGAAACCACAGTGTCTTTAGATCTGAAAGTTTGCACATACTTTCACAAATTCAAACTAGCTGTTACAAATACGGTGTGATAAAAGTTTTTTGAGGGTTTTGAAACCACTGACATGAGTTTTAAATAAGAGCTTTGTTTTTTAAAATTAATTGAATCGCTAAGCGGAGTCATCAATCATGAACTTTGGTGGCACAAGAAATGGCACCGTGGAGGTGCCGTGGTCTTGGGGATGTGTCACCTGACTAAGAAGGCCATGTCACGGGGTTCGAGTCCCTGTTACGAAACGACATTAATCTACGTCTGCCACTCTGCACCCAGGTGATATAAATGGGTTCACCAGTAGGAAAACTTAAAATCTTAAGTGATTGTTATGGTAAAGGCTCATTCAGATATGACGCGGCAATACGGAGTTGTAACAAAAAGTATTTAGCGGCCAGCGGGAAATCCCCAAATCCTCGTGCTATATGAATATTTATAAATCGCACTGCACCTTCGTTTAAAAGTAATTTATTAACGTATGTAAATGTGTTTATATATTTTTTCCAGTAGTATTCTATTATTTTGTAATTACGCAATTGAACGGGGAAATAAGATTCAAGCCAACAAACCAACAAACTTACTGGTATGTTCCGTTGACGCACGCTCCCCGCGTTAGTACAACTTTCAAGAAACGACCGGACGACACAGGTTGGTGATCGATAATGCATGGATATCGGGATCAATGCAGTTATGGCACTGGCATTGCGCGTACTGAATATCAACGGGGTATCTATAAAGAAAAAACATGGAAATATTAGAAATCTCCGTTTATGTTATTTTCATTTAATATATTGATATCATTTTGTAAGTTTTATATCTTGTTTACCTTTGTTTATTTTAAAAGAAAGTATTGACTAAAATGAACTTTGAACTCTGAAGCGTTTGTGCGTTAAATAATAAATAACTGAATTGAACCTATACCTATTGATGTCCGAGTTCGTCTTGTATTTCCATGGGCAAAGGGTTCTCTCGTTGAGGGCGTGCTGTCCCTCTACTAAATCAACCGTGACCGGAGTCGGTGTCGGTTCCGTCGCGTAGATCGAGAAGTTGAACCGGTGGACCAAGTCGTGTTCGAGGGTCGATTCTACTCCGATGACCTCGTCGCTGGGCACGGTGCCGACACACCGTCGGAGGTCGTCGATCGACGGCTCGACGCACGATGGCGCTTCGACTTCTGGAATCTCTTCGAGATCCATAAGGCTTCCGAAACCACCCATGCTGTCATAGCTACTGTAGACCTCGGTGACGAAGTCATAACCACCACTGTCGACAGCCCGCTCTACAATTTTACAAATGAAGAATGTTAAGAAACTAGTCGATCTACATAAAGCTCAATTAAGCAGAAGATATATTATTAGCAACCAATAGTGATTTCCCATGGCGAGGTTGACATTATTCGGGCAGTTAATACCTATTAGTACTCGTGGCCCACTAAAAACTAAAACTGCGAGACATCAGAAAACGTTCGTCCATGGTGCGGGTAGGAAATATATAGAGCTTAGGTTTCCGTAAGGGGGGAATAGTACTAATAGGTTTGGTTTTGCTTCCTATTTTACACTTTATGCTAATTTATTCACACATTAATTTATTCACACAATGTATTGATTAAGACATTTGTTCAAATTCTTACCGTTTCTTAATTTTGCTAACAAATTTCCGCGTTCTTTCGGTGGTGCTTTATTCCAACCAATCACATGTCCGGAAGGGTTTGACGTCATCAATGTAGATAGGATCACCATCAGCGCTAAGATGGCGGCGTTCTTCAGATTAAAATAGGAAACGAAAATTTGATATCATAACTTTTCCTAAGAACTGGGGTAATCAATATTTGTAATGTCATAGCAAATTTGTATATCTTAAATTTTTAAAGAACAATTGTTGTCTACGTAAAGGAATATGAATAAAGGTTCGTTGAAACATGACGCGGCAAAACCGCGGCTCTTTTTTCTTCTTCTTTTGTGATGACGTAAAGTGTAATACACTTTTTTCTGTATCTTATAACACAGAGCTTGCAAGTCCTTTGTCACGCGCACCTGCCATTCATTTTACATGTAAAAACAAATTTTAAAATAAAAATCGAGTAAAGGTAACTGTTTTTAAATTCTAGACTCATGAAAAGCACATGTTCATTTTATCATGTTGGATTTGATAGGTCATATAAATTCTTTACTCATAACAAGAAGAGGATGAGATTCAATTTGTTCATAGAAGAAAAATGATTTTGTAAATAGACTTATGACTTATGACATGTGGCAGATATTAAAGCCCCACTGTACTACTTGTAGCTACTTGCTCCCTCTATATAGAAAACAATGCCTGAGCGGGGCCCGTTGGTCCCCAATGATCCTCTTTTTATTATGTTAATTGAGAGCTGAGTTGATGAGATAACCACCTGTCAGTGACCACGCTAATCCCTCTAATCCCTCTTGGCCAAACTAGTGCAGAGGGGCTTTAACACTGTACAAAATAATTATAATGTATAAAACATATAAATAAATAAATAAACAATATCCAATTTATTTAGAAATTGTATCCCGAAATGAACAGATCACCAGGTTTAATATTATATATATATATATATAAATAACAATTGAAACAATTCAAATAAAAATCAGAAGAAATAAAATTGAAACCGGTCATTGTGAAGAAGAGAACTCTCAAGGAGTTTTATTTCAATTGTTTTAATTATTATTTGTATATTGCCATGACGGAGGATTATCAACAATAAATTGTTTGTTCTACACACACACTATATATATATTCATACACACATGTACACAGTATATTTTTACACACATGTCCGTGAAAATAATTTTGCTCAATTAAACTAATTGGGATATCAAAAAAGGGCATATTATTGCAATTTTGTAATAACACGAATGAATGTTTTAATCTAGATGATGAAATCATATCGTGACCCAAAAGTCAAACTCATGTAAAAAGAGCAACATTTAAACCGATTCTAACTTATTTTCATTTGTCGGATTTATCTTAAATTTCTTTGATATCTTCATTCAAGTCATATTAGTGCTTTGCGAATGACCTTATATAGTCAATATCAATCTTTAATCACTGATATATGTATAGTTAACGTTTTATTTTAATATCACACGGAGATACCAAAAGCTAATATTTATTTATCCCGGTATATTCCTAAAAAGCTACTTTGAAGGTAAAGCTCATCTAAAATGCGTCTTAATTAGCGCACAAAGAGAATTTAAAAAAAACCATTGTTTCATTAAATTCGTAATTGATCACGAAGCAAGTACAAAGAGCGAAGTAAAACTGTTATAAAATTGTAGTAGCTTTGAAGTAAGTAAAATGATACAAATGTCATTGGGGCCTATATTTTATAAAGAAATACAATGTTTTGGACTAAAAAGAAAACAAAAACAAAAACGAAACGAAGAAACTCACCAGCCCTGTAAAAGAAAGCATGTTTTCTTTTGTTGTAAATTACTTAGAGAAAGGAAGAAAATTTGGCTCGTTTGAAGGACCTTTTATGGAAGTTTTCAACAAAATTCTCACAGCAAATATTCCAAGAATGCCCAGGTTTTTTGATGAACGCAGCTAGAGCAGGCAATCAATCAATGTCGATGTCAATGTCAAAAAGAATAATGATTGAAAACCCAAAACGATGCAAGCAATTTATAGCAAAGTCATGCTTAATTAATTCCTGGTTTAATTAAGCACCATAACGGTCCTGCCGAGGAAAATAGAAAGGGCGACCAAATTCCCCCACTCCTTAACTTATTGCGGGAATAAACCTATGAAACTTTTCTCGTTTTGAGATCTAAAAATAGATCCGGGTACAGAACAAAGTGAATGCGGATATAGAAAGTTTGATTTGTAAAATTAGTTTGAATCCCGTCTACACTCATGCAATTTAAATGTAATATTGACTAAACATAGCCGCATTAGCGGATTTATGGGAGGGGTGTGGAGGAGGGGGAGGGGTAAAGCCGTTCCTGCCCTCATTTTGATAACACAACTGACATCCATTCTTTACACCAGGCCTACTAATACCCCTCCTTTAAGATATGATGACTTTTTCTTCTTCTTCTTCTTCTCCCTCTCCTCCTCATTTTCTTCCTTCATACCCGTCCTTCTTTTCCTCTTCTTCTTATTTCCCCTCCCCTCCAGACTCGTCTCAGTTTGTATCGATCCGCTTCTTCTTCTGATCGTCTTCTTCTTCATCTTCTTCTTCTTTCTTTATTTCTTCTTCTTCTTCTTCTTCTTCTTCTTCTTCTTCTTCTTCTTCTTCTTCGTCTTCTTCGTCTTCTTTTTCCTCTTCTTTTTCTTTTTCCTCTTCTTCTTCGTTTCCTTTTTAGTATTTGTTTTTTTATTACTTATGTTATTACTATTACATGTATCATTATTTTTATCATTATCTTTATTATGATAATAATAACTATTATTATTATTAATTATTATTCAGCAAACTGGAAAATGATGGCCACTCTCTTTTTTTAAAATCTATGTAGAACCCGCCTCTGTATGTCTAATATGTTGTTAAATTATTACTTTCTATTGTATGTTTGTTTTCATTTATTTTAGGTTTCCGTATACACGTTTATAGCTGTCAAACGGAAAGTGAGAGGTGATGTTAATGTTGGTTTGGGCGTTGTAATAATATTGTTCGAATTAATTCACTTCGGAAGCTGATACATGAAATGAAACCAACGGGATCCTTTTGGATGCACGGATGTGTAAGACGGGGTAACAGGTCTTACTGATCTAATTGTGAGAGACGCGAGTGAGCAAAGCGACCGATAAAGCATTAACACTACTGTGTGAATGAGGTGGTATAATCCTCTTCTCAAAATGCTTTCCAATCTCCATTTCATTTCTCCGATTTTATGGCTCTCTCTCTCTCTCTCTCTCTCTCTCTCTCTCTTGCTCTCTCTCTCTCTCTCTCTCTCTCTCTCTCTCTCCCTCTTCTCTCTCTCTCTCTTTCTCTCACTCCTTCCCTCTCTCTCTCTCTCTCTCTCTCTCTCTCTCCTCTCCCTCTCTCTCTCTCTCTTGCTCCCCCTCTCTCCCTCTCTCTCCCTCCCTCGCTCTCTCTCTCTCTTTCTCTCACTCCTTCCCCCTCTCTCCCTCCGTCCTTTCTCTCCCTCGATACACTCTGTTAGGAAGGGCAGCTATCCTTGTGACCTGATGCAGGAGCTACGCCATTGGTTACTGTTAATCCTTTCAGAAAATGTGTTTAAATGTGAAAGCAAACTGGAAACGGAAGGCATGCCAGACGGGAGTCTAAAGTTTAGCCTCTGCGATTGTAACTCGTGTTTATGTCCACGAAATAATAATAATAATAATAATAATAGAACCAAAAACTATCCAAAAGGGGAATACGAGGGGCAAAACTTTTTGTTCGACTCAACCTTTGGGGAAAGGGCACTTAAGGATTTCCTTTCGTGTTTAACGCCGCCGTTCCACAATGTCACTTGCTTTCTTTCTTGAATTCAACTTTGTCAACATTTTTCTTTTTCGTCTTCTTTCTATTTTTAGTAAAATTAAAACAATGCCCAACCCCCTCCTCCCAATATACAATAGATGCAGTTTGGAAGCCGACAGAATGTGCTCAAAACTATTGTGTACTTGCAATACATGTTTTATTTGATTGTTTTTTTTTAATTTCTATATCATTTAGAAACCTTAGTTGGAATAATCATGAACATTTTATGCATTATATCTTTGTAGAAGTGAAATTTGAAGCTCATATTTTATAGACAAATGGAATCCCTTACAGCAAGAGCAAATCATGTTTTGGTGATTGGTAGACTTTTTTCCCTTCAAAATATATTATATGAATAGCAGCTTACATCAAACATATTTACATCAGCATATTTTTCATTTTCATTTTCACCCATCATCATTATCATCAACATCATCCCCATCATCAACAACATCATCACCAGATTTTTGTTATATTTTTTTTTATCCCCATATTTTACATATTGACAATGGAATGTCCACCAATTCCCACAATTTGATTGATCAGCATACACTTTATTAGAGGCTCATGTGAAGAAGAAAAGCGGTAGGCGTACGTTATAAACAAAAAGTGACCGCATGATCCTGCTGGCTTAAATGAAAGAGGTGATAAAAATAACAATGATGAAACAATACTCATCATAATGTCATTCATAAAAGAAAATAAACTAATGTTTATATTTATGTTTCACGTAATGAAAAGTAGATTGCATAATTATGTTCAAAAGGAATATCTGACTTTTGGGGACTAGACGAATTTGTCCCAATATCAAAATATATTACACAGACATATCAATTTACAATATAAATTCGAGATATACTTGACAAAACATACGTTACATTATTCCTGTAATTGCGTATCAGGACAATTACCCCGGAAAACTACCCCAAGGACAACCACCCCCGAGGACAATCATCCCCCTGAAACTTACCCCCTAGGACAATTATCCCCCCTCCCCGGACAACCAAGAACAACCACTCCGAGGAAAATCCCCGAAAAATTACCCCCTGTTCATTAAAGGGCAGATCACCCTGATAATAAGTTGGTTTTAATAAAAGCAGATTTTTTTTCGGGGGGTAATTGTCCGCGGGGGTGGCGGTGATTGTCCAAGGGGGTTATGTTAAGGGGTAATTGGCCGGGGGTGATTGCCCAGTGGGTAATTGTCCTAGGACCCTATTATTGTTTTTGTGATATTTTGTTCACTGCTATCGTTATGTATAGATTCAATTTGTTTCAATTGAATTTAATATAGTTTATTAAACATAAGTGCACATTATTTGCAATGTATAAGAAAAAAGTGTTCATAAAATAGGATCATCGATTAATAATAAAAAAATCAAAATAATGAGTCGATAGAGTACATAATCATTACAAATCAAAATCACACTTTCATACAAGTTAAGAGAACGTTCATAATTTGTCAAAATGGAAGTAAAAGTTTGCTCGAATATTTGGCTGAAAATTAATTGATGTATGATGATCATTATATTGCAGTATAAAAGACAAAATTATTTAAACTTGATTATTACAAGACACATCATTATGTGTGATGAAGGGGCAATTTTCATTGGAGGCAATAATTATAGACAATTTTCGCAATGTAATCAAATTTAATGCAAAAATCTTTGTTAAATGCCATGTTACAAATTATTTCATTCACCAGCCTGTTATGAATAATTGTATTTCAATAATCAATATTATTTCAATTCAAATGACGTACATTAGTTGTTGCTAGGTAGGACAAACAATATGGATTGTCCTACCTAACAACACGTAATGTATGTTACCCGTGTTACGGCTCTGTCCTTGAGTTATTGATGGTCATGTATAGTCGTATGAGAGGCTAAGTATATACAACAAACAAAATAAAAATACACTTTCTTTAATACGGGAAGGAGAGAACCCCCCTTCCTCACTCAACCGGACATGCGTGAGACGTTTGTATCTATTGAATAATAATTATTATTATGTCAATTACTTTAGAGATCATTTCCTTTGAAAACTTCATCATATTTTCTTTCGATAGTAAAATACTTCTCGTCCATCAGCTTCTATTACTGGCTGTTGGTGCAATTTCAATACTGGCCTAGCTTTTGATAGTTTCATGCTACTCATTAAAATTAGCCAGGCTTTGAAAGTAAACTATCGCTTTCGGTTCTACTTCTTTCAATCACGCAACAATAATACTACTTTCATTGACTTATATTTGTTTTGGAATTGCCACTCAGACTTAGACGCATTTCCCTTTTACTCAGTTTCCCCCTTTCTCCACGCTTACTTAAAAAATAAACAATGAACGATTGGCTTTAACAGTGTACCCAGAAATGCAGTATGAGCGTACGCCGACTGCAGTCTACTTTTTAGACGACCAAAATATGAAGAAAAAAAAAGGGGACACTTGCTTTGTCATTGTCTTGCTTTTGTCTACCTGCTGTGCCCTGTTTCATACACTTTCTATCAATAACAACTGCCACAGATATGTGACAAATCTGCTCACAGCCAATTAAATGCAAGGATTTCAGTAGCTTATAACAAGTATCGGTACTTTTTATCGATAGTTTTAAGTTTTAATGAAACAGGGCCCGGGGAGTGGATGAGAGTCATAACAAGTACTTAGATCCAATCATTTGAAAATGATATTTATCATTTATTGAATAGCTTCAATTGGATCGAGGTCAAGTCAAATATGGGACTAGTTTTCGGTGAAAAGGGACACGGTTTCTATAAAGCTTTTGTTGTTGTTGTTGGGGGGCGTATGCACTCAAAGCTCTGTCCCTTGGGTCTTAAAAGTTTCACCTTTAAAAACCCCCAACCCTTCTAAATCCGCTAATGAATTCAAATTTAAATTCAATTCAAATTCAAGTTTATTGATACAAAATCCACAAATCCAACAGCCTAATGTGTTAAGGAATCGGTGTGTAATACGGGGGCATGTTCCCATTGCCAAATATATATAAAGGTCATTTCATGACTTTCGAAAATGGATTGAAACCTATGATGTCATCAGCCTAATGCAAATTAATATGTAAGTCTGTACCGATTGCTCTTACGCCCAAGACGCTTTCATCCAACGATTCTATTTTTGGTCGCGGAGTTACCATTAGTGGTTGGATAAACTAATGATTAATGTCGATGATTTCAATGTCGCGAGTAATTAGCAATAGGAGATGCATCAAATGGCATTTTAATTGTCTTGGAGTAGAGCTTGCACTGCTGGAAGCAACAATGACGTGATTAAGATAATCGTAATAGGCCTGTCCGCAATATTCTAGGAATGAATCTATTCTATCATTCTTCCCTTATATGCTGTACTTCTGCATCACCAGGAACACCCTATTTATTACGTGTTTTAATTGATTGTACTAAATTGCCATGGCTCACAATGCAGGCATCAAGATTCGCTTATCTTGGAGCCTTGCCCAGTTCTGTTTTAAAAAGTTTGTATTTCTTCATATATGTTTTAAAGTATACTGATTGTGTTATTTTATTCAGAACTAAATAAATAATTGAAAATGAAATGAAAATTTATAATGAATGAACGGCGGTGATCGCTTTTAAAACATCAAGGAGCCTCTTTAGTCCAGATGTCTCTGACTAGCTATAGAAAAGTTCGGTTTTCAGAGTTTAAAGAAAAGAAGGAGATATTTAAGGGATATGATATAAAGACCCGAAATCGTAGGAACATTTGTTATTGTGCCCTGTTACCCCCATCCAACTCCATTTCCCCAGCCCCGTCCCCCCATCATAATTATGAATGAGCAAAGAACTGCGCTGGTTATGGAAGGATCAGGTTTTGAAGCCACTTTTCAAGTTCAAGTTCAAGTTCAGGTTTATTTGTTCAACATTTTACAAAAAATACACATAAATATAAATAAATGCATGTAGTATGGGCACGTCTCAATGATAGTCGATTCATATGATAGATTAAGTAGAATGTGAGGAACCTATTGAAAAACAGTGCTTGTATATTATAGGTTCCTGATAGAATAGACATTGTAGATGTAAAAATAGCAGTAGAGAAAGACGTAATTTAGAAGGGGGATTAAAAAAAAATGAAATAAGGAAATTTGTATATAAATGCATTATCACTAATACCCAGAGTCACCTGGTCAAAATGCTTTGTGAAAAAAAACCCTCTATTAGTTTTATTCTGATTTGAATAAATCTTATAGTTTGAGAGAATTACCGCGAAATTCGAACATTTAAAACAATCTTTAAACTCCTTTTAACAGCGACGCGTGCATATTAATTTAGATACTACTGTCTTTTATATGCAATGTCTATTATACGCCTCTGTGTGATTTGAAGAAGGAAAAACTCCTGATTGAGATTAAGCCTCCTTATATGGTTATATGGATAATAAAATGAAATCTG